>CM045555.1:28440567-29032815 GCA_024721245.1 Mitragyna speciosa
ACAACGCAAGCTGTGCACCAGTGCCAACAACAGCAGAAAGTAAAACTAAAGTACGAGGAGTTCGAAATACATCTCCATGAACAAGCTTCCAACCAGACTCCTCGCTAACATCTCTTTCCTGCAAAAGGAAGAATTAAAGAGGTTTTGACAAAGGAATATAAGAATAAAAGACAGTCTCAACAAAGCTGTTCCAAAATAGGACAAGTTCTTTTTTTTCTGGATTTGGTCAAAAGAAGGTTAAAATTGGTTAAGATTTGTAACTATTTGGCTTTTTTCTACCAGACAACCATCTTGTCTTCTCAACTATTCCACGATAGCCTCAGACCACATATAATGGTTACACTCTCACTCTCCCTCCCTCCCTCCCTCCTCTCTCTCTCTGCGCCTGTGTGTGCACTTGTGTTTTGAAACCAAAACCAAGTACAAGCACATCCAACACCACTTCAAGCTATCAACAGTACTTAATATATGACACCCCCACAACAAAACTCCCAAAAGCTTCCACTTCAAATCTGCCAATTTCTTTAAACAGAATGAGCCTGGCTTGTCAGCAATGCAATTGACAAGATAAGATGCATCTTCGCTATGTGTGTGACTTGGATTGAAAGAACCTCATTTTCTTTTTGGGTATGAATTTATGAAGATGCAACTCCAGTTTAGACAAATTTGTATCTCTGTCTTTTCTCTCTGCTTGCATTCTTCTCCGTTCTCCCTGCTGTCTTTAGGGGAAGGAAACCCCTCTATATGAGAACAAATTTGAATGACAAATGTGATTTGCACAGACAGTTAAAAAGGCCTTAAGCTGATTTGTAGGCTTCCAGAGAAATTCATAAATTTCAACTGCAATATCAGCCAAATACACACACCCCCATAAACAAAGGGAAAGGGGACCAAAGTTCTCTTTAAACAGAAGCAAATTTTTAGAAATGCTAATGCCCTTACTTTTCTACAAAATAAACATGAGCAAGGTTTACCATCTGCAATAACAAAACAAAAAACCAACCAATATAATGAACCACTTCAAGAAAGATGATAAACCTATTACCAGGGTTTCCAGATCATCAGTCTTCCCGAGCATATTTAGCATAATCATTTCTTAGAGTTCGCATCAGTATCATTGACACGAGCCCAGTGAGAAATATAACCATCATGAAGGAATTGAAAATGGAAAACCAATGAATCTGCAAAACAAAAAGGCAATCAAAACTCATAGAATAAAATTTAGGAGACATTCAAACCAATAAATCAAAATATCCCATTGTATCGAGGAACAGAGAAAAGCAACTAGATTATTTTAGGAAGCTAAGCACAGTGAAGCTCCATTTAGTCTTTAATTATATGTAAAGCTAACAATTGACACTGCGAATAGGCTAACACTGTATAAAAGGCTACATATTTTTATAAAAAAAATATTCCATCAAGAACAATTTTGGAAAGAGGATGCAAGAAAAAAAAGATATTGGCAATTGGAGAAACGTACAGAATGTAGTATGCACCTGATGCTCAAAAAAGGGATAATCCAGGTAAACATCAAAACGACGTGCAAAAGTGACGTTTGTCAATGTCCATTTCACGGAATAAGTCAAACTCAATGTCTTGTCAACTTCCAATGGTTTCGGGTTATCTTGAGAGAGATTAACGTGAATAATCTGCAAGAAATTTTAAATTGAAAAAAAAAGGTTAAGGCAACATTCATATGATACATAACGTTGATTCTTACAAAAATTGAAATCTAGAAACCTGATCTTTATTATATTGGACATTAATGCTCTTATGTGTGTATAGCACATGCTTGTTATCACTATTTCTGTCAGGATGCAGCTCACCGACAAAACCTGTAAGATTGATATTATTGTACAAATAATAGGACTCAGAAAATACCATGGAAGAGAAGAGCTTAGAGATACATACCCCACAAAGGCAAATCATCTGAACTCGTACGCGGCACACCAGAGATCAGACAAAATGAAACGAAATCAGAAAAGGCAATTATAATGACAAATGATTGTCCATAAGAATATAACAGAAAAGCTCTAAATCCCAACTACAGGACAATAAAAACAAGAGAGCGTTACTCATTTACATATTCATATTCTATCATAAAAAACATATTCCATCATACTGTATCACATTGCAATTGCATAACTGAAAATTCAATAACTAATTCCATAAACCAGCAGTCCAGAATATGAGAAACTCATCAGAATACCGCCATATTTCGAGATAGCAGTAGAGTTTTATTTTTTATTTTTTTTAATATCTTCTAGCTATATCAGCAAATGATGGTTACAAACTGCAGGTACATTGACAGGTACTATCATATAAACAATATACAGAAAAGTGAAATGTGCAACATACCCATGAAGAATTCAAACCAATAACTATTTTCGATCGCATCCTTAAACTGTTTAACCTTTGCTTCGTTAAGTTCAAGCTCACAAATATTAGCCTTTTCCACATTTCCTGTCAAAACAAAAATACTCAGAATCACCTCCAAAAAAACAAGATAAGACATTGATACATATAACAAAGAGATTTACATACTTTTGAACTTTATGTCGATAAGACTATCAATAAGCTCATTTCCACCTAAAACTTCGCCAAGACCACCCCATTTGTGAGAAGGACTGCCATCAGGATGACAAAATGGCAGGCTGTAGTAATTGTACGTCTCCTGTGGATTATTATATGGCCCTACTTTATTTACCCACAGCGTAACTTTTTCATCGTCTTGATACTGAAGAACAAAGAAAAGTGTCAGAAAAGCATACGCAAGCCTCTAAATTTTCAATAAGAAACACAACATCATGTTCAGGATTAGGATCATCTGAACACATATGAAGAAGAGCTTCCCTTGAGCATACTCTTTGGAAAGCAAAAAGGGAAAAAAGGAACCTGGGGAGAGCTAATTGGTAGAAGACAAAATAAAAGCACAAAATCTGAGATAGCATGAGCGCTACAATATCAAGCTACAAAAAGAATGATCGCATTAGACATGCATTCCCAGTTTTCAATTTCTTACTCTAAAGGACAAGCACCACTGATAATTTTCAACCCCTAGTAGCCATTTTTCAACACTGATTGGCATTAGAAAATAAGTTCCCTTACTATTATTGTGATAAGTAGGTCCTAGCATATGCATATAACATTAAGCTTAATTTCTAGTCTGGTGATCATCATCAAAGAATAAGTCATATCTGTTTCACGATTTGGGTGAGCACTTTACAGCTAATGGACTTGCAACTCTTCTTGGTAGATTTCCAATGAATGCGTACATAGCCCAAGAGAAGAAAGAAGCTCCTATTACAGTATATATGCCATCATGAGTTCAATTTCAGCTTGAAAATTTTTCTATGTTAGATACAAGAAATGCTTTTGGGAAGACAAGGAGTTTGAAGCGTGGCACATGTTAAATCATACTCAAAGAGAATTCCTGATTGATATTCACAATCCATTGTGACACCTGAATGTCTTTTTCCCACACAAGATTCCCCAACCTCAATACAATGCCACAACACCCTCCATCACATTCCCTATTTGAGAAAATCTTATCAGAAAAACACTCATTCTTTCACTCGTTGCACCTAGCCAGTAACTTCATCTAACGTAACTAATCTTAACAAGCATATCTTAAAGCACATCAAACAGGATGAAATGAAATACAGCAGTATTTCCCAAAATCATATCTGTACCAAATGAGTATTAAGACTATAACATATCAAACATTCCAATAGTAATGTTTGATTATACTCTAATCTTTGTTCATATCAAATGTTAAATGCTTGTGTTATGGACAGTTGTCTCACCAACCTTGTCCACTTATCAAATGCACGACAGTCAACATGCAACAACTTTCCAAGGAAAACATGATTTCATAATAAAATACAGAAATCCTTACCAAAAAATTATGAAGATAAAATGCTAACTCGCAATTGCATAAAACATACAAACAAGCTAGCAAGTTGGTACAAAACTAAAAAGGGAAGAGAAAATTCTATTTGATTCTGGTATGTTTAGCAATACAGAAATTATTATGAGCGAAAATAAGAAAGAAATGTGGTTCAAATCCTTAATCATATATGCATGTTAGGTGCAATTCATGTATAATTGTTCCCCAGGATCCCATATCAAAAGCCATGTCTGATGGCATTTGCATGCATGATTCAAAATGACTAAATGAATCTCAATAGCAGCCTTGTTATCCACACTCCTCTTCATCTAATCCAACTAACAATTCAACAAGTAGTCAATTTTTTTCAGAAATTAAATCCACTTCACCAGACACCCTTATATCATCCCTCTTTTCATTCCATCCGAACTCATCGTACAGACTAAGAGCTATTATCAATTACCACGATAATGTACATATCAGTCCATCATCGCACTAAAAACTGACTTTAACCAGCATAAACCCCTTACTCTCACAACCACTAAAATTCCAGCAAATCCTTGCTCCCTCATCCACTACACCCGAGGGATCAATTCCATTATCCAGTATATTCCAAAACATAGAGCAAGCAACGCATACATAAACATATCTAATTTCTAGAACTCCAGATATAAATGAATATGTATGTGTGTGTATTATACACCCACGCACACAGATACATGCATAGAAGTACAGAAAACTGAAATTTGTCGAGATCTATACCCCTACACAAATTATCGAAACACGATTATTCAACCACGAAAACGCAACAATTTACATTTCTAAACCACAATCCAAACCCTACTAACAAACCACACGGCAATCGTCCATAGAACCCAAAAAAACCATACAAATGAACTGATAATCTGCTGATCTCTCCACAGATCTGACTAAATAAACACATTCACAAGCGAATTCAAAGATCCGCGCACAAAAGATCCGAAAGTAAAACATAACGTCAGCTTAATTTAGGGTTTTTTATTTGAATAATGCAGGGAGATCGAGTGCCATTTTATATACCCTGTGATCATATTCGGAGGCGAGCGCCAGCGAGGCGATGCTCAGGAGAAGAGAAAGGAAAGCGAACGATCGGACGGTGAGCCACATGTCGGAGGTGGAAATCGCCGGCGATTATTTGGATCTTATACGGTAATGAAAGTGGAGCTAGAGAGACAGAAAGAGAGATTCAATAGGGAGAGTAAGGGATTTTTAATGTAAAGGAGAAAATTCAATGTCCTTTATTTTAAAATATATATATATCGTCTGACTTCAAGAGGGAAAAGTCCATGTATGTATATTTACTTTCGTTATGTGCTCATAGATCGGATATCTGATCCATGAATAAAAATTTTAAATCGAACTGGTATTATTAGTTTGGTAGAATTTTGAACCGTAAATCGGTCTATTCATAACAGGTATCTGGCTTTCTGATTACTCACAAAATCAATTCGGATAGACTAGTTACCCGACCCGGTCTATCATAATTTATCAATATTTTTAAAATAAAAAATAAAACAAGAAAAATCGTAAACCGTTATTAAATTACTAGTAACACAAGTATCAATAATTTTAAAGTTAAATTACATCATAAAACTGTAATTTTCAAAGTAACCAAAAAATAAAAAAACTAAATAAACATATAGACACTTAGTTTTTTAAACTTCATTATCACATTTCAATTAGCTATAAAAATAAAAAATACTTAATAAATAGTCAAATGAACATCAAAATAATAAAATAAATAGTCAAATGTTCGCCAATCAAAAATGAAATAGAAGCACAACTTAGTAGTAACAATAAAATAAATTAAAAACTAAACAATAAATTAGTAAAATAATATCACATATCAAAATGACAAAACTACCCCTTACTATAGACCGGTTTGGGTCCCCGCCTGTTCACAAAGATGTGAACCGCTACCTGACCCGCTTAATTTATGAAACGACATGGTATCCGACCCGGTATCAATAACCAATTCGATTATCCTCTTTTTTCGATTCAAAACAGATCGATTTTCCGGATTTTTCAATTTTCTAATTCTTTTTTAACAACTCTAACTTTCGTAGCTGCCAATTGTAGACTTTATTTACTGCGTGTACCATGCGTATGGCTTTACTGGGGGCATGTGCCTCTTTCTTTCTTTTTCTTTTTTTTTTTTTTTTTTGTTTGACAATGCTATTTGCTGTGCCATTTTTTTTCTTTTTTTCTTGTTTAAATCCGGCTTTCAATTCAAGTATTTTTAATTATTTAAGGGGTGTTTGGTTTTGAGAATCAACGAGGGGAATAAGTACTATAAGTAATGACACTCATTGTTGATTTTTATAAAACAACTATCACCGTAGAATGAAAGTGATTAATTGAGGTGTTAATTATTCTCTCAAAATACTATCCTATCAAACCCATTAATCTTTATGATTAAGGGCAAAAAAACAACCCTTAAAAATTACACATCTTTTGAGCTATCCACCCTCGTTTAATATAATATTCTCTCTCTCTCTCTCTCTCTCTCTCTCTCTCTCTCTCTCTCTCTCTCTCTCTCTCTCTCTCTCTCTCTCTCTCTCTCTCTCTCTCTCTATTTTGAATATTCTTGATTAGTACTCTATAAATTTTTTTATAATTTTTTTACATTCAAATTTTTTATAAAAATTTGAACTGAAAATCAAAGTTATATAGTATTATATATTAATATAATAAAAATGACTTCATTTAAGTTTATCATTTGCATAAAACTCAAATTAAAGCATGGGTATATTTAAATTTGAAAAAGTATTTTTAGAAAAATTCTTTAAAAATATACAAAATAAGAAATCTTTTAAATATGTATATCATGAATAAAAGATTTAAAATTTTAAAAATTTAGTCATTCTGGTAAACCAAAAGAGTATTTGTATAATGATACCCATTCTATTATTAAACTAAATATGTTGGAAGGAATCATTAAAACCATACTCATAGTATGGTTAATGATATTCATAGTGACATAATTAAGGAAATTGAACCAAACGGCTTTGAAAGTACAAAATTGTTTTAAAGAAAACTTCCATAATTTTTTTTTCATATTTTATCTATGTGATAAGAAATATGCGACAAGATATATTTGATATTTAATGAGTGCAAGAGTCTTATATAAACTTTTTTTTTTATCAATGTATAAACTATTGTGAAAAACGTACTTTATGTGTGTATAAATTTAATAAGAAAAAAGTTAGAAATTATAGGAAATTATTATGGGTTGATGGTTTATTTTTTGTACGTGTTAGACAATAAGGAAAATGAAAGAAATCTAAAATATGACACAAAAATGAAATATCAATCGCATTCTCTCGCTTTGTATACAATAAATATTTGTAAAAATTGTTTTCTCGCTTTATACACAATAAATATTTTTTTATACCATCCAGTTTTGGGCACAACTAGCAATTGAAATTCCCAAAAGTTGATTTGTTTGCATGTCTTTTATAGGATTTTTTTTCTTTCACACGAGTTAATTTACTTTTATTAAGTACTTATGCTTAAAGTAGGAAATAATAAAATATTATTTTGGATAGGATAATTTTACTTGTTATTTTCCTTTTTTGATAATTAGTTATGACCAAATATATATCCAAGTTGAATTTTAAATAAATAAATAAATAAAGAGAAGACAAATCTAAACAAAAGATCATAAGCAACGCATCGTGTTATAATGTGCTTTTATGAAATGGAGAGAATATACCTTCTTAGTTTATCTCTACTATGTATATTTATTTATCACATGTAAAAATACATTTAAGCATCTACGCATTTTAATTTATATAGTAAACAAAAGAGATGTTGATAAAAGAAAAATTGTCAATGAAGACTATTATTTTAAAAAAAATTAATTTGTCAACCAGCTTTCAATCAAAACAACTTTTTTTTTTTTAATTTGCAAACCAGCATTCAATTACGTAATCTACCATCATATCATGTGTAGACACTAAATTTTGACACACCATTTATTTTTCAAACATTTGGGGCATGTTTATATTTTTGGAGTCAAATTCTAATTTTTCAATAAATGGGGGAAACACAATCAATAATCTCGGGGGGCAAAATAGTAATTTTTATCTGTAAATATTTTTCCATTAGCTTTAGGGGTTTTAAATTCATATTTTTACTTTCATATATATTTTTTAATTTTCTGTGATTTTTTCGGGTTTAACTAATATTTTTTTTGTATTTTGCCAACACATGGGCAAAATGTTAATTTCGCATCGCAAATACCATTTTTGCCCATTTTCAGTACCAAATTTATTTTTCAAAATTTTAAGGATGTTTCTAAATTTTTTTTTTCGGGGACAATTGCTATTTTTCTGTAAATATCACGTTCAGGGGTAAAATTGTCATTTCACATTCCAAATGTATTTTTCAATATTATTTTGAGTCATAAATGCATTTCCTAGGGTTTTAAGCTTTTTTTTTAATTTTTGATCCAATAGCCATTTTTCTGTGTATTTTTGTTGTTCAAGGACAAAATCGTTATTTCACATTTTAAACCTATTTTTCACCAATTTTGAATCATAAATGTATTTTCTAGGGTTTTAGGCTTATTCTTAATTTTTGACAATTTTTCATGGCTAATAGTCATTTTTCTATGTATTTTGTCATTATATGGGTAAAATCGTCTTTTCGCACTTCGAACACATTTTTTGCCAGTTTTAAGCTCTAATCTTTATTTTCTTAAAATCTTAAAATGTACTTTGAATTTTTTTTTTTTGACAAATTTTGGAGTTTATTGTCATTTTTTTGTATTAATTTTGATTTTTTTTGTCAAAAATATTTTTTTAAATAAAATTATAATTTTTATTACCGGTGACATTTTTGTTATTTTGTAATATTCTTGGAGGCCAAGACAACTATCTCTATAAATACCCCCCATTAAAATAAAAAAAAACCTAAAAAACACACACTTTTCTCTGAAAAAATATCAAACACGCACATTAAATCACCACAAAAAATACACAAAAACTGTCATCTTCTTCGTTGTTTGGTTACTGTTCATCGTCCTTCCAAAAGTCCCATTTTATTGTTCATCTTAATCCATTTTCAAGCCTAAAAGGTGAATTCTTCTCTTTGATTTGGTTCACTTTTCTTCCATTCTTAGATAAATCTGATTGATTGTATATATTTGTTTGAGATTTTTTTGTTGAATATTGTTTAATCTGTTTTGATTCTTGAGCATTGTTCTATTTGTGGGTTTCTTTTTTTTTTTTTCTTGTCTGAGTTTGGTTTCTTTCTCTGAGTTTTCTCATCTTCATTTCTTCTGCCGATCAATCCCCAACATCCAGAACCCGCAGTAACAACCTAAACTAATTACTCCACCCGTTATCACCCAGCATCAGAATCAAAAACCCTCTAATCCTTTCCCCTGTAACCATCGCAAAGCAACGATTTCCCCCTAATCCAACCAAGCCAACCCCAGGATTGTTTCAACTTCTACCCAAAAATTCGAAAAAAACAACCAAGCAGCCTCCAATTTCCACAAACCTAGTTGGCCAACGCCAACTCTCACAACCTAGCCTTAAAAACCATCAAAGCAGAGTTCAATTCCATAATTTACAGCCATAGACCTACAACGAACATTACCCAAAGCTCCATTGTCTATACACCATCAACAACCTATCATAGTTCCTCCGCCAATCCCAAACCTTCACCATTCTACAATAACAAACTAGTCTCAAATTCTCAAGAACATCAAATCACCTGTAAAGAAAGACCATAGTAGAATAACAATACAAATCCCCTACCACCATCTCCAACGGTCAACAAACAACCACAGGACAACCACAAAACAGCTACAAATCATTACCAAAACAATCACGAACAGCCTTGAAACCACATTCAAAACCACCTAAAAACAACCCCAATCAACCCCAAATCGTAGCAAAATAATCACTGGAGAAAAACCAAATCGCAAGCAAAAATCAAACCTCGATTACCATCTACGACACCAACCACCAGCCTAAAACCACCACTTTTCATTGCCCAAAACTAGCCATGAATGCTATTGCCCATCAGCCCTGCTACAATCTGCAGCACCAAATTCTTCATCTCTAGAATTCAAGTAAGATTTTGATATTCTTTTCCTTTTTCCTTAGATAGATTGTAATAAAATTGCAAGTGCATGTTAAGTAATTTTGTTGTGATGTGAATATTTGATTTGTTATTTGGGTGAATTTGATTTTGGAAAATTGGGGCAATTGATGACTTGGCAATGGTGGGAAGAATCAAGAGAGAAATTGAGAGCTTTAGGGAGGGGAAATTTGGTTTGGGCTTAGAAGTTTGAAGGACCAGATTAAGTGTATTTGGGTTTTTGGGGAAGAAAGTTGCATTATGAGAAATTTGATGATGTTTGGGTGTTTTGTGGGTGTTGTGACACGTGTTTTTGTACCTTGATTAGTGTGACTGCTTCTTTGGTCTTGTTTCATATGTTTCATTCATTTTAATTAATCGTTTCTTTACTTGGTTTAACTTTATTCTTTTTTTTAGTTTTTGATTTGCTTAATGATTTTAATGTTATTTTATGTTTGTTTAGTACTTATCTAATTAATGTGTTTTGTGTAATTTTAAGTTTTTAGGTGTTACCATTAGGATTTACTGATTTTAATATATGCGTTTACCTTTTAGCCCCTCTAAATTGCTAGAATTTTTGTTTTTTTCCCACACTTGCTGTAATTTTTATTTTGGCCCCCCCAACTAGCTATAATTTACGTTTTTGCTCCAGAATTGTTAAAATTTATTTTTATGCTCTATTATCTAAAATAGTGGTACCTTAACGTGTATGTTCGTTTGGTTAATATTTGCACCAAATCTTCAAGAGGTATTTTCACTTCTTTTTAGATTACCCAATATGCCCCTATGTGATATTTTATGCATTTTCTTCACGTGTTTCTTATTTTACATACTTTTGCGTATTTATTTATTTTATGTTATTTAATTTCAAATTTCATTATTTGGCGAGAATATAATAGATGTCTAGATTTTACTATTTCTCGTAATATTTTATATTTAGCTAGTCAATGTAATAGTTAGATCACATTTCTTATTTTTTTAGCAAAATTTTGTATTTAGATAGCAAGTGTAATGAATATGTCATTTTTACTTTTTCCTCCCTAAAATTGTAACTAATTCCCTGGTGTAACAGTTAGGGCTTGTCTGTTTTTGTGTGCTTATGTGTTTTACCGCTTTTCTTAAAATTTTGTGCTTAGATATCATGTCTATGTGTTGTGTGCTCCTACGTGTTATTGTGTGTCTTTTATGTTTATTTGCTTTTTCATTCATGTTTTACTATTTTAATTCATGTTTTATGTTATTCCATCGCCACACTAGTCCAACGTTAGTTGTAGTCTTTATCGCTTTCTCGCTAATCCAATACTAGTGAGAATCCCTAAAAATGGCTAGTCCAACGTTGGACTCTTAAATTATTTTAGTGCTAGTTTCACTCGCATGCATTTTGTCTCATTCCACACACTTTCTCCTTTCTTAAAATTTTTCATATTTGCATTATTTTTTTGTATATATTTATTTATTAATTATTATTATTATTATATATTTTTATCATTTGACGCTGCATGATATCTATGTTACATTTCACTTAGAAATTATGTCATTTTGTGTGATCCGACTAGAAAGTGTCATTTACTTACGTGGGAAGCGGTGGATTGACAGGCCGTTCTCCCCTCTGTGAGTAGAAAAAAATATCAGTTACTAGTTATTAGTCCCCCGTACCCGTTATGTTACATATCCACTTTTTTCGATCACTTATTATCTATATTACTATTTTTCTTTTCTTTTTACATTTTATTTTGCATATACACTAGTGACTACCTCGAGATCTCGACTCCGGTTTCGCAATTGATGCAATAATCCCGACCATGTCTCGATAGAACATTTCGATCCTCCCGACATTCACATTTTAGACTTAAAATTTGCATTCATATGGATATATCCAAACACGATAGAATTTAAGGGTTAGTTTAGAAAAATTTAATTAAAACTCGCAACTAGCCTCGACTAGGTGGAAATGGTGCCTTAGGCACGAGCCTTTGCCTTCTCTTTCTTCAAATACGACTCCTGGACATTTTTTTCTCGTTTTTCGTAGACCGGATTCGAAAAAGAATTTTAACTATGTTTTTTTTCAAAAAATTTTCTTTTGATAAATTATTTTTCGAGTGACTTGATACATCCTAACTCAATACTAAGTGACGACTCCATTTTTAAAATAAAACTCTTTTTCAAAATTAGTTGGCCAAAACTGTCGCACTTTTAGTCCCGGTCATATTTTATTTTAAAATACCATTTTTCCTAAATAAATACTTTTTTTCACAAAAACTCAATTTTTTCTCACATGCGCACAATTTTTTTCAAAAAACTTTCTTTAAAAAAAGAGTTACGGACCGGATCGCCTTTTCGAAACGCAATAGTCACGACACCACTAGTACGTTATCGATTTCAGACGCGACATCATGTCATCTTAACTGTTTAAATTATATTTAGGTGCTTTTTCCACTTATTTTTATTACATGTAAAAAGTTTGCCACTAGCAATAAAACAACTTTACATACATACAAACAAAAGGGATTTCCATTTATTATATTTTCTCGTACAACTTTAAAGATTTTTTATTACAAAAGGACAAGCAACGTTGGAATATCAAACTGCGTGGATCAAGAAGGTTTTTGTTTCTTTTATTTTTATTATTATTAATTTTTTTGTCGAAACCACACAATATTATATTTACATGTCTTATTAATATTTTTTCACCTATATTGACATCAATATAATGCTGATCACTACGATGTCAACCAACTCAAAACTTATATTTAATAAAAAATAGTTCAATAAATAATAAATAGTCCAAAAAAAAATTGCATGGTTCGAGTTCTTTTTATCTTCGTAAAAGTATTATGTGTTCTTATATTATTTGTTTTTCAGTTTTCATTATTGTTCCCCATATTGAATTATAGTAATGATCAAATAATGAAAAACATGTAATAAACATTCAATGATAAATATAAAGTAGATGTATAGAATTAAAACGAATGTACTAGACATAACAACATTCAGAAACAAACTGCAGTACTTCATATGAAATATTTAATTTTTCTTCCCTATTGTAGGTTGCTGGTGCTGAGGCTGATGATGGTTTAAATTATAAATTTGGGAGATGGATGGGAAAGGGAAAGAGTCACTTTAGTGATTATATATTTCATGTTACTTTTTAATTTGATTTTATATGTGACAAGTGTTTAGTAATTCTTTGTCAATACTATCATTATTTTATATTCCAACCACTTGAGTTGCCATGTTCCAATTTTCACCGATTGTATCGTGAAAAAATAAATTTTTGTTGCATTCTTTAAAAACACCCTAAAGACAAGAAAGATAATAATAACGATATGCTTTAATAATTTACGGCCAACAAAATGGAACAATGACGACTACTTTGTTGAAGTAATAAAATAGCAAACCTTGCAATCCATAAATCTTATAAAAAGCATTTTGATATTTGATTAAATTATTAGATAATCAATTCATAAACTGCAACTAAAAGGGTGTTTGGTTTAGGAGAATTATGAAGATAAATGGTGTGTCAGTAATAATTACACTAATTGTTGATGTTTAACTAAGGCCTCTATAGTTCCCCCAAAATACTTTTATATTAAATTAATTAACTTGAGATAAATAATATTTATTCCATTACTAAGCCAAACATGTTGAGGAAGTCGTTAAAACTCACACACATAATAGGGTTAATGATATCCATAATGATAATTATAGAGGGATTTGTACTAAATAGCTCCTAAGTAGTTTCCTCAAATTTTATTTAATTAAGCTCTAATATCACGTGTACATAAATCTTATATCCACAGAACTTGTGCACAAAGATGGTCAGACGTGTGCATATTTTAATAAATAAATTCAACGGTTGATGAAAAAATAGTTAACCATAATGTGTTGTTGTTTACGCTGTAAAAAAGTGCTTATATGTTAATTCATCGTATCATGTAGGAATTATGATATTCAAAAGAGAAACTAGTTGTAAATAAACTACCCAAATAGGTATTTATAAAAGCAAAAACTTATACAATAAAATAAGGTAACTAATTTGGAATTCTTAGTTAAGAAACATTTAAGCTGAAAACTGTGACTTTAATAATATTATTAAAGGTGTGCTTGTTTTGGTGTAAAATATCTTTTGGAAAATATTTTCTAACTTTTCAGATGTTTGGTGACTACTAAGTGCAAGAAAATATTTTCTTTAGTAAAATATTTTACATAAGATGGTGGAAAATAACTTACCATTTCTACTTACTGAAGTTATTTTCACAAAAACGGGCGTCTATTTGATAGCTGTTGTAGACACCAAATTTTGACATATTTTTTGTCAAAATATGTATTTTACTTCATTCGAGATTACTTTTTATTTTTCGAGGACTAATTGCAATTTTTTTGGATAAATTATGTCTAATTAGTTGTATCAGAGGCAAAATAGTAATTTCACCATGTAAATATTATTTTATTTTTAGTTTATTTTTTCATATACATAATTTTACTATTTTTATCATTGTTTCTAATTTTAATAATTTTTTAGAGTCATCTAGAATTTATTCAAGATTTTAATATTTTTTTATTTAATGGCACGTTTTCTAATGCATTTTTTTATGAGAATTTTTTCAAGTGAAAATTTTGTTATGCATATTTCATAACTTCATGAATTTTCTGTATAAATTTCATAATTTTTAGAAATTGTTTAATATTTATTTTAATACTTTATTATCATTATTATTATTATTTTTCCAATCAATCGCACATTTTTAATGTTATGTTAATTTTTTGAATTTTTGCGATAAATTTTATTTACTCGTTTTTATAACTCTAAATTTCAGTATTTTTCTTATTAATTTTAGGAATCCCGAGATTTTTTTTTATTCTATTTCATTGGTTTTCCTTTATTTTTCTTTAAAAAAAAAAAGGGAAGAGCAGGTTGCGTTTTGCAGCTTGCTGCTACTATAGCAATGTTGCGCCCCATTTTTTCGTTCGAAAATAAAGTGAGTTGGAAAACAGAAAAGGAAGAATTAAATGTGGGTGTTATTTATTGGAAAAGGAGTGCAAATTTTTGTAAAATGATTTTCAGAAAATACTTTATAAAAAAAATAGTTTGACAAAAGATATTATTTTTTTAGAAAATTGCTTTACTTAAAAAACAAAAAGAAAAAGGCCTAAAATGGGATTTTGAAAATGCGAACGGTTTTTGGGTCCAAAAATAGAGTCTAAAAAGGGTTTTTAGTAAAAAGGAAGTCGCTACTTTGGTATCGAGTTTTAGGTGTACCAAGTTACCAGAAAATATTTTACAAAGGTAAGAAAATCGAGAATGAGTTATTTAGAAAAGATGATTTTTGGAAAAATATGAAAAAAACAAGAAAAACCCTTTTAGATGACTCCAGGTGTTTGAAAACAAGAGAAAAAGGTTCGGGAGTCACAGTTGAAGAAAGGAAAGGCAAAGGCTTACACCTAAAGAACCCTTTCAACCTAGCCGAAACTAGTTGTGAGGTTTAGTCTAAATCTTCCTAATATAACCCTAAGATTTTATCACATTTGGATGCAACTATATGAATGCAAATCTAGTCCTAAAAATGAATATCGTTAAGGGACAAAATATTCCATTGAGGTTTGGTCGGATTATCGCATTAATTGCGAAACCCGAGTCTAGACCTCGACGGAGTCACGAGTATAGAGGCAAAATGAAATGCAAGAGAAAAGGAAAATAGTAGTATAGATAGTAAGTGAACCAAGAAAGTGGGGATGCAATATAACGGGTACGGGGGACTAATAGACTCGTGACTAGCTATTTCTACTCACGGAGGGGGGAACGGCATGTACGCCACCGCTTTCCACGTAAGTAGGTGACTATTTCTTAGTCAAAAATCACACAAATGACTCTAAAATTCTATGTGTAGGGGAATCTAAATGTTATGCACTAAATAGATGTTAAAAATAGATAATAAGTGATAAAGTATATATAAAAATCATACAAAAATGGAAAAGGCCTAAAAAAGAGATGTGTGTGAAATGTCATGAAATGCTACACGAGAAATGATTCTAACACTAAAATGACCTAAAGGTCTAGCATTGGACTAGCCTATTTTTCTATAAATTCTCCGCTAGCGTTGGACTAGCGAAGAAATCGGAATTAACCACAACTAGCGTTGGACTAGTGTAGCGACGATACACATATAGAATAATAAAGCAAGTAAGTAATTAAAGCATATATTAAAGCAATAATCACATAAAAGCAAATAATAGCACATAGGAGCACATAGCACACAAGCATGATATTCTAGATGCAGAGTCCTAGGGAAAGCAGATAAAACACATAAGCACATAGCACACATAGCACACAAAGCCCTAACTATTACACCGAAGAATAACCTAATTACAATCTAAAAATGGAAAAAGAATAAAAGATATCCTATCTAACCTATCTATTACACTTTCTATCTAAAATACATAGGCTTTGGTTAAATAGATAAAACATAAACTATCTATTACATTAACTATCTAAGTACAAAAAATTTACTAAATGGAATATTACCTATCTATTACATTTCTTTGAATAATTAATATTAATTCAAATAAATAACATGACAGAAATAAATAAATACTCACACATGAATAAAAATAATACAAAGAGATATATAAAAAAAACATATAGAAAAACACATAGAAGCACATAGGAACATATAAAGAGACATTGGAAGTATAATAGGGGTACCTCCCATTCGAAAACTCGGTATAAATGCTAATAAAATGAACAAACATGTTAAAAATACCACTGTTTAAATAAATAAACTACTAATTAAATAATTTCATACTAATCACTATAAACATGCCACAATAATTCAAAACAATTATAGCAATAATAAACAAAAATTAAAAAATAGTTAAATATCTAGGAAGAAAAATGAAAATTGTTTAAGTAAAAATAAATAAGTGAATAAATAAATAAAGTAAAATAAGAAAAATAAAAATAATAAAAGATAAAACACAATAATACATACTTAAACTTTTAACACCCAAATAAGAATCATCAAAATAACTAAAAGAGAAATAAAGAAACTAATTTGAACAATTAATTAGATAAAAGACTAAATTTTGGAACATTAAAACAAAAATAAAATATGAAAAGAAAATAATCTTTAAAAAAACTAGAGGGCTTAATTAAATCCTTTTTTTTTTTTGCCAAAATAAAATGTTCCAAGGTTTTGGGTTACAAATGGAAATTTAGGCAATATTCGAGAGTAAAAATGTAATTTATAACAAACTAAAGGGTAAAATTATAATTTCAAACCATAGTTAAGATAATAATATAATTTACAACGAATTTAAAGGCTAAAATATAATTTCCAGCAAGCATAATGCCCAAAAATAAAAATTTTCAGCAATACTTAAGGCCAAGAATATAATTTCAGCAAAATCATTAAATAATACATAATTTACTAGCAACATTTAAAGGCACAAAATGTAATTTCAGCAAGTTTGATGAAGTAAAAATCAAATTTCCAGCAACATTTAAGGATCAAAGTGAAATTCCAGCAACTTAAGAATTAAATTACAATTTTCAGCAATTATTCAAGGATAAAAATGAACTTTACAGCAACAATAAGCCTCAATTTGTAAATTCCAACAAGTATTAAACACCAAATTATAATTTTTAGCAACATTCAAAGGCTAAAATTGAAATTCTAGCTACTTGGGGGGCAAAATATAAATTCCAGCAATATTGAAGAGCAATAAAGTAATTCCATCAAAATATAATGGCAAAAATAAAATTTCAGCAAGGTTTGGGGGGCAAGAATGCAATTTTCAGCAACATGAGGGGCCAAATTTACAATTTCCTAGCAAACTTGGGGAGTAAAAATGAAATTTCCAGAAATATTGGAGGGTAAAAAGGTAATTTCAGAAAAGTATAGGGGTCAAAATGTAATTATCGAAAAATATAGGGGTCAAAAATAGAAAATTAAAAACGTAGGGGCCAAAATTATAATTATATAAAAGTTGGGGGACCTAAATGCAATTAATTGGGACCTAATTGAAAAGAAAATAAAATTATGGGAGTCAATCTACAAAAACATAGAAATCTAAATGCACAAATGATAAATGCTCAAGGCCACAATAACATTAATAAAAGTATAAGGACTATAAAATAAAAACATATTATTAATTAAAATCAAATTAGAAAACTAAACCAACAAAACGACATAGTTTTGAGTGAAACTACGTCAAAATGACGTAGTTTCACTAAAACTCTTTTCTTTTTTTTTTCTTTTTTTTTTGGGTTTCCTTTCTTTCTTTTTTCTTTTTCTTTTCTTTCTTTCTTTCTTTCTTTCTCTCTTTCTTTTTTCTTCTTTCTTTCTTTCCAGATTTTTCTCTTTTCTTTTTTTCTTTCTTCTTCCTTCCCCGATTTTGTTCTCTCCCCCCTCTCTCTCTCTCTCTCGGCCGACCGTCCCCTTCTTTCTTTCTCTGTGTCCTCTCCATTTTCTTTCTTTCTATTTCTCTTTCTCCCTCGTTTTCTCTTCTTCTACCTTTTTCTCTCTTTCATCTCTCGGTTCTCTCTTCTTTCTCGCACTCTCTCTCAGTTTTCCCCTCAAATCTCTAAATCCCTTTCTAAAAATCAAATTTTTAAATTTTTAATTCCATCAATTATCAACCAAAACAATAAGTACAGGAATTGAAATAAAAGGAGTGAGAGCTTTACCTGGATTTGGGAGACAGCGGGCAACTGTGGAGAGCAGGGGTAAGATGGAGGCGAGGCTACGATTGGCAGTGGATGCTGGCTGCCCACGGTGGAGACGAACAGCGGCGCTAATGGTTATGTTTGTGGGTAGTGGTGTGCGGCAGTACGTGGAGATGAAGGTGAGTGGAGGTGGTTCAATTGGTTTTTGGCAGTGGTTTGTGAGTTTTGGATGGCCGGATTGAAATGAAGGAGGTGACTTGTAGTGTGTGACTGTGTAAATGTGCTTATGCGTGTGATGTGTGAGCTTGCCAAGAGAAATTTGTGAGAATTTTGGGTGATTCGTGTGCGTGACTATGGATGATGTGTGTGAATGTGTGCAAATGAGTGTGTGCTGTGTGTGAAATCTGTGTGGGTGAGCTTTTCTGCGTGTGTGTGTTCTGTGTTCTTGTAAATGGTTGTTTGATTATGCAGGTGTGTGAAGTGCGTGTTTGTGCGGGTGAAAGGAGCCGTGGAGAGCCGAGAGGGAGAGGAAGGAGAGTTGTGTTTCTTTGTTTTGTAAGAAGGTGAGTGAAGTGTTAGTGTTTGGGTCGCTGAAAAATGAGTGTGAAACTGTCGGTGTGTTCTACTGAGTGAGGGAGAACCGAGGGAGAGCTGTGCGCTGCTGTGTGTATGTTTTCTGTGATTAATGGAGCTGGGGTGTGGAGTGAGTGAATCAGTGAGGTGAGTGAAGTGTGTTTTGTGAACGTTTCTGTTGGTTGTGTTTTGCAAGTGTAGTGAAGTGTGTTGTGCAGGTGGAAGTGAGGCGTGTCTGGTGTGTGCTTAGTGTCTGTGTTTGTGATATCTGTGAGTGAAGAGAGGGAGGTAGAGAGAGTGAGATGTAAGTGTGTGTTTGTGATCGTCTGTGAGTGAAGAGAGGAAGAGAATGGTGAGTGTCTTTTTTGCAGGTCTGAAATTGTGAGTGCAGCTGTTGTTTCTGGTGAAGGAGAGGCAGTGAGGGAGATGAGTGAATTTTGTGTGATTAAGTTGCAGCAGAGAGGGTGAGTGCTGTGTGCAGTGAAGGTGGGTGAAGAAAATCAATCTAAATCCCCTAAAATCTGCTGAATTGAGTGCAAGTTGGGAGGTGATGATGAAAGAGGTATAGGCTTGGGGCTGTTCTAATGGTAGCAGCCATGCTGCTACAGTTTGCAGCCTGCTCTACTCTTTTTTTTTTTTAAGGAAAATAAAAGGAAAACAAATGAAATAGAATAAAATAAAAGATACTTGGGATCCCTAAAATCAATAAGAAAAATACTAAAATTTAGAGTTATAAAAATGAGTAAATAAAATTTACCGCAAAAATTCAAAAATTAACATAACATTAAAAATGTGCGATTAATAGAAAAATAATAATAATAATAATAATAATAATAAAGTATTAAAATAAATACTAAACGATTTCTAAAAATCATGGAATTTACACAGAAAATTCATGAATATATGAAATATGCATAAAAAATTTTTCACTTGAAAAATTCTCATAAAAAGAATGCATTGGAAAACGTGCCATTAAGTTAAAAAATACTAAAATTTTAAATAAATACTAAATGACTTCCCAAAAATCATTAAAATCATTAATAATGATAAAAATAGTAAAATTATGTATTTAGGAAATAAAACAAAATAGAATAATATTTACATGGTGAAATTACTATTTTGCCCCTGATGTGACGAATTAGACATAATATACGCGAAAATTAGTACTCGACTCCCAAAAAATGAAAATACCTCCTAAATAAAGTAACACGCATATTTTTACAAAATGTGTGTCAAATTTTGGTGTTTACAATAACTTTTCTTAAACAGGATAAAGAAAGAGAAATATGAGTTTTCAAACGAGAAAACAAAAGAGAGAAAGACAGAGAGTACTCTAAAACTTTGAGAGAAGAACAGAGAGTAGAGACCTGTTAATGTTGCCATCGACGACAAAGCTTCTAAGAAGCCTTCTCCGTTGGAGCTTTGAACTGCACTGGGGAGACCAAGTTTGAACTTCCTCCGGCCGTTTCAAATCTCGTCAATAGAAGTGTAGCTCCTTTAATGACGGTGGATTTGGAGGCTGATCAGGAGAAGTTTGGAGTTACTAATGATTTGATAAAATTTGCTAAAAGCATCATTCTCAATAGTTTTGGTGATTTTCCTCTCGATGGTGAGTTTGAATTTTTCAAAATTTAAAAAAAAAAAATTTTAATTTCAACTCGCTGCTGAAACGATAGAAATTGGAGGATGTGGATTAAGATTAATGGTCTTTCGTTGCAGATTCAGTTTTTGAGAAATTATGATTTTTTCTGTTGAGATTTTAGATAATTGAACTTTTATAATGCTATTTTAATAAGTGTATTTGTTTCTAATAAATGAATTTGAATTTGACAATGCTTTTGAATATTTGAATTTGTAGATTACTTTAATATGAAGAAACTATTTCTTTTGTTATTGGTTGCTTACGTTTCATGCATGCTTATATTGCTTGAAGAGCAAATATGTGAATACAAACAAGATATTAAGCAATTTGTCATAACCAATTGGGATGTATTGAATGGATAGTGATAAGTTTTGATTCTAAATTAGGGAAAGCCTGTTAGAATATAGTAGGTTTTCAATCAATTTTGGGTGATAATTAGGCAATCATTAATTTAATTTATTTTTTTTTTTGAAATAGGGGCTGCTGCTTGTACTCAATGGAAACCGTTGGTTTTGCTTAGTAAGTTGCTAGGAAGAAAGCTCTATTGGAACAAGTCCTTTTTGACACTCATTTTCTTTCTGTTATTTAGTACTAATATTTTCTAAATTAGTTCTCTTAAATGTTTTGTTTGGCTTCAATTAATTTTGTTTGGTTCTAGTGCGATGACTTTATCTGTGTTGCAAGTGTGTGAAGTTGAGTGTAGGGACTGGTATGATGAAGGTGTTGGGATACGTGTAGTGTTTCTATGTATATACGATGGTGATGCAGGTTTGTACTATGTGAGATTGGAAGGGTAGCTAGGAGTGTGGTAAAAGTGAGTAAAATGCGTGTTGCAATTGTGTGGTTCTGTGATGGATGGTGGTGTAGGTGTGAGGGTGTGGTGAGATTGGAAACAAGTGTGAGAGATATTGTGCATTAGTGTGGCTTTCTATTGATCTACTATTATGTGCGAGCTACTATATGTGTGCAATAGAGGCTTTCGTGGTGCTAATAATCTGCTGCTCTTTTTTGCAACTATTAGAAGGGAACTTCTGTTTACATGTGAAGGTGAAACAGTTTGAGTGTTTTGTGACAGAGTAAAATGAGGGGTTCTGGTTTGATGCTTTTTAACCGAGGTTGAGATAGGACTATCAATAGGGCCAAGCCGGTCTGAGTTCGGCCCGTTCGACTCGAAAAAAAGCTCACGAACTTAATCATATATTGAGCCAAGTCAAGTTTGGGCCGAAATATTAGGTCCAAAATATTTCTGAACCGAGTTTGAGCTTCCCAAGGCTCAGATCCGTTATAAACCCGCCTCATAATATATATATGTATAGTTATAGACATACACACATATACATATATACACATATACATATGTACACATATATGTACACACACGTATATGTGCATATGTCTATGCACACATACACACTATACATACATAAATACATAAAAATGTACATATGTATATGTATACATATAATATTATATATATACATATATACACACACACTATATTATATATTATACTGTATTATAAATATTGTATATCATAATATTCTTTGGGTGTTTATAAGTCTAATGAATTAGTATGAAGGAAGCTTTTATGCCATAGATGTAATGCACTTAACTTATTTGATGGAGTAATGTAGAAGATAATACTTTTTTGTACCATAAAATTTTCGTTTGCTTTTTAGTTAAATACGTACATCAATATGTAAATGAGCTATTCATGCTTAGTAGTAATATCTTGTAGATGTATTTTGTAAATTTTTTACTTGAATACCTGTTAGTACACATTTTGAGATAGTCATTTTTCACTTTATCACTTCAAAAAATTTTGTTATACTTTTTAAAAATAATTTTACACTAAAAGATTGTACTTATAAACAGTAATATTAATTTACTAATTAATTTGTCTCCATTCATTATTTTTGTGAGATTATTAAATTTTGGAAATATTTCAATAGTTTTAAACTCATAGGCTCGCGAGCTTAGGCTCACAATCCGAATATTTTGTGAGCCGAGTATAAGCTTCACATTTATAAGCCCAAAACTCATAGTCCGAAACTCATAACCCGATTAAATATATGAATTAAGCATGAACTTGTTAAACCCCGATTCATAGGGCTCGATTGACACCTCTAGGTTGAGAGCAAGCTACTATTTTTCTTACTGCTGTTGGATATGGCCACTGGTTTGAGCATGAATTTGAAGAGATAGTTTGATGTTCTACATGTCTTTTTCTGTGTAGGTACAGTGAATTGAGATGTTATGGAGAAATGATAGAAGAGAGTTGCTCAAACTACTGCTATATATTGTTTGGAGGAGTGGATGAGAGGCTGCAGAAACTTGTAGGTAAGGATATGGCTTGTGGTTGCAGATTCTATAAAAAGTTAGAAGCTGGAAGTTATGCTGAGCTATTGTGCAATAGTGATAGCAAACAGTAGGAGCGAATGCTGTGCTGCCATTAAGGAAAGTGAAAAAAGTGGAGTGGTCTTCTGGAAATAGCTTAGTGAGTATAAGAACTAGTACAAAGGGTATTTTGAGGGTTGCTGATAAGGATACAAATACTGATATAAAGCTTTTTCTTTCCAAGTGAACCAGAGTTACCCAAAGCTGAATTGGAATAAGCAATTTTACTTTTTCTTGAAATATAATTAGAGGATAGAGATCAGCCTCAAAACACTGTTGTAAATGTTCTTTTTGATATGCATCTATATTAGCTACTATTGTCTATTGTAGATGGAAAATATACTTTTTGACATGCATCTATGTTAGCTACTGCGGCGTATTGCAGTTTGAAATACTGCTTTCTTGTTGATGCCTTAGAAGATGCCATTATACAGAAATATCCGTTTGTACCCTCAAATACATGAAGAGGCTGGACGTTTCTTCTTTGCTTGCATCCTTAAAGTTTAAGGGCAGAATTGAAATTTGTCTTTCAAATAGTTTCAATACAAGAAAACAGTACAGAAGCAATGCATGGCCCTAAAACAAGTGAAATCAAACAAAAAGAGAACTAAATTAGAATTCACATTTCTGCATTGCAATTTAAACAAACTCTAGGATTTGATCTTGTCATATTAAAGTTGTCTTTATAACTATTGTAAATAATTTTAAGTGATGAATAATTGGGGCATATTTCTTACTAATGTACAATTTTGCAAAAATGTTTATAAAGCTAAAAAATAATAATATAATACTCAATTTTCATGGAAAAGTACATGGCTATAATGGATAGAAAATAATGGTTGTAGCAAAGTGAGACAATAGTATGAGGTTGAAAAAAAAGAGATTCAATAATTTTAAAGAACACCAAAAAAAGAAATTAGAAAAATAGTCTCAATAACCTAACCAAACACCTGAAAATAATGAAAAAGAAATTATTTTCCTGAAAAATAACTTCCCTAAGAAAATATTTTTCAGGGAAAATATTTTCAATCCAAACAAATACACCCTAAAACTTATAGTATTTCATTCACACAATAAAAAAGTTTATATATATATATATATATATATATACATACATACATACATACATGTATGTATGTGTATATGTATGTATGTATAAACTTTTTATGATAATTATTGCAGATGGTAAAGTTTTTAAATAAGGAAAGAATATCAGTTGAATGACAGGAAAATACTATTGAAAAGATATTGAAAAATAAATAAAACAAGAAACTGCCTAAACTAGGGTTACGTGGATGCTGTTTAGAAAATATGTGCGTCTATTATTTTTTATCGAATTATCTCAATCACTCTTATATTAAAATTAATTTAGTCATACATTATAAATTTTAAAAACATGCTAAAATATTCTTATTATAAAATTCTCTTAAAATACATGATATTAATCTTAAATTTATATTTTTTAAAAGACATTTAAATTATTATTCAATTATAATATATATTAAAACATTATTCAATTTTTTAAATACAGTAATACATGTAAATTGCATGGATTAAAAGCTACGACGTCGTTCAGAGTCCAAACGGGGTTGACTTTGATGGCTTCCGATTCTCTTTTTATTTTTTAAAATATTATTTAAATAATTTATTATCACGACAATATACATACTTTGATAAAATTTTTCATTTACTATTTCATTTTTATGCTACCACCTTCTATTATTTACCTTTCATTGTCTTCTCCTTAGTATTCTCTCACTTTACTTTTTTTTTTAAATCCTCTCTCTCTCTCTCTCTCTCTCCTCTCTCTCTCTCTCTATATCCTTTAATTAATCTCCTCATTATGGACAATTGCAATCAAAGACTAAATTTTAGCTACCCAATATTTATCAAAATTTTATTAGAATTATTTTTAATTGTTATAGAAGTGAAAACTGTATGCAAAATTGGACCATAACTTGTTAAAGTAAGTAATTATAGTCATATATTTCAGTACCAAATATAAGACTTATTATTTATCAATAAAAAAGGAATATAAAAATCTCTCACCACCATCATTCTCTTCCATTCCACACACGCAGGTCCACTAGTGCTGCATATTCCTTACTTTTCTTCAAATCAGAGCAAAATAACCAACTTTTTCCCACAGTTTCCCAAATCAAAACCCATCTGAATTTCATCACCCGTCCCTTCCAATTCCTTTAGAAACCTATCATAATCAAAACCCCTTTTGGCATCATCAAATCTATTCATATAAAACCCTGATTTCCTTTCCCTAAAATTGACCAAAAAATTGAATCAATCTCAGCCTTTCTTTTTGGGTTTCAGCATATCTGTTGAAATTGTGGGAATCCCAGTTGCAATCTAGCTGGAAAGTTTCATTGGAACTTAAAGAATTCAGTTTTTTCCTGTTAAAAGTTTGGGGGTTATTGTCGGAGTGTTCTCAATTTCCGCAAAATAATCAAAAAGGTTGGATCTTTGGACCTGTTTTTAACAAATCCCTAGTGTCAAGTCTGCTTGTGGTTGCAGATTTAGGGTTTGGTATTGAAGAGTTGTGATTAGATTGTGTAGTATTTGAGGTTGGAGGCATGAACTGAAGCTCAATTGTGGAGATTTTTTTTCTGGGTTCTAGTTGGATTTTGTTGATTTAGATTAAGGGTTTTTTTTTTTTTTTTAAATTTATTTCTAGCTATATCAGCACCAAAAAAAAAAAAAAAAAAAAAAAAGGAAAAAAGAAAAGGAAAAAAAGAAAAGTGAAAAAATGGAGAAGTACGAGCTTGTCAAGGATATAGGGTCTGGGAATTTTGGTGTAGCTAGGTTGATGAGGAACAAGGAGACCAAGGAGCTGGTTGCCATGAAATACATAGAAAGAGGACGCAAGGTTGCCTTCCTATCCTTCCCTTTTTCCATTTATTTTTTTCTGTAATGTAATTGTAATGTTGGTTTAGCTTTTGTTTTGGATTTTTTTTATTACTATTAGTTGTGTAGTTTCTTGTCGTTTATGCATTTGGGGCACCCCTTGTATCAATAATTGGTCTAAAAATTCTTACTTGTACATTTCTTTTTGTTTTGGATTTCTTTTCGTTTGTGTTTTTGGCATAGATTTGGAGTTGATTATGAAGATTGATGTGTAGGGGAGTTTCAAAAATTGATGCCAGGATTTTGATTCCTTTTGTGTAGATTGACGAGAATGTTGCGCGAGAGATTATAAACCACAGATCTCTTAGGCATCCAAATATTATCCGATTTAAGGAGGTGAGCTACTTCAATTGATTTTGAGAAGATTGGATTTTTTAGATGTTAGATTTTTGGTGCATATAAAATGCTCGTGTATTCTTGATGATTTGATTTTTGCAGGTGGTGTTGACTCCGACACATCTTGCTATTGTCATGGAGTATGCAGCTGGCGGGGAGCTTTTTGAAAGAATCTGCAATGCTGGAAGGTTTAGTGAAGATGAGGTATAATATCTTGATTTGAAGTATTTTTATTAAGTGAGCCCACCCTTTACCATAATCAAAAAGATACAAAAAATAAGATGATAACTAGTTTGTGTATATTTTACAGTCAGAACAAACATTTGATATTGAATCAAAACAAACGGTTTCACGTATATTCTTATATCTATAAAATTTAACTGGTAGTTTTGCTTAAAAATATTCAGGCCAGGTACTTCTTCCAGCAGCTCATCTCAGGAGTCAACTATTGTCATTTTATGGTAAATTGCAAGATCATTTCGTAAACAACTATATTATATTTGTTGTTCTTTATAAGTATAAATCTAAATATTAATATATTCAGTTTTTCTCATTTAACTTGATTTCTCACACATTAACATGAGGACACACACTGTTGAATGCAAATATTTTACAGCAAATATGCCATAGAGATTTGAAGCTGGAGAATACTCTTTTGGATGGAAGCACTGCTCCACGTCTGAAAATTTGCGATTTTGGTTACTCTAAGGTGTACATTGTCATAAAGATTCTAGAACCTTTCCTTGTGATGTAAAAGTTCTTGTTCTTACTGTCTTTTTTCCCAATTTCTCTTGATCTAGTCTTCGCTTCTGCATTCAAGACCCAAATCGACAGTTGGCACTCCAGCTTATATTGCTCCTGAGGTTCTATCTAGGAGAGAATATGATGGCAAGGTTTGTTTATCGTTTTTTCTCTTTTTCGTCTCTGTTGGAACAAAAATGTGCCCATTATATTTTTGAAGTTCTTGAATTTTCATTTGTCATTTCAGCTGGCTGATGTATGGTCATGTGGTGTGACACTTTATGTTATGCTCGTTGGAGCTTATCCTTTTGAAGACCAAGAAGATCCAAAAAATTTCAGAAAGACCATTCAAGTGGGTTTTTTTTATTTTGGTGGTGCAAGAACTATTAGACATTTACTTTTATTATTGTAGAGGAATATTGTGATTAACATATATCTGCTTTACAATTATTCTTCAGAGGATCATGGCGGTGCAGTACAGAATACCTGACTATGTTCACATATCTCAAGATTGTCGGCACCTTCTTTCTCGCCTTTTCGTTGCCAATCCAGCACGGGTATGTAATTGGTTGATGTGAAGCAGTTGTTGTGCACTATCTTCATTTTACTCACTTTTGGTCGATTATTTGTGAGAAAATTTTGCGCATTCAACCTTGTGTTGGAAATAAGTTGTACAGGAAACTTGATGAGTGTTTTGTTTGCTGCTCATGCCAAGAGACTAGTCATGTGAGCTTAACATAGCATCTGGTTTTCTAACCATTGGATCTCTATTTGGATATTTTTTCTACAATTAACTTTTCTACACCGTGTTGATATTAGATGTACTAATTCTTTGAGTACTATGTTTCTCTGTCTGCTTGAGATAGGGTACCTTACTGTCTTCTTTCTCACTCTAGAATGAATGTCCTTTGACATCAGCATGAATACTCCATACTTTAATTCCATCTGAGGTAAATGATTACGTTGTCAATAGTTTCATTTCAATAAATAGCAGTTCCATCTGCCATTGCTCACTGTAAGATTGTGTGCCCCTGCCCTGAGAATGAATCTATTTTCTTGTTCAGACTTTTGTACTGATAGCCCTTGATGCTGGGTTAGGTCTCACTTTATCTTTTCTAAATGTGTTTCCAATTATTTTCAATGCCAAATAGTTGCTTCTTGTGCTTGTACCTTTTTCCTTTTTTTTTCTTTTTTTTTTCTTTTTTCATTTTCATGCTTCAAATGGGAGCATATTACAATCATTTCTTTAAGTTGCATTTCATTTTTTTTTTGGATTCCCAGATTTGGACACTTGCACACCTTTCTATGGCATTATGGTGAATCGAATGACTAGTTGCTTCTTCTGAAGAGCATTGGAAATTTTGCTTTATTTCTTTGGTTGCATACTTAAGTAATCTGATATTAGTATATTTGCGGGTAACTTTTCATACTCCACATTGATTTACGTTCCTGGCTATTTAACACTTGTTTAATTCAGACCCCCCCCCCCCCCCCCCCCCCCCCAAAAAAAAAGTAATAATGAAATCTCAAAAAAAATTTTTGCTTTTTTTTATTTTTATTTGCAGAGAATTACAATTAAAGACATAAAATCCCATCCGTGGTTTCTGAAGAATTTGCCAAGGGAATTAACAGATGCAGCTCAAGCTGTCTATTATAGAAAAGAAAACCCAACTTTTTCCGTTCAAAGTGTGCAGGAGATCATGAAGATAGTTGAAGAAGCCAAGACCCCTCCTCCTGTTTCCCATTCGATTGGAGGCTTTGGCTGGGGAGGTGAGGAAGACGAAGATAAAGAAGAAGATTTGGAAGAAGAAGTTGATGAGGATGAGGACGAGGAAGATGAATATGATAAGCAAGTGAAGGAGGCCCAAGCAAGTGGAGAATTTCACCTCAGCTAAGGACCATCTATCTTTGCATTTTAAATGCGAAGGCTTTGTTTTGAAGTCCATTGAGTTTGGTGTGTTTTTATGGGTGTGAAAGCATATGTAAACTTTGTAGATTATGATATTGTGATAAAGGAGTCTGTGAAATGCAGTTGTGAGATAGCCATATGTGCAATGCTGCAGTGAAGTTGGTATAGAGCATTGTGTGGTTTCGATTATTTGGGAGTGTCTGTAATGCGTCTGCCTTTGGATTGATTTCATCAGTTAACTTTGGATTTCAGTTGTATTGTGATAAGGAATGAGTGTTTATTACCGTCTACATCTGGCAATTTATCTCACTTGTTGTCTTGCTTTGTCCTTCACATGGCTGTGTGAAATCCTTTGGAATGCTATTTCCTCCTGGGCATTCTGGAAGCAGAAGGAAGAGGTTCATATAGAACTGAACATGGCAGCAATTATGGAGGGAGGTGGAGGACATACATATAATGTGCATAGAAGTGCATGATTTTACATTTGGATATGAGATGAATGATCTTTACTTTTGATGATACACATGATTTAGAAATTAAGCTGGTATTTGAAATTCTCTCTCCAGATATTAATTGTGTTAAAAAACTGTTCGCCATTTATGGTGAAGGGTTTGTGAAAATCGCCAGAGCGTTGTACGAGAAAAGCTCTTAGCTCCATTGAAGAACGGTTAAGTAGACTAATGTATAGAAATGGTTTCTTAATACACGTGGACCCAGACAAGAGGCATTCGAACCTCGCGGAGAAATTGTAGGAAACGCACAGGGAATGGAAGAAGACCCACAAAAGAAAGAGAAAAAAAAAAATCAAGCTCTAACGAATACAAAGGTTGGTAAAGCATGTCCAAAATGTCTTAAAAAAAAATTTTTCGTTTCTAATGGCCAAGTATGGGTAAAATTGAAGTAAAACTTAAAACAAGTCAGTATGAACTTGCCAAGAAGAAAAACTTGTGGAAATCGTACTTTAAGTCATGTGGAAACTTTAGGGGCAAAAGTTTTCTTGTTCCATTTTTTACTTTTTCAACAACTAATTGGTAAGGGATGGTGCATGATTGATAACAAATTTGGCACGTGTTATTACTGTAGTTGCCGTCTCTTTTTCTCATATCAAATCGAACCATCTAACTAGACAAAAGAAGGCATTGCACGCTCGCTTTCTAGCTCACAATTATTGAAGGAATGCCTTTTCCCGTGAAAAATGACGAGGAATGAAGTTGGGAATTTGGATGCAAATACCTCTAGTCGTTCCACTGTCCATACAGTCATACAAAACCATGATTGCTAACCTGGAAAGCGTTCTACAATCTCGCAGTGAATATTAACTGTTGTCCACAATCTTCACTGAACTGGAATAAAATCTTTTGAAACATCCACCCTAAACTATTCTACATGTTGCAGATCACGTTTTAATTTGAGTCGATTATTCTTTTATCATTATTTTACAACTGAGATTTTGCCCCCCTCATCAAATTTTGAATGGGAACGCAACACCAAACAATCAAGTATTACTCGAGAAATGCAGTTTCTTGTTGCGTATCTTAGGCATCCCCACGATGGAGGGTAATGCTTCTGTCCAAATTTTAACAAGATGTTATGGTTCTAGTCAATTGTATACTAAATGCAGCATAAAATAAGTTACACCGTCACAAATTAGAATTTCGAAGACGACAAGAAATTGAAAGGGCGAAACCCCAATGACATCCCAACCAACAAGTGAACCAATTTCTTAATATAAGTGCTTAGAAGTTATTGCTGATGCAATGTATATGGCTGTGACGATAAATACAATGCCACGTCTCTGCATTTATTAAAATAACAAGTAGCCCATAATTCTAATCCAGGACGTAACCTTATTAGATATGCATCACCACATAATCCAAAATGCAAACTCAAATATAAGAAAACAGGTGTGCTCTTCAAACTTTATAGCAAGTGCATCTAGATCCAACAAAAGAAGGCAGCTGAACGTTATCCGAAACCCCTGAAATGTGAAAGTCAAACTTGTATGTGCCCATAACAATAGCTTACGAAACCCACTCAGGGACGCTGGAAATACAGTTATGACAAAGGCTTCAGATATTGCCCTTGGAATAATTAAAATTGGTTAAGTAACCTGTGTAGACGTAGAACCTCTAGTCTACTCTCTCATTTTACATCAGTAGTTGACCCCAAAAGTACTTTATGCAATTTCTGTGTCTCAGTCAATACAGATTCCCTATCAAAAAGTGCAGAAACAACAGCAACACCTTTCAGATTTGGGACCTGTAACTCCATCACAGAGTGTGCGTTTGAAATTCCTATACCACCTATAGCAACCACTGGTAACTTGGAAGCCAAACACACAGCTTTTAACCCATCCAAACCAACAGTGAGATTGTTTTCTTTTGTGTTCGTTGGATATACACCTCCACAGCCGATGTAATCAGCGCCATCGACCCACGCTTGCTGAGCTTCATCTGGTGTTTTGCATGAGACACCAATGATTTTGTCTGGCCCAAGAAGAACACGTGCAACATGAGCAGGCATATCAGACTGGCCAACATGCACACCATCAGCATCACAAGCAAGGGCAACATCAACTCTATCATTTATCAGCAGAGGTACACCATGTTGGCGACAAATTTCCAAACATGCTTTGGCTGATTGCAGAAAGTCCCGAGTGTCAGCCTCCTTTTCCCTTCAGGTGTTGGAGACAAATTAAATTACCAATGACTCACTTAGTATCTTACTGATCCAGTTATTTGAGCATAATAAAATCACCACAAAGCTCAAAAGTGGATCACATGGTCTAATCTGCCAGGGACTAAGGTTGTGCATACAAAACAAGCTTTTCTTCAAGACTTCGGTTTCTCATGGAGGAAACGAATTATTAATGTTTGAACTACATACCTATAGCAACAAACAAAATTACCGTAAAGTCTATGAATTACTTTTCAGTAAACAAAAGAGCATCCCCTAATGGGTTAAACATTTCTTAAAGCCACAGGATATCGGTATCAACTCTCATTTGCTCTCTCATCCCTCTTTGCACACTTGCTCCCAACCTTTTTTTTTGGGGAGGGGGGGGATTCCTGCGAGTGCACTGACGACAGTTTACATGACTAATCTAAGTCAAAGGAAACTTGAATTGATACGGACACATGAGAAAGAACACAAATTGGTGCAAATAAAGAAATCCCAAAAGGATATGAAAGAATGTTTAAAATAAATGAAATTGGCACAAACCTCAGCTGAACAATGGTGGCACCACCTTCAATAGCAGCTTTCACAGCATCAATAATTGAACGACTCCACCTCTGGTTCATCCTCGAGTCTGTAACAGCATACAGAAAGAGATCGCTTGGATCTAACAGGTGCTGCCTACATAAGCCATGGGCGTAGTTTTTCAACTTCAAGTGATGGTCGAAAGGACCTTGACGTCCATTCCCTATGAGAATATTCTTACCATACTCCAAGGCTGATTCTATATAGCGTTTAGCTACCTAAAAAAATTAGACAAAGAAGACTTAAGACTTAAGAGGACGAACAAGTAATGGGATGAAAAAAATATTCTTGGGAAACAACTCAGAAATTGAATCATGCTTTTTCCTCAACGGTGAAATCGTGTGGACACCACAGACTACTGGTCACAATTAACATGTCAAGGAATACATGTGCACGTACTATCATGTGACATCAAAGATCACAAATTCTCAGAAGGTTAAGCATACTGATCCCACAATGCTTCACATAGCATTATATGCATTGCCCCCTCTCCAGACATGTTGTGCACATGTACATTAGATTCATGATGGACCTTCAAGCCTATTAAAAAAATTTTACAATCACTTTTTATTTAACTAAAGTTAAAACTCAAATCCTTTGCTAATATTGGAATGTCTTACAGCTCACAAATTAAAGACCATGACTTACTCTGAATAACTCCTCTTCTCTTATTTCTCATAATCCTTGTGAAATACCAATCTTCAGCATGAATTTTAGCATGAATATCTGTATATCTTACCGTACCACTTCTTGGATGCACCATCCATCATACATAGTTCCAGTAGTATAGATGCCAACATGCACCTAATGAATGCATCGTTAAGTTCTTTGACTCATTAATATCCATTCTGAAAGACTGCTCAATATGAGCTTATATCATGAAGACTGAAGCAGAACCTTCTTATGCATAGAGTCAGAAAACAATGAATTTCCTACCTGCCAATTGCAAAATTCTGCTCATAATTTTGTGTACTTTTGAAAAAGAAAGGACTAGACATCGCAAATAACCAGATGTGTATGACATGGAAAATTTTCTTAAAGCATCTCCTGTCCCTCTTTTGATTCATGAAAGAAGAGTAATGCTAAATCAGCATCTTGGATTTGCCCTAAAGTCAAACCAAGCTTAAACTCCTGGTGTCGAGCAATTATCAGAGGTGCATCATCATTATGGAGTGATTTTCCAATCAAATACCTTCATGGCAGAAATCACTGAAGAACCTTTTGCTAACTCTGCTGCAATAGCTGAAGCCAAACTGCAACCAGTTCCATGAGTATTTGGAGTGTTCACACGTGAAGAATGAAACTCAAAGAAATCTTTGCCTACAAGGTCAAAACAAACGACTATGAAGACAGATTTGCACATGAGAAAACACACGGAATTGACTATAAGAAGACCAAGAATGTTACTCTAGAATTTCAAGAAACAAGTCAAACATACCATCGTATAAAACATCAACAGCACCAAAAGAAGCAGGGAGGTCACCTCCTTTCACGAGTACACTTCTGAAATCAGTGACTACATTCAGCATTTTGCATATCTAAAGAGTAACAAAAGGCATAGGAAAGCCCCTCCACGAGGAACTAAAAAATAGATGGTTATCATGAAAACAATGTGCAGATCAACATGGCCGTGCTAAATAGCAAACTCTTTGTGGCATAGTTCAGAAGCAGTGGATTGTACAACCTGGTCTAATCTGCCTCTAGCCTACTTTGCCTTTGAAGTTGATTTCCTACCTCCCTTATAATAATAATTTGACAAGTGCATCCCCATAAATTGAAGCATGCGAAGAAGTTAGCCTAGACAAGTTTAATCACAAACTATATATCTGGATTTGCACCTGAAAAGTTTAATGCATGCCCCTGTTCTGCAGCACATGATTAGACAATAATAAGGTCAATTAGCTATACTGCCGTAATTTAAAGTTTCAGAGAGTTTTCCCTATTGAGAACCCGCTACATGCATTTTCATCTATAAATTATTTGACGATCACTTGGAATCTTTGTCTTGTCCTACCTAACGTCTCATTGTCAGCCGTGTGAAATTATTAAACTTATCATTAGTTGTCCACAGAGAAACAAACTATAGAACTTAATGCATGTAAGGAAGCTCACCGTGGGCCAAAATCATGTATAGATTTTGCAGCAGAACGCATGTCTTCAAGTGATTCCAATGGCACACCACCAAGTAAAGCAGATGCCTCTCTCAGATTTGGGGTTACTATATCAGCCATGGGAAGCAGTTCTTCCCTATAATTATAAAACAACAAGCCAAAAGATAAATGTGACTACGAACAGAAGTAATGAAAAGGAGAACCAGCCAAGGAGAACAAGCCAAACTTCAAACCCACACCCAACCTCACCACCAAAAAAAAAAAAGAAGAGAGAGAGATAGAGACAGAAACATGGAATGAGTGTTGTAATGAGAACCTAATGAAATCATTTGGGCCTCTAGTGACATGCTCTGAACATCAAAGCTGGATGCTGCTTTAGTGTGAAGTAGCAAAGAAAAACAGGAAACTGGTGATGTTCAAATAGAAAGGGGTGTGTGAATTAATATCATATTCTTGTCGGCCACCCATGTGAATGAGGGCACACATGAAATCAAGATTACCAAATTAACCAATGTGCATGGTAACAGAATGAAAGATGCAAAAGATGAACTTGACCTTATTATCTGTATACCATCCCCATAACGGATATATGAAACACAAAGGTACCCATCTGTTGTAAGTTAACATTTATATGACAGTACTGCATTATTTGGACGGAAAGAATAAGCACAGGCTATATGAGAAAGGAACAATCATGAAATCCAACATAGACTGCCCACTCCGTCGAATGACCATCCTGTTCCATGTAACTCCTAGTTAGTTGATATATATCTAGAACCAGGTCAATAGAACTTTCGCCAACTAAAGATCGCACCAAGCGAGTTGAATGATAATCCTTAGTAGGCAAATCAATAGAACAACCTCCGCAAATTTTCGAGCCTGGCATAATAACGCAGGCAGAGGAAGGGTATAATCAGCAATAAAAGGCTAAGCTCCATAGAGATGCTATAAGGCAACTGAGAAGAATCAAGCAGTATTATGAGGCAGGCATACAAGAAAATGGAAGGCATACCAAAATTGATTAATTTGTTTCTTATAGATATCACTTATCCCCCAAAAGAAGTGAAAAACAGGGAAGAAAGTATGAGGACACCATTTCACAGATTCTGTGAGTGTGAGTATGGATAGAAAAATGGTAAAAGCAAACTACGAGGGTGGTTTAATGCTTCAAGTACCGAAAACTAGCCAGAATAGAGGGACCAGCCAATATGTCTCCACTCGTGGATACCATAACAGGATCAACCACCAAAGCTGTCTTCAAAATGAAAACGACAGCATAGGTCACAATCGCAGTGAAATGTTAGTTAGATAATGATCTCTCAGAATTCTGCATTACCTCGAACTGGAAACTCCTCAAGACTCTGACAAAGTACCCTGACTATGCCAGTTGAAGGAAGCATGCCTGTTTTCACCTAAAATTAGTTCATTCTTACATCAAATATCAAACGCAAACAAATCTCCCAATATAAACCACAATCCAGCCAATTCAACTAGAATTCGTGCAAAAACATTAAAAAAAAATAAAAATAAAACTATCATATGCTTTACTTTGTTTAGCATCTACTTACAACATCAGGACGCATATCTGATAGCACAGACTTCAATTGCTCCGCAACAAAATCCTCAGGCACAATATTCACACCCTAGCATCAATCAATAATAAACTACTAAGAACTTTAATTGAGTAAACGACTATGATTAACGACCTCAAAGTGAAGAGTTCGAGTAAGATAGCCAAAAAAGACTAAAACTTTGGACCTGACCTGAACTCCGACGGTATTCTGTGCAGTGACAGCAGTAATAACAGTGGAACAATAAACTCCCCTAGCAGCACAGGCCTTGAGGTCCGCCTGAATTCCGGCGCCGCCGCCGGAATCAGAACCGGCGACGGTGAGGACATGCGGAATTCGAATCTTATTCTCTTGTTGCATTGCGGCCTTGACTTTCAAACCCCTTGATTGATTAAATTGATGAACTTTTACACTAGAATTTAGCCCTGGTTTCAGCAGGCAGCTGCTCTGGAATTAAAAAAAATAAAAGAGAAATTAATTCTCAGTGCTGAATTAATTAAAATTTTGAAAAACGAGACAATGCCGCTTACCATTGTTGTCGAGAATCCTCACCCAAGATATAGCGGAGCACTGAGCAATAAAGCGAGATTAGTGGGGTGGCTTTTTTCCAGTGATGAATGATGCTCGTGCCAGATGGCGGTAGATAAGAGGTTCGAGAATCCAAAGATTTTTTTTTTTTGTAATTCATATTTTTCCTTGGAAATTCATTGGGCGGGCAGAATAGCCCAAAAATCTTTTAATTGGTTTAATGCTATATTTTTATATGGGCTTGCTGAAGAGTTCTTCCACGAAGGCCCCCGGATAGCCCAATCTCTGCAAGTTGTAATCTTGTTAGTTAATGCCAATGTCAAGTTCAGCCTTTTTCTTTTTTTTTTTTTTTTTTAATAAATTGGGTAGAAAGTGTGTCATTAGGATGATGTATGTAATTCTGGAAGTACAAGAGAGACATTAGGAGGTTTATGCATTTTCTTTTGCTTATTTGAAATTAATTTGATATATATCGCTTTGTTTTGAAAAACAAAATCAATTCCGAAAATCCTTTTTCTTTGGTTTGAATCTTGAACAATTGCCAATTTATGTTTAGAAAAAACAGTTTAAGCCTTAAATGATTCAATATTGAGCAATTTATTTAAAATTTGTTTCGTTTAAATTGCTGATTTTTTCAGGAAAAAAATTAGACTAGTTTTGGGAAGATATTACTATAGTACAATATTTAAATTTATGTGTATGCGAGATAAAAAATCGTTAGAAGTGAATTTAAAAAAAAAAAAAAAAACTAGTCCAGCGTAAAAAGAGGCACCCAATTGGGAAAATTCATGGGCCGGGTAGAGTTATAAGGCCTATGCCCAGGCCCAGCCCCCAGAATTCCTCGAAAATATCCCGCCATTTGACAACGCGTGACAAGTTTGAAGCTTTCCCCCAATTTTTTCACACAGTCACGCAGTTTCTCTTCATTTCTGAACTCTCCGACCCCCACACAAACAGCAAAATGCAGCACACGCCGATATAGACGTCGCCAGTTTCACATTCAACAGCTTAAACTTCCAATCGGAGACTTCCCGGTGATTTACGGTACAGTTAATTATGCTTAACAGCAGCTTTATCTCTTCAGATTTTATCCCAATTTTGAAATTCCCTCGTAGTTAATCAATGAAATATGAAAATTTGCCTGTCAATGTGGTTTGAGTGTCAAATTGATCTATATAAGATTAAACAATCGATTGTTCAGTCGAATATTTTGTTTTCAATGTTCTTAGGGTTACAACAGACATTTATAGGTTCTTTCTTTTTATTATATGGAAAGAAAGTGTTTGTTTGATTTCATTTTGTGTTTGCAGAGGTTCAATGTTAATTCCGGTACTTAGTCTAATATATTCATCTTAAAAATGGTTTCAACAATTGAACTTTGCTTGAAGTTTAGTATTATTTATAATTAAAATTATTTTTTATAGTTTTATTATATTAATCTAACATTAACATCTGGTGTAATGACATAGCGAGATAAGTCAACGTAGGTGGATATCTGTTTTTTCGCTTGAATTATCATACATCGTGCTGCGACCACCTCATTTGTTCTGAAAATGACTAGAAGCAAATTTTGATTGCTTAATTTATTTTTTAATTTCTTTTCAATTTCAAAATTTTCAAAATTCCAATTGCATTTGATCGTAAATAATAATTATCAATGGCAGAAGTGTGACTGCTATCATCATCAGGTTAAAGGAAAGAAGCATGACTGACTATTGTAGATTTATGTGCATGCCATGACTGCTCATTTCAAATTTTCTTTTATTTCATGGTAGTATCATTCATGGGTTCTTAATTTTGTTTCCATAAATACACAGTTTCCTATTATTTGTAGCTTATTTTTTATTTTTACTATGCCAAATGCAGCATTTTGTATGTGGTTGTGTCATTCAAGCAAAAGGACCACCTTTAAATGTAGGTGAATATGCTAACGAATGATAAACAAATGAGGCAAGTATAACAAACTATTCTTTCTATCTTTTCTTCCCTTTTGTGATTATGTGACTTTTAAACCTTTCTCATATTTGTTGTTTGCCATGTAGTGAAACGTATCCAGCTGAAGGTTCCAATGTCGAGAACAGATTACCAAAGAATAATTGGTCTCAACATGCCAATGCACATAATAAATTTTCAAGCCAAGATAAGTTTTTGAGTTCAAACTTCCTTTTTTCCCTATCAACACAAAAACCTCGCGTTGACGAAGAAATGATCTCAAGGTATGCATAGCTCATTAATTCCCAGATTTTATAATTTTTTGCCGTAATGAGCTATCTATATTTTTTTTTCATCTTTTGCTGTAGAGTATTATAAAGTTTTTTTAGATTTGATAGTTGATTTGTGGCAGATATAGGAGAGTTTATCGATCAAGTTATTGTTCTTTAAGACAATCCTGCTTATCTGCATTTTTTCATTGTCCTTAGAATATACTTTATGCTTTAATGTGATTTTGACATCAAATATCTTATTTACTGTACACGCTAAGAGAAGCTTTTGGACAAGATGCTTCTTTAGTCGTGTTTCAATTGGAGTTTTGGCGTGCTATGTTTAATTTGGGGGTGATCACATTGGTCATTTTATAAACTTTGCTTTTTCCTTCAGCTTCACTTTCTCTTTTTCTTCCTCTTCATTTTTCTAGGTCAATGGATTTTAAGGTTCAGAATGTAAGGATGCACAGTCTGGAAGTTGAAAAGGTGAAATTGCTCTCAACATGGCTAATGAGGACTAGTTACACGATCGTGTGGTTCTTTTGATTTCAAAGGAATCTCTTGTTGTAGCTCATTGATTTGCTATTCATTTAATTATTTTGCTAAAATGCTAATTAGGCTTTCTTGCAGCTACTTTTGTGCCACTGCCTTGTATTTTCTGTCATGAAGATAATCTGAACTCTTCATTTTTGGCTCTTTTGCATGCTCTTCCATTTTTACTTGTGCCTTTATTTATTTGGTTGCCGTCTATCAAGAAAAATGAAATATGTTGCTAATCATTTAATTGGCTGGATGAGCTTGTAATAACTTAGGCACATTTTTTCAAAACAGTTAATTGTCAACCCAAAAAAAAAAGGAAAAAAAAAAAAAACTGAAGACTGCTGACCTTTATTTTGTGCATTCGTAGGACTCTGTATCCAATGCTTATAGCATTTTTTGTGAGTTAAACCTATATTTCAGTCCTGCATTAGTTTTTTCTTTATATAAATCTGCCACATGTATGAACTTTGCTTTTTCTTGGACTTTAACACATTGGCAGGTTTGGAAAGCTCTTTCGAGTCTGGAGCTTTCTTCCAGGAATTATATAAAACCTGGAAAAACTCTTCCGCTAACCAAAGGTCTCAGTGCTTCCGCTTCTCAAGATTCTAGGCAAACAATTCAGCAGTCTACATCAGACATCAAAGGCCCATTCCAAGCAAATGTAGGAACACATCAAACCTTTAGTGAAAGTAATATCAGAGGCAGTGAATCCAGAAGTTACAGAGGAACTTCATTTGCATCGTCTGCCAATGGCATAGCAGAAGTGAGGAAGGCTGTGAACAGGCAGACTGATATACACACATCAGCGAGCAGTAACTCTTATCCACAGGCTGTAAATGGAGTACATAGCATTCATGCAGTGCAACTCACTAACATTGACAGGTCTGGAAATGATTATCCTGATGGCATCAACGATGATAACATACTTGAGGTACCACATTTTAATGGCTTGCTGTTATAATAGCATTAATCAGTACCACACTTTCCCTTGCTTTTATCTTCCTACCTTCATGGATGATGAATTTAACCATGAGAAATTCTCCTCTTTTTTTTTTTTTTTTGGTATTTTCTTAAAATTATTTTGATCACATGATTGTATTATTGACATTAATTAGTTGTTCTACATTAACTGATTTTTTATTTGTCAATATTCTGTTTTAGAATCTTGATGTGGACCAAATAGTCATGGAACACTACCAGTCAACTTGCACACCTCAGCCATCAGTTTCCAAACTTCCTTCAGTTACTCCAGTGGTGAATAAGGAAAATTTGGTAGTTTCTGAGGAGACAAATTTGCCACCAGAGTTGTGCATGAAGTGCAGTCATGGGTTTCAGGTATGCATTTGTACTCCTTTCCACTTTGTTATCCATACACATTTGAAACAACTGGGAAGTACTGATGCATGGTTACCTAATAATACAGCTAGGTTTTTGTCCTGAAGCTTCAATTCATTTACAAGAGCTAAAAGATACGCTAATTGGAATATCCAATGACCTTCTTGACAATATAACTAACTTGAACTCGGATCAGATAGAGAAGCTTCGTCAAGAAAGGTTTGGTTTATCTCCACTCTTACATTCTCTCCTTCATACAATCTACTAAATAGGGACTACATACTTTGAAGAATATGATGCATAAAAAATAAGAAAGAGAAAACCACTGGTTCAGGTTGTTGACTCCAAGAAAATGTAGTTGGGGTACTATTAAGTCTACAATTTTTCTATATTTTCATGGAATGTAGCTGTCCTTTTGGTAGGTTGTTGAAAGTATTCAAGATAACACTTGTTTGCCTGTCTGATGTCAGGATGCAGCTGAATACACAAATTCAACAACTAGAAAAATACCTTCGTGCGACATCAGTAAATGATGAACGAAGGACGTCAAATTTCTCTGCATCCACAACTTCTTCAGCTGTTCAGTATGAAACTCCTCTAGCAGTTCCATTCAAGATTGATTCAACAAGGCTTGATGCTCAGTTTTATGCACACAGTGAGCCAAATGGTTTTGAGAGATGGAATTCATCATCAGTTTCATTTTCTTCCACAGACAGGTGTGAAGCCTCGGCAGCTCCCTTGGAAAGAGAGCCATATGTCCCCAAGTATATTGAAGTCACATATATTGAAGGTTCAAATGATAAGAAGTGGAGTAGCCGAGATTTTCCATGGACAAAGAAGCTAGAGGTGTGTATACCAATATATGTTATTGCTTCTACAATACGAGGTATGCATTTAATTGCATATAATGCATCTAATGGTCTTCTGCCAGGCAAATAACAAAAGAGTATTTGGCAATCATTCCTTTCGTCCTAACCAAAGAGAAGTGATCAATGCAACTATGAGCGGACATGATGTTTTTGTGTTAATGCCAACTGGAGGAGGAAAAAGCCTGACATATCAGGTGAAAAATTTTTATGATATTTTTATCAATTTGTTCTTTTCTTATCTTCTAATAACATGGATCAAGAAGGTGGGATTGGTAGTATTTGGCTAAGCTAATTCAGAGCAGAATAAGTTCTTCCATTCTATTTTCACGTTTCTTACATTTAATGAGTGGTATGTAGAACTTAAGGTTCTTATTCCTATTTTTACTGCATCCTATAGTTATCTGACTGGATATGTTATTCTTTTTCCTGGCAGCTCCCTGCTCTTGTATGCCCTGGGATAACATTGGTCATTTCGCCTCTTGTTTCACTTATTCAAGATCAAATAATGCATCTACTACAGGTACATCTGTTAAGTTACTTTGATTGTTACTATAACTGTTGCAGCATCCTGCCTAATATCTTCATTAATATCTCTTGTTTTTCCATAGGCAAATATACCTGCTGCTTATCTAAGTGCAAGCATGGAGTGGACTGAGCAACAGGAGATTATGAGGGAGCTTAATACAGATTATTGTAAATACAAGCTGCTATATGTCACCCCTGAGAAAGTTGCTAAGTGCGTGGTTGTATATCTTTGTAACCTCACATGCTTCACTAGATCAATTCTCCTGAAATTGTGAAATAAATGGAATTTATTTATAGCTCACTTGTAGGGTGTTTGACATCTTGGGTTTATATTGAATTGAATAACCTATCAAAAAGCACCCCTTTGTGGCATATATCATGTTGACCTTAATGCTCCATGCTTATTAGTTTGTGAACTGAACGCCTATAAGTTTCTTTACACCAGTAGACCTATTTACTCTGAAGTTTGGAGAAAGAAGAAAGTTTGATTATTAACAATTTTGAGTGCTGTTTGATATATGCTTTCTCGTTTAACTTGTATATCTTTCTGGATTCAATTAATATGCCACTAGACAAACAAGGTACCAGTCTGAGGAGTGAGTTTCTTCATAGGAGATGCCACACTACTTTGCTGCGAGATAAGACCTAGGACACCCTGAATATGTAAATGATCAGAGCCTTCCATTTATTATGTCTTGCAAAACTAAATTTTTTCACAAAAGTACCATTTCCCTGAATTTTGAGATATTTTCTTTTATTTTTTTTAAAAGATTTTATAGTCTTCCTCTTCCTAATTTATAGTCTTCCACTTCCTACTCCTTTTTTTGGCTGTTGTTTTGCTAAAGAAGTTATTGCTAGAAATTCCTTGCCTAAAAGTTGAGGAAGATTTCTTATGACATCAAGGAATGGAGATTTTTATACAAGCTGGATCTAAGTTGAGTATCTATTCCCTTTCTCTCCTGGTGGCTGGATAGCCTCAGGCTGATTTAACATTTAAGTACATAGATTACATTTATCTATGGGAATTGAGTTTGTGGAATGATGCTATACCTGTGAATATGATTCATTGAAGAATATGTTAAACACTCATTCATTTTTTGACTACAAGTGCAACTGGTCAATAATAAAGCTTACTTCCAACCAAAATGTAAGATATCTCTGGTTATTTGGAGTGGATTAGTAAGTCAGATGCTCTGCCTTTGGAAATCTGGTAGATGCCACTTTCAGAAGAATTTCCTAATACAAACCATGTTTAAGCGCAGAAGTGACATGCTGCTGCGACATCTGGATAGTCTACATGCTCGGGGATCACTTGCTAGGATCGTTATTGATGAAGCTCATTGTGTAAGCCAATGGGGACATGATTTTAGACCGGATTATCAGGTTGCCTTTACGGTGTTTTCCATTCTATTAGATAATTTAAAGCTCTTTTAGTTGACTCTTAACTTTTAAGGTTACACATCCAGGGTCTTGGTATCTTGAAACAGAAGTTTCCAAGTGTACCTGTTCTGGCCTTGACTGCTACTGCCACAATTAGTGTCAAGGAAGATGTGGTTCAGGCTCTGGGTCTTGTTAACTGCATCGTTTTTAAGCAAAGTTTTAATCGCCCAAACTTAAGGTAAATGTTCAATTGAAATACACTATTTGGTGAAACATTATAGGCTCTTATTTTGCCTGTATTGCAGATACTCTGTTATCCCCAAGACAAAGAAGTGTGTGGATGATATTGACCATTTTATAAAGGAAAATCACTATGATGAATGCGGAATTATTTATTGTCTTTCAAGAATGGATTGTGAAAAAGTTGCCGAGAAGTTACAGGTTAATCTCATCTTATCGTTTTCCTATTTCATAAATAATTATGTATTTCTGTTTCAATATACATTTTATACATTTTTTTTTTAATTTTAAGTGCTTCATGCTTTTGGGAATGCATAAACTGATATAAAGAGGAATGCTTTACATGATTATGGGGTAGCCACTAGTTCAATTTCGTAAGCGGGTCTTTAATGTCATCTAATAAGTACAGAATCTGGTTAAGCTTTTACTTCGTGATCTCTACCAACCATCCTGTCAGATAAATTGTTCTTTCTGATGGTTTAATGGGCACGTGCGGTCAGATATGTGGACATAAAGCAGCTTTTTACCATGGCAGCATGGATCCTGCACAGCGTGCCTTTATACAGAAACAATGGAGCAAGGACGAGATTAATATAATATGTGCAACTGTTGCATTTGGAATGGGTATGATTGGCTACTGCTGGAACTTTCTCTTAAATGTGTAACTAGGTGTACTAACGATAGGTTTTTCAGGAATTAACAAGCCAGATGTTCGTTTTGTCATTCATCACTCTCTTCCAAAGTCTATTGAAGGTTACCATCAGGTCATATACGAATCCCTGCTTTCTATACTTTCTTACAAAAATTAAATTATGATTGTTATAAATATGGAGGTGTTACGAATATTTAGTTGATAGGCATAAACTTTTTCCATGTTTTCTATTGAAGGTTACCATCAGGTCATATAAAAATCCCTGCTTTCTATACTTTCGTACAGAAATTAAATTATGATTGTTATAAATATGGAGGTGTTACGAATATTTAGTTGATAGGCATCACCTTTTTCCATGTTTTAGGAGTGTGGTCGTGCTGGTAGAGATGGCCAACCTTCATCTTGTGTCTTGTACTACAGTTACAGCGACTATGTAAGTTACAGATTCTATCTTTACAGTTTAGTTTATCATTCTTTAATCGCATTTTGCTGTGTTTGTGTCTGTTTGATATGGCTGCAGTGATTCACCATATTTATATGAAGTTGTTCCTCTATTCGTTTTCTTTTATACATTTCCTTCGTGTATGTGTATTACTTTTCTTTTCCTCTGTAGATCCGAGTGAAACATATGATTACTCAAGGAAATGTAGAGCAAAGTTCCTGGGCATCTGGATACAATCGTGCAAGTACGAAACCTTCAGGAAGAATACTGGAAACAAATACTGAAAATCTTCTGAGAATGGTACTCTTTAAAAGTTCTCATGTTTTTATGGTATTGGTATTATCTGAATCACTTAAACACTGGCAAAACTGTTTTCAGGTCTGTTACTGTGAAAATGACATGGACTGCCGACGTCTCCTACAGCTTATTCATTTTGGGGAGAAATTTGATTCTGTCAACTGCCAAAAGACATGTGACAATTGCTCCAAGGCTCAATGCTGTATTGAGAAAGATGTCACGAATATAGCAAAGCAATTGGTCAGATACTTGTAATTTTACGTGTCATACATTCCCAGCTATAAATAGAACTATTCTTTTCTCTATGCTTAGTTTGATGCTTTTACTCTTTTATCTAAAGAAGTTGTTTTGTATCTAATCAGGTTGAACTGGTGAAGATGACAGGACAGCAGTTTGCGTCAGCTCATATTCTTGAAGTCTACAGGGGTTCCTTGAACCAGTTTGTATGTCCTAAAGATCTTGTGCTTTAATTCTTTTTTCTTGTTTCTAACTTTGCATTCTCACGTAAATATCCAGGTGAAGAAACACAGACATGAGAAACTGAACCTGCATGGAGCTGGAAAACATCTTCCCAAGGGTGAAGCATCACGTGTGCTGCGTCATCTTGTCATTGAGGATATTCTTGGGGAGGAAATAAAAAAGAGTGATGTTTTTGGATCTATATCTTCTGTATTGAAGGTATAACAAGATTTGTGTTGGATACCACTTTTACTCCATGGTCATGTTTGGAAATAGCCGTTGAACTGAGTGAATTTTTATTTTCTTATTTCCATTTTCATTTGTTGGCATAGAGTACAGAATCACAGTTGTTTCCATTTTCTTCTTCAGGTGAACGAGTCTAAGGTTTACAATCTTTTGTATAGCAGTCAGACGATAAAACTAAGGTTTGGTTCCTTCTAAACTTTGTTGGATTGTATACCTTTTGTATTCTTTGTTTGTGGAATGATATAATTTATTTCCTATACAACCAATACTTGGTTAAAGCAATAGCATCTTGTTAAGAAGAAAATCTACAGTCCATTTAAACATCTGGAACTTCTTATCTTGCTTAGGATATGATAGTTGATGTGATATGCTTTTAGAAGCCACCATGCAAGACGTTCATCATAGCTTTTGCTGGAATTGAGGTTGAAGTTTTTTAAATGATCATTCCTGTGCTTGCCCAGAAGTTCTAGCTTTGGTTGTTAACTTAGTATAGGTTCAAAAGGGAATTGAAAGGAAAAAAGAAAAGGATCCGGACATAGCAAGAGTATATCTTAGATCAATGGATCTCCAGTACCTGACTGAAATTTTTTGGCCTTCTGGAAACAAAAAGAAGTGCGGCATCAGATGTCATCAAGTGATTAATATCTGAGATAACAATTTTGTTCAACTCCAGCTAGGTTTACTCTGCTAACGCTAACTTGTTAAGATACATTTATTTGTTAATAAGAAGTTTGGCGTTCATGCAAAACTGTTCTGAGATCCACATATTGCTGCTGCTTCTATAGAAACCTTGCTATCAAAGTTAATCTGAAGTATATGTTTGGGTGTTGAATGGACCTAACTCAAATTTAACGCTTTTCTCCCTCCCTCCTTGTGCTTGAATCTATTGGAAGACTGCTATGGAATTGAAAACACCAAATATTTGATGTTGGTTGAACAACAAAACTAAACAATAGCGATGCAGCTATTACTTTTCTAATAGATTATATCCAACTGGCTGTTAAGAAACAATATTTTGGCTTGTTACTTCTGGGTTTGCCTTATGTATGCTGACACTGCTATTCTTTACAGATTCCCCTCCACTAAAGCATCGAAAGGTGGTAAATCTGAACCAACTCCAGCAAAAGGCTCACTAACATCGGCAAAGCAGAGTTCTCCAGAAATTGTCTCTCCTGGCCAACCTCAAGTCCAAGTTGACTTGGTCAGTAGTGTATGCCTACATAAATTTATTTAATTCATTTCCCTGAACCACTAAAGTAGTTCTTTTGACTTTATTTTTGCTGGGTGCCTCTGCAGAACCTTTCAGCTGAACTGTATTCTGCATTACGGAAGCTTAGAACTGCTCTTGTTAAGGAAGCTGGAGAAGGGGTCATGGCTTATCACATATTTGGGTACGCTTCCGTAGACTTCTTAATTGCAGAAAATGAGCAATGTAATGCTTAATACACGTAGTGTGACATTTTTGATACCCACATAATTAATGTAAGACAGAAGGCTAATAAGTTATACTGGAGTAAAAAGAATCATTCTTCTGGGAGTTTTTGGTTTAGAATTTAGAATTTAGAATTTTTTTCCCTTCAAAGAAGAATCTTGGATTTTTTAATAAATGGGTGTCTTATTATGAAAATTGTTTTGTGTGGCTAGAAACGCAATTTTACAGCAAATCAGCAAGAGAATTCCCCGAACCAAGGATGAACTTCTGGAGATAAATGGAATTGGCAAGTAAGTTTCACACATTGGTTAAAGCAGATGATCTTGATTATCTAGCTGGTGTTCTGTCTAACGTTTTGGATTAATACAGGGCCAAAATAAACAAGTACGGAGATAGGGTATTGGAAACTATTGAGGATACCATCAGGGATTACTACAAGATAGATAAAATCAGTGGCAGTAGTAATGACAGTGCTGATTCAATGAAAAGGAGAAGAGACACTACGGAAGTACCGAATGCTGATTCGAAGGATGATGAAGACTTCACTGAAAGCACCAGTCGTAATAAGAAAAGGGTTTTGAAAAAGCAGAATGCTAGCGTGGAAGCTACAGATAATGGAGATCCGGTTTTTTACGACTGTATTGTTGATGATGATCTAGATTTTGATGACTCAAACTATGGTGTCGAATCTAATGGTACCAATTCAAATGCTGACGCGAGTAATGGGGGAAGGGTACTGCCTTCATGGTCATCACCAGCAACTAAGGTTTATGCTTAGATTTTTTAAATAACTGTATATATCCTACTAACAAACAACTAAGTTATGACTACACAACTGTTCTCAAATTTTGGAGAAGGGGATACGAGTTGAGTGAATTGGAATGGAAGGTTGAAAATATTTGTTGTTCTGGAACCACGACAAATATGTACAAGTTCCTCGTATTCTATTGTATAGATTTGTATGCATCGGTGTATCAGTAGGAATGTTTTGCAATTCCATTAGTAAAATCAATTAATTTGATCGCTTTGTCATTTGATAATATTTTTTTTTTTTTGAAAACTCATTTGATAATATGTAACTTCGCTTAAATATACTTAGAACATCACCACTAATATTTTTGGATATGCATGTTAATAATTGCTCAGTGTTTGATTTTCCTTTGTGGTGGTGTGGTGAAGCATTTGCTCTTTCACCATCATAGAGTCAAAATACTTGTCTATGTAAAAATGACAAGTCTGTAGTTCTTTACACAAAAAATGTTAAAGCATTTGTGTGCATGCATTGCGAGTTACTTTACGAATTGAGATTTATTAGATTCCAAGTCATTAAGCTACGATACCACCTTACCCTTGTAAAGGAAAATTGAGATTTTTTTTGGTTTGTACAGACTTCTGAACTAGAGTTCGATTGTTACATTCTGGTTCACTAAATGGAAAAAAAATTACTTAATGAGAATACTGGCTTGCCAAATGAGGTAAAAGAATGTGAACATTAAAGGAACTCTTTTACTATTGTACGGTGCAAATTGAAATTTTAATTTAAATTGCCAATTGTACTCGACTATAAAAATCATTCTAACTAGGATAAATTATCACAATATGACTTAAAATTTCTTAAATAATGACATACCGAACAGGTAAAATTTTCAATATAAACATAGAAGATGTTTATAGAATATTACTTGCTAGCAGGTCGCATTTTGTAATTTATTTATTGCTTTATTTACTATCAATTTTTTTTAAGTTAGTTTCTCAGACACTTTTTTTTTTTAAGTATATGCTCCTCTCATAAACAACAATGCCCAAAAAATATTACAGCAACGTTTTTGTTAAAAAAAAAATCAAAAGAATATTATCCATCCAGATTATTTATTTTGCACCGTAACCAATTTACATTCGTTACAAGGATCGCAGACTTGCTGTGGGCCCCACAAGGCCAAATGCCACGCGTCCTCGTGGCAACGTATTGTACGGTAGAGTACAACCCAACCAGCTTTTCTCACTCCGGTACTTTTGCCGCCTGCGCTGCACCCCATTTGCAGTTTGTTTGTTACAGACTCGGCACTCCCAACAGCTCAACTCTGCTCTGCATCTCCAGCAGACTATATATATGCATATACTCTTTACTGTATGGCGCGATCTTATATATATGCATATGGAAAAAAGTGTGTGCCTGTGTGTTTTCTCCAAACTTGAAAGTATGGAGAATCAGGAAATCCAAGAGAAGGTGAAAAATGTGGGTGGAGTTAGAGTTGAAGAGATGACGAAACGAAAACCTAAGGTTTTCCAAAAGCTGGAAATGGAAGAAGAGCGAGGTGAGGAGGAGTGTCGTAACGACGATCATCATGACTGCAGTAGTGGAAACGGGAACGCCGTGGTATCTTCTCAACCGGCGACCGCAGGTTTAGCTGAAGGAGCAAGTTTGATTGTTATTAATGCATGGAAGAACGAACTGCCGCGGGTGGACGATTGCTGTCCTATTTGCTTCGGTGATTTCGACTTGCCTTGCAAAACTAACTGTGGCCACTGGTTCTGTGGTATATGTACATATTTGACTCTCCTTATTTTTATTTATTTGTAGATGTGTTTTATTATTATTAGTGGTAGTAGTAGTAGTACTATATTTTGGTATACTTTTGCATAAAAATTTGGAATTTAGGTGTTCCTGCTTTAGAAATTGATGTTCTGTCAGTTTGTTGCTTTTGCATTTTCTCAAGGTTGAGAATCTAAAAAAATATCTTAGGTTCCACTGTGATTTTGTGCCTTTTTAATTGTTTTTGGGTGCTATAATCTAATAAGTTCCTCTTTTTTAATCGAAATTGGAAGGCATATCTAAAATTACCTTATATAAAATTGCAGGTACTATGATGTGTGAAACATTCTTAAATCATGAGGAAGGACGATTTTGTGATTATCAGTCAAGACTGGATGAGAACTAAAATTTTAGAAGTTTATACGTGTAAGAAATCATGTTCTCTGTCTAACTAAAACTTTTTTGTTTAATTTTCTGATTTTCTTCTTTCCCCCATTCTTTCCTCCAGCCAAGTGCATTTTACAGTTATGGCATTATAGACAGGCCCTTCAGCGATGTGATTGTCCAATATGCTGCTGCCGCATCGTTAAGTTGTCACCAGAGGCATCATTACTTTCTCGACGCGAAGCAGATGTTGTTCAGATGCTTAAAAGCATTCAAGAGTATAATCAGCTTCATATGGGAGGTTGGCGGGGCCTTTTCTTGGTATGCTGAACGTGACATGTTACCCATTTCGATATTGCTTGCTTGATTAGCCATATTAATTGTGCATTTCTCATTCTTGAATCTTACTCTGTTAACTGTTATGTAATCCAAGAAGAAAGGGATAAAACGATTTTACTTTGTATATCACTGGCATTTAGGTATAATTGGCTGTGAAATATGAATATGATATTCTGCACCATATGCAAAGCAATGATGCCCTGTGTCAGTTTGTTTCATGTAATCCTTTGAACTCAGACATTGTTACTTGAGATGGTTTATCTTGTTATTAATAATCTCCAAGTGTTTACCTGAAAAACTAAAGGATAATAAACTTAATGCTACTATAAGTTTAATTGTCTAAAAAAGACAAAGAATTTATCTAAATCTGTACATTTTAATTTCAGCAGCGTGCAAGATAATTTGCTGGATCAAGAAAATCTGCCACAATGACAGATTTTATCATAATTGTTGTGTATTGCACATTATTGTGGAATAGGAATTTTGAACACTGAAGATTTGTTTACTTATTTCTCTTTGTAGGATTAATGAAGTTAAATATTTCTTTGATTCAGCTGTCTATCGAAAAACTTACATTTGCGAAAGATTTCTTTTAATAGCATTTAGACCAGTATAATTAATGTATTCCATATTTGTTTAACAGTGTCACTAAGGCCTCCTTCAGTTGCGATTTACATTGAACAAGCTCAAAATCTGCATAACTTAGTCTGATGCTATTGATTTTGCAATTTACATTTTATGTGCCAGATCGTAATGTTCAGAAGCGTGAGAGAGATAGACAATTGGGTTTCATATTAAAATGTTTTGTGAGGCCATTGTCTTTTATACGGGCACCAAACTGGTTAGAATTTATTTAATGTTACACCTTTTAGTGAACGTAGTTATTGAAAAATGTGTATCTGAAGGAATATTCTACTTCATGAAGCAGTTGTAGTTTAACGTTTTTTGTGATCATCATTTTGTAGAAAACCTGAAACTTTGATAGTTAGATTCAATTACCGGAAGCTATTAGTGTCACTCAAAACAGTGGGCTTGATGCGTTAGAGGAACATGTTGAGCTTCTGCACTTGCCATAGTGATAGGCCTTTGTTCTTGTGAATAGTTACAGATGTGATTCTAATGTTGAAGTCATTAAAATGATAGGCGTAGAAATATTGATTTGTATGAGCTTTTTTAAGCAATTTGTATGCTTGACCTATATATTCTTTAAGAACTGCCCCAGTTTTACATGTCTTCCTGATATAAGGTTGCTTTTCCTTTGTCCTGACCTTTTACTTTATGGTTGCTTTTCCTTTCTTCATTGCAGAAGATAATTGTGTCTTTGTTGTTTGTGACCAAGAGGATCTTACATTGGTTCATGGATCCTCATCATTTTGGAATCAACTATCACTTTTTTCGTTCCTTTGCTGTGAGTTGATTTGGCAATTGCTTTCTGTGGGAAGAATTTTCTTTGTCCTTAATCTCTCAGTGTTTCATCAGACTTTGAGTTCAGCTATTCAGATATTTGAGGAAACATCTCATTACTTGATGGTTCAAAATCATCCTATAGATAACTCTGTGCTAAGCAGACAGATGCACGTGATAATTATTGATTTTTTGTGGTAAGGAAAAAGGGAATTGTTTAAATTGCAAATCTAAATGTCCAAAATTTCACATTGTTTCTAGATGGTGCTGCTTTTATATATCCATGTAATTTTTTCTATATTTCTAGACTTTGGCTCACAAGTTATTTAACTGTTCCTTGCAGATAATGCTGGCCTGTCTGTACGAGATGTACAAGTCTGACTTCATTCCAACAGGTTTCTGCTTCTTTTGCTGGATATTCTGATGATAATTTAGTTTTGTATCAATTTCATTGTTGGACATACTAATATTCAGTTATTATCCGATGCCAAAAGGTCCCTCGTATTACAATCTCCATAGCATAGTTCTTAGTTGGGAAATTTGAATCTATGAGGAGTGAATTGTGGAAACAGTTTTGTGACCATGTTATTATTGCCTAAGGCAATTCATTGCTTTGGTAATCTTGGAGTAACAATTGGCCTGTGCAACGACTATCTTAGAGAAAGTCATGTTATGGTGCATAATAAAGTGTCAGTCTGTCTAATTGGCATTTGACTTTCATCTTCAATTTTTATATGCCGTACACTTGATGATGTTAAATCTTTCCATAATTTGAACTGAGGTCTAACAGTTGTAAGTGTGCAGGAGGTCCAGAGATTAGACAATTATTTGAGTTATGCACGATGACTCTACTTATCATGCTGTGCTTGGTTGGTTTGTATCGCAAAGTGATGCAGCGGCGGCGTGTGATGCATTTGGCTGCTATGCAACCACAACATCTTTGAAATCTGTAGTGATAATGTGCAAATAGTAGAATATTGGAAATGAGAGAAAATATTATGCTTTTGCTGCTTTTGTCTTGGTTCTGCTGCTACCCTTATAACTGCTTGGGCATCCATACATCATCAATACTATACTATTTGGCTCGTGAACTAGACTAGAACAGTTGTGAATACAAATTTGATGTGAAAATGGCCTAAACTCCGTTTGCGCTTTGAAATTCTTTTTAGAAGCTGCTGCTCTATAACGTGACATTGCATGCTCAACATTAATCTGTTTTCTGTCTTCTTTTCAGTTTCATTAAATTCAAAGAACACATCAACAATATGTCTTGATTTAAGCCTGTAATGTTTCACAATTGTTTGAGACAGAGCATGATTGTGTTCTTTTAGCTGTTCACTTGATTTGCATTTATGGTTTGCTGGTAGGGCTTGTGTAAAGCAATTGTACAGGAGGTTGCGCATGGATGACATGCTTCATGTTTAAAATTTTGCCGTCTCAGTTATTAATGTTCATAGTATTGTGCATTTTGAGGCCAAATATTATTGGTTCGAAGGCCATATATTATTCATTTCACAGGAAAAATAGGGATTTTTTTAAACTTTTCTTTGACGATTTATGTTCTTTGACATTTTTTTTATTATTACTCGTGGAAAATCCGAGGGAGGCTCAAGCAACACCGGTCTCTCCATCCCGTGGACCCGATTTAATTTTTGGATAAAAAAATCCTTAATTGTTAATTGGACTGGTTAACAAGTAGAAGTCTAATCGAAAAACTGAAACTTGAAAATACTCTGCCACTTGGTACTGACTAGGAGTTTCCGTATTTAATTTAATGGGCCCCACACTCTTAGAAATCTTCATCATCCTCTATGCATACATTTTCTTCATATAAAAATCCTTTAGTAGTTAAGTCTCTCTCCCATAAATCGCAGCGACTTCTCAGTCCCTTTCTTAGTTTCCGATGAACTTCTTCTCTCGTCGTTTTCTCAGAAATTGTCGGAACCCTAACGGTCCTACCTATCCGAATCCGGTACAAAATCATCCGATTCCTAACGAAACGGAACACGACGAAGTCCGCGGCGGCAGCTATGACTACGCCACCGCTGGAGAGGAGGACGAGGATGACTATAGAACGGCGGCGACGTCGAGTGGGTGGAGAATCGGTGGTGGTGGTGGTGATGATGATGATGATGAAATTTCTAGTGTTGGAAGCAGGTATTGGGAGGCGGACGATGCTGCTACGTCGTCGTTTTCTAGCGAGAGGAGGAGGAGGATTGAGAATGATGAGAGTTCCGTGGCATTAGTGAACGATACGACTTCTTCGTCGTTGTCGTCGCCGGCGATGGGTACGACGAGTCTTGTAGTATCGGAAGGGAAGAGAAATACGGATAGTCCTCCAACTGATGATTGCTGTCCTATTTGCTTTGGTGCCTTTGTCATTCCGTGTAGAGCTCCCTGTGGCCATTGGTATTGTGGTAAGAATTGCTACTGTTATATCAAGCTTGCTTTCATGGCCCTACTTATGGCGAGATATAGTTTCTGAAGTTGAAAATTGTTCAATATATGTGTTTTTATAAATGTATTGCGTTACTGATTCATAGAATTACCTTTTGGTACTGGTTGCTGCGGCACTCTTGGAATGTTAGCTAACGATGTCTTGACTTGTTGCTCAACCATTTTGGACTTCCGTTGCTGATATTTCAAGTTATAAACATGACGAATTTATAACATGATTTAAACAGTTCGAAATGGATTTTGGTGGTTTCTTTCATTTATTAAATTTGGTAAAAGAAATGTGGTGGCATGGCGGTGAAGTTTGCATTAAACTTTCGCTCTAAGATAAGGTCACTTATCACACAAAATTTATAATGGCAATTCTATAACACATGGACTTTCAGTTCTATAGTTTACTTGTTTTAGCATGGTTTTTCTCTTTTAAGCTTTGGCATGACATTCCTTTGTGCATATGGATTCCAAGCCTTGGCTATTGGCCCTTTTGGACTAGAAGGGGTTGGGCGTCAGGATGGTCAAAGCTCTATTTCTTTGTTTATTCTTTGGTAGAATGTCTCTCAAGGAAGATATGAATTGTTCGATTGTTGATACGGATTCTTTTTGCCTTGAGGAGCAATTTTCAAAATTTACTTGTTTATCAGATAATTACTGTCCAACTGAAAATATTGCCCTTTTGATGAGGGGGAATTAGGTTGTCCTACAAGATTGGAAACTATCGGTGGATAAGAAGTTATAGTTTTATCTGGACTACAAATTTTATATTTTGTTATTGTTGAGATTTAAGATTTATGTCTGGGTAGGTTGGAGGTTTTTTCCATTGTTCATTATTTTAGCTATCTATTGGAATCCATTTTCAAATCAGATAGCATTGTCTCCCATAAAAAGATATTAAATTTTTGACCAAATCTCTATTTTGTTGCAATAGTGCTTCCGTGAAATAAGGATGAACTGATGAGCATATCTCATATTCATTATCCAATTTCTTCTGGTCTGGAGTTCCTTTTATATCTTCCTTCTAATGCCCAACCACTCCAAACTGCGCACTTGTCTACTCTCACTGGTTGTTGAAATAAATTGTTTGTATTCTCATTTTCTGCTTTGATTTCTCTGCATGTGGTGTTTCTTTATAGGAGGCTGCATTTTGCAGTATTGGAACTATGGTGCAGCACTTCAGCCTTGCAGTTGCCCAATGTGCTCAAGGAAAATTACTAATTTGACACCGGAGGCATCATTAATCCTGCAGCAGGAAGTTGAAGTCACCAAAGTTTTGAAAAATGTTCAGAAGTATAATCGCCTTTTTGTGGGAGGAACATATGGCTTCATTCTGGTGTGTCTTTACCTTTTAAGTGTTTATATGTCTGCAAAAAGGGCTTAATATATATACCTAATGCAACTGAACTAGCTTGTATTCCATTTTTATTGGCTTATACTTTCTTTGGGCTTATCCCACTAATATATGAGTGTTTGTTTGTTAACTTCCAATTTTATTTTTTGTGAAGGATAATGACTTCAATGCAGTTCTCAGACATCATTGATAGGACCTTGTATTGTAGTTAAATTTTCCCCGCATATTGGTAAATTGTTAGGACATGTAACTTTGGTGGACATAACAGTTACTAGTTGGCACCTATTTTTTGCAAGTGCTTTACAAAAATTGGTGGTGCAGAATGTTGTAGAATGTACTATGGGGATCTGTACTGTAGTAGATGTATGCACTAAGCACCATGTGACTTTCTCCTGATTGCCTATTTGCCCTATGTCCTACTAGACATGTTTTCTCAACGCCCAAAAAATTCATTTGCATTTGGAATTTTGCTTGGATTCTGTTGCTTATGTAATTTTCATGGTGCAATCTGTGAAGCAATTATTTGTGCATTATTTCTTTACTTGAGCTCTAACCTCTTTTTCTTTTCTTTTCTTTCTTTTTTTTTTTTTTTTTGGTCAGAAGTTGCTTCAGTTGCCTCTGTATGTTAGGAGAATGTTTCAGGATATGATTAATCCTGATATACCTGGGGCTCACCTCAGCAAATTGCGAATTCTTGCAGTTAAGTTCATTTGACAAATAGAATGATAATGCAGAGATGGGCCTAAAGTGCAACTATACTTGGGCGCTTAGTAATATGATTGCTAACCTGAACGTGTTACTCATTTTACTTTGAAGCTTACATTTTAGAACCATTGTTGTCTAGCAAACAACACTTGCTACTACTAAAGTTTTAATCTAATTTAAGATTTTCATTCTCGCTAAACATGAAAACCTTAATTCTTTTATTGCTTTAGGAGTTAAAAGCTACCAGTAATTTAAATAATTTTAACTCAACAGCAACTTGAATAACCCAGGCTCTACTGCATCTGTAAAGTAATCATGTTCGAAGTCATTGAATCCTTTTTTTCCCAAATGATCTGGTAATATAACCATTTTCAGCGCCAAATTGATAGAATAATTTCACGACTTATAACCAATTAATCAAGATTCAGTTCTGATATTCCTTCTTTTTGGCAGATGCTTATGGGACTTCTGTACACAGTCAGCCCCTTTGATTTCCTGCGTATAGGTAATAACATGCTGTAGTTGAAGATGATGCTGATTACACTAAATAGTATGAACATGATTGGTATCATGATGTTGAAAAGAGAGGTTCTGATCCTTTCAAGATATATATATGCATGTGAGCACAATATATTGAATAAACTGTTTCACTTCTTGCTGCTTTCTGCAGGTAGACAAAATGTTATTGATGTTTTTGACTACTCGGCTATGGCACTATCATTCATCCTATATTTAGTGGGCCTTTATCTCCGAAGAAGGCGCTTCCAACGTGTTAGGCAGATTGCTGCTATCCAACCTTGATGTGGTTGCAATTGTATTTCTATTGCAATTGCATCATGAGATTTGTATGTGGTATTTTGTGATGCCTTTTGGTTAACTTTGCCCCACAAGTGCTGGTTGTCTTTTGTTTCATTTGTTTTAAAGTGTCTGCTGCAGATATGCTGTTCTAATTTTATTGGGTTATCCAATTACAGGTTTGTGGCATTGTTGGTTAAATGGAAGGCACTTGCCATATGGTTCCTCCGTTGTTGGAGATTTTCTTCCAATCAGGCTCATTTCCATGTAAATATATGGTTGTCTATAGCATTTTGTTTATCTTTTTTCTTATTTGTTTGGTGCTCATGCTATGGATTTCAATTCGTGAAACACGACTGTTAAATATCCACAATAGTAAAATTCAGTTTTGCCTCAAGGCTTTGAGTGCCATTTGGTTAAAGATGCTGCAGTGTATATTGCTTTTGAGTGATGTCTTATACATGGTTCCGGATTGTGCGTGGGAAGCTAGAAGAACCTCAGCTGACGTAAAAATGGTCCATTTTCTTAGTCAACTCTAGTGCATAGTTGACAGAAATCTGCGTAACCTTGGGATGCCTTTGTATAGTATTTGTATTTAGGAATAGAGAAAGGTGAGGTCTATAAAAAGGTTTTATTATTATTTGTGTAATCGTTAAACTTGTATTAAGTTTTGCTTCTGTTCGTTTTAAATGGACTCCTTTTGGAGGAACACTTTTCTGTGCCATTTGACTTGTGGAAATTGTTAGAATAATCCTAATAGAGATTCCGGAGCTCATGGAGCGCAGCTCAATGACACAATTAATGATGATGATCGCAAGATATCCATTGAATATTTTGTGGCAGAACTTTATTGTTGTTGTGTAACATTATCAATGCATTGGAGAATCGGAGTGTGAGTGTGTGTGAGTGTGAGTGTGAGTGATAGTGTGTGTGTGTTTTAGGACTTGAACAAGGAGTTCGTTCCAGGTAATTTTACCATACGGACAAGAAAAAATGTACTCAATGTCTAATATAATGTAATTGAATAAATACATGAACAAACGCAATTTATCAAGCTCAGTTAATACTGTTTACATAGACTGGTTAACAGTCGCTTTAGTTTCACAGCACATAGAAGGAATATGGTACCTAATGCTAAGCAGGACCGAAGAACTGGATGACATCTTACGTACTGTTTCCATCTTTGCCATCATCTCCAAGTGTACATCGCCTTCCATCCCCTCAGCGGTCTTCAGCTTTTAGGGAATAGGTGACTCTTACCCTTTATTTCACTAATATAGACATTCATCCTATCCTTTACGTGCACAATCTTCACAATAATGTATCTGAAACTTGAAATTAGAATCATACACAAAGGCCTTGGTATGTACATAAGAACCAATTAACTAACTTCTCTTTACATGTTCTCTACCAATCGTGCATACCATGGTCCATGGACGTTAACTGACACGGTAGCTGCCACCACCAGTACTGCTGCAGCACCAACTACCTCATCAACAACACTAGCTGCGCCCACCTGCCGCAATGCAATCTCTGCTAAATCTCTACCACGTGTACCTGTTCCACCAAGTACAACTCCTCTAGCAGCTAAATAGATTGCACGGGATATCCGACTAAAAATAGTATCCCCAGCTTGCAGGCTCTTGGTTAACATCCGAGCCATGATATCCTTTATTGAATGAAGCTTCATGTCATCAACAGAATTACCACCTACAACTTTACTCAGTATCTCAATGATATCTGAAATGCCAGCATCCTCGGCGGTGTCCAGGAGATCAGAAAGTTGCCCAACGCTGCTCAAGACTATTTTTTCAATATCTTCCTGGCTCCTTAGTATTCTCTCACTAAGAAGAGTCTGCCGTAGGACAATGATGCTGCAACAGAAACAAAAGATTTTAACAATGCATGACAGGAGGGATGACAATAAATGTCTCCAGAAGGAACTGTACTGGAAAAAAAAATCACATACTAAACACATTTAACTTTACCTTGTAGAAATTACAGTGATCTTCTGAATGCGGGCCTGAACAGCCCTCAACCTAAGGAAATTAAGCTTCATGGTTTCTGGTAAGCTCTCTTCTGTTATACCAGAAATCTCACAAACCAAATTTAGCAGCCCAAGCCTCACCATCAAATCAACCTTCTCTCCCTTGCATTCTGGATGTTGAAACCCTGAAGAGGCACAAGGATACAAAAATAAAGCAAACAATAGACCATGTAAACTAGAACTGTTGTGTGCTGGACTCAGTTTTCAGTACGAGGAAAAAGATTAATAACAGGGAAGAATCATCAACCTTTAGAACTAGTAGCAGAGGATGACACTAAAGAAGCTTGACTTCCACTCCTGACTGAAAAGCTTCCCCCAGTTTTAAGTGTGGTTGTGGGAAGTAACCTTTCAGATGAAGTTTCTTGTCTTCTAACCAACTCTGACACAGTGTTCATGTGCTCTGCCCATTCTTGGTCTTTACTGTCTCTTACATATGAAAGCCACCGCATTGTTGAGGGTAAGGTGGTCAGGGAATCATCAGGAGCCCCATAATGTTTGGCAAAAGCTTTCCTCAGAAAATTCAGTCCAGCAGGCCCCTTGAGTAATGGTTCAAGAAGTTGTATGCGTGCTTTGCTAACCTCTTGCTTGAGTTTCTGTATTAAGAATCAAGTATATGTCAGATGTGCAATTGCAAACAGCATATAAACTAAGAAAGCAAACACATGGATGCATGAACTCAAACTGGATTGGTGATGGACAGCCAGATACCCTGCCGTATTCCATTTGACTTTCTTTGCATAAACAGTTGCTAGAAGGAATAGGATAACATACCGCCACAAGGTGCGAAAAAAATCCAATACTAGCAAAAAGTGCATGCCTTGCTAAAATGTTGAAATTTCTTAATTCATTCACTAGGTAAAAGGTTCCATTCACAAAACTGTTTAGTCAACTACTATCAAAACAAAAATCAAATATTTACACTTTTCCATCTCTTTATTGAAGTAAAATCACAGAATATAGCATACTACAGTATACAACGTAGACATAAACCACAATGCTTCCAGCTTCATATACATACTAGTTTTCTGTAAATGCATTCTGACCTGGATATTCGCTTTCTATGAATTCCAGATGAAATAAGCTTCCTGAAATAACTTTCATTTTCCAGTTTCACTCCAATTCAACGTTTTCACATATTAGGGGTAGGAAGCAATTTCTCATAGCTCTTATAACGAAGCTAAAATGTAGAGCAAAGGCAAAATGAAACTAACCTGTATCTGTTCTAAAACAAAGCGCAACCCCATAACTAGTGCAATGGTATGCAACTTTTTCGATGCATCACTTTCCCGACATATCTCAGTCAGTTCATCCAAAAATTTCTGATGAGTAGCCCTTAGTTCATCGGCACTAGCTGGAGCAGAAAGCTTCTGAATTGTGTTCAGTGCAAATTCCAGAATCTTTCCAAGATAGTCCATGTCTAGATTGCCTGAACTCAGTACCTTTGAGATCAAATTGAAAGCATTAAAAACATATAAAGTGCACAGCTTGTACCAGTGCAGAAACAAGATTTACACTATAAGATGAATGGAAACAAAACCAAATGAGTACCTGAGAAAGAATGTCCAGATCAATGGCTTCAGAAATCTCTCGTTTCCAGCTCTCAGGTGCCATCCCACTAATTTCATCTCTGACCTCCCTCAATAGTTCAATAATACGGCCAAAGTTTGGTTCATTCTGTTCCACTGATTCAATTACGCCATCCCAGAAAGCTTTCTGCATTGTCTCTTTCACCTTTTCCTGAAAAGCAAGCAAAAATTCGAAGTCAATATTTTAAAAATCTACATAGCTACCAGCAACTTAGAACTAGCTATTGCTTTCTTGGAAAGGATTAACCATGATTCAAAGGATAGCTTTAGACTGAATTTTGAGCTTATGTTGGCTTCCACCAGCAAAGATAATTACCACCTGGCCCACCGTTAAATCGGTATAAATCTGAAGGACAAAAAAATTCATGCGCTGTATAAATAATTTCACAAATGTAGCAATCTTGAATCCTAGACATTAACCAACCTTCATGCTGTTTTGGACGTCATCTGCAAAACCAATGCTTTCATCAAGCAAAAGCTGCTCTCCGTGAACACTTTCATTCACTATCAACTCATTTTCCAAGTCCATCTGCACACCAGAAGGGTGGGACTGCCTGCAAGGACCAACTTCACTGAGATCATCTCTATCCCTGAACAGCCTTCTTGCTACATGGTTTGATCTTTGAGTATGTTTGACCACAATGTTACTTTTTTCCGAGGTACCAAAACTGGAAACAGAAGTTGGAATACTAGCAATAATGGGAGATGAAATGTTTGTGACGGATGAACCCACTGGACTCCCGTTCTCCCTCGCCTGGAAGTAATTTTTCCGTGTATCAGAAATTGCAGTTTCCATACGTTCAATACCAGCATCTCCACTCAAATGATGCACCTTCTCCCTCAAAAGTTTCTGATCTTCTGTGACCTACATATCATGTAATACAAATTTTAGATTCAAGGAAGGAATATAATAAACCAATAAAAATCATAAACAGCAATGTACTTGAAAAAATAAAGCAGACTTGTAAAGATAAATTAACAAGTTATCATTGCTGTTTTCTATTTATGGGATTAAACTCATGAAAATTTTTGTTTAAGTTCCTATTAAATCGATTCAGGGGTATTATTAATTTGTCAGTTCTCTATTATTTAGCTATGATCATCTTTTACATTCTATTTCAAATATTATTTTCCATTTTGAGAAAATGAATTGCAGAAGCAAACCTGTCTCTGAATAGCCTTCATATCATGAGTAAGAGAGCCACTATCACCTTCAGGAGTCATCTTGCAAGTCTGTATCATTGAAAGTTCAAGATGGCAAGCAGCTCTTACTAAATCATCCTCGAGAGACTGAGCATCTTTAACTTTCCACACAACAAAACTATTCAGGTAGGAGCACCATGCTGAATCAAAAGCTGCAAGCTGAGACCTAAAGTTCCATCTTCTTTCTAACACATGATCAGACTCCTTGCGAGAACTTTGGATAGGCCCCTCTATCATAATCTTAACCAACAACTCAAACTCCCTAACAAATTTCTCAGCAGATTGGGCCAAAGCAATTTCACGTTCTCCCTGACCACTAAAAACTGAAGCTGGATGACCAAGTATCATGTAGGCACAGAGCACAACCCGTACTTGGTACCTTGATAATTTCACAGGAGTTTTAGATGCTTGTTTGCCAGAGCACTGTTTCCTTGCTTCCCTATTGCCCATAGATTTCCTGGGTGTAGCCCTCCTTTTTGGCGATGCTACTCGCTTAAGAAGGTGATCAATGTCATTCCAAGTGGAAGGGCCAGTAATAGTAACAAAGCCCCGTGACAGTACATATCGAGTCTCAAGCCGGTCAAGCAAAGCTTTAGTCGTCTGAAGTGTTGACCCTGATTCAATCATAAGTGCAAGCTGCTCAAAAGGCATTGATGTCAAGGAGCTCTTATTAATATTCAGTGCATTGTAAGATTTCGCCAGGTGTAAAGTTGTCTTCCGTAGCTTATAAAACTGCCTCCAACACCTGCACAAAGCAGTGTTCATTCATTGAAAAACAGAAAAAGATAATTTCTGAAATCGTATTCCTAGTTTTAAAAAAAAATTAAAAAACCAACATAAATTATTGGAGAGAATATCTTCAGCATAGTGAATATGATCAAATTGACTAAAATGGAACTCATAGTTGTAATGACAGGTACAAGGAGTAAACACTCTACAGGACAATTTAGAGAAAATTATTAAATGATTGACTGTTATGCTCTTTGGAGATGAGCTAAGATTGGTTTTACCATTACTCAAATTTCATTTAGCATTTACATTTCAACTTAGGTGGGTAAATTAGCAGATTTCTTTCAAACTCTGTCAGCCAGGAGCAGTTTGGGCATTTCTAGAAGATCTGAAAGAATCAATGACTACAGAAAAGGATAAAATCATGTTTTCATTGCAAGTTAGCATTAAGAGAGTAGTTTATTTACACATGGCTTTGAATAGGAAATACATTTCTCACTGAGGAAAAGATCCACAGGGCATGATATCGTTGGACTGAGGTCACTTCAAGTGCAAAGAAATTGAAACTATTATGGTTGATGTTAAGCTTCCCAATACAGATTTTACATATTAAGGGGGAAAAACAAAAGGAAAAAAGACTAAAACTCAAAAAGATAACCTAAAAATAATACTATAAGCCAAAGGTTGAAAACTCTCCACAATACTCCTTGTTACTAACTTTCTAATATACACATTAGTGGAAGTTAATTGTTGTTTATGTACCTTGCCAATTTCCTGGAAAGAACATCCGCCTGCTCTTGAATTTTGTTCCAATTTCCACGAACAGAATTATTCCCCCTTCCTCTCTGCATCAAATACTCTGCTCTCTGCCTCTTTGCCTATTTATCAATCCGTATAGACCCATAAGTTGAAGTAACACATATGAAGAAAGGCTGGTAAACAAATATTAGCAATTGCAATAATTAACTTGAGAGTATTAAATACCCTTTGGAGCCTGTCTTCCAACTTGTTTTGTATTTCCCGTCTTTCAATTTCTCGCTGGTGAGAAATGTACTTGGCTACCTTTCGTACTTGAAGTATCCTTGCACGTGCCCTCTTTTTCTCTGCTTCCAGCAGACCTAGTCGTTTCTCCTCAGCAGCGGCACGCTTTTGGTAGATGGCCGCACGAACTCGTTCCTTGTACTTGCTCTCTCTAGCCATCCTTCGCAATAATGATTGAGATGTCCTCTCCTTCAGTGAGGCCCTCCTCTGACTGTATGCCTTAAGGATATGCATTCTATTAGTCTCTGCTTGCTGAACACGCAATTCCACCTTCGTGCCAAGCTCAGCCCTTTCCTTCCTAAAGCGCATTTCTACGCCAGTTTTAGCTGCTTGCCTCAACTTATCAAGCCTAGCAAGACGCATCTGAGCCTTTGCTAGAATGCTCAACCTATTGATTCAAATAAACTATCAATCAGTGGGTGGACATACAACTCCTTGAATCAATAGACTTTTTCATAGGTAATGTTGGTGCCAATCCACATTTTGATATGTAAAATCTAGGTTTACATAATTATTTCCAAGTATTCCTGATATGGAAAGACGAAAAATTCTTGACAGTAGCTTTCTTAGCTTTATGGTACAATGATGTTATGTTACCCAGCTTGTCCCAGTAAATCAATGGGTGCACCCAGATATCAAAATATCACGAGGAGGAAATTATAAGCCAATATGACGGTCACTTATCGGTAAAATAAGAGAAGCACAAATATTGGAGAGATCGGTTAAATGCATAATAGCTAACCCTTTTCAGGAGTCAGGAATGCAAGTTTAAGCATTTCATGGATAGCAAATATGTGAGATAGATCAAGCCGGTTGACACCCGGAAAAAGACGTGAAGTTTCCAGTATAAAACACAATACTTACAGGGTGGACCAAAAACTACATTTAATGGCTTCAAATAATGAAAGTCCCAAAAAGTTCTAAATATGCCGCTGGTGTATGCTAGAAAGCAAACATAATGTAAAAACAGAAAGTCCGCTATGCATACCAACACACGAAATAGAAAAGGATGGCCTGATAAATAGAATTCCCTGACTGCATTATCTCATAGGGCCAAGAGTCCAGGACAAAATGAGTTCCACAGGGATAACCTTTTGAAATTCACCAACTTAACTAACAACAATTTGACAAACAGGACCTAACAATATATGGTTTTTAGACAGTAATTGCCAGATAGCCAAAACGCACAAGTTTATATAGCAACATAAGATTCCTAAACAAAATTTAAAAGCCTAGCAGAAATCATACCTTTTCTTTTCAGCAGCTTGAAGCTTAGCTTCAAGGCGCAATCCACGGTCTTCCTCATGAGATGAGGATTCCAATGGACTTCTCGGCTTCGGCCTTGCCTTGCTTGATAAATGCTCATAAAATTTCTGCAATTCAGAGAAAACATATATTGACCAAACTTTTCTACATAAACTTTTTCTTGAACGAAAAAAAAAAAAAAAAACAAAGAAATCTTTAACTAGTGAAGTATTCAACTTGAGGTGCAGTCAAAATACAAAAAACAAAACTTCTGGTTATAATATTACTTAAAAACAAAGTTCCAATTTTCAATACTCGGAGGTTCACAAAATGTTAAAAACAAAAAGTAACTAAGAAAAGTTTTTTAAAGAGAAAATTCACCCACCCCTACCTACCAAACGCAAACAAGAAAGTAACATCCTTCAAATCAAAGGCAAAAAACATTCAAACTTTACCAAAATCAGTCAAAAGATTTTAAAAATTTTAATTTAAGTCATGCTAATATCAGCAAGGTAACATAAAAGAAAGGGAAAGAAATAAAAATTCTTATTTTGCTATTTGATAGTTTAAAAGGCAAAAAAGAGAGCAAGTCTCTCAACCTGTCTACGAAGATGAGCGTGACGGAGCTTGACTTCAATTTGTTCAACAGAAGAAGGCGATGAAGTTTTTTTATACTCCGACATCCTCCGGAGAAGCCTCGACGGCATCTTCGGCGGTGAGCATGACATCGCTCCATCACTCACCGGAAAATCCATCGCTATTCCCATCCTCCCTCCCTCCGGCGACTCCACCGCCACAATAATTCAATGATTCTCAATTATTAAACACTGATATAGTAATTAAATTAATAATATCAGTAATTACATACAACAATTCGTTCACACATATATACACACAACTCCTATATATATTTTCTAGAGAGAGAGAGGAGTATTCCGATCAAGAAAAGGTTGCGACGATTGATTTTAAATGAATCAATTTAGAGAGAGAAAGTTGTGAAAGTTTTTGAGATGAAGAGCTTTCTTCTTCTTCCTCCTTTTTCCCCCTTTTGTAATAGTAGCAGTAGTATTAGTAATCAAAGAAACGTGGTTTGCTTTAATGGGAATCGGATTGATTGAAAAAGCGTGTTGGGAATGTGTGTACGTGCAAGGTGAAGCGTGCTGACTGCCACGTCATCGTAAATTAAAACCCAACGGTACTCTTCTTTGGGTCTCTTTCTCGTTTTCTACCGCTCTCTATAATTTTCTCGTACCAGTAGTATTAAATCCAACACCTGGAGCAGTTGGATGGTATTAAATCCAAAGGAGCACCATAGTGCTCCTTTGGTCCAATGGTGGTTCAGTTCCCATTGGCCCCTCAGGTCCAGTTGGACCATTCCCTTAAAATAGGTTAGGGGTAGGCTAGTATGTTGAATCTTGACAAAAAAAAAAAAAAAAAGAAAAAGGCCAAAATTTTGTGTTTTTTGGACGGTTTTGTGCAGCTGGGTAATTAATGGAGTTTTCGTGTGGAAGAAAATTTTTGAATTTTACCATTTATGTTTATTTATTTATCATTTGAATTTTTTTAAGAGTTGCCACCGTTTATACTATATTTTTGTTCTGTGGTATTTCATTACTTTCTTGATTTAATTTCACTTTTTTTAGAAGAAAAAATGACACGTAAGATCTAATTTACGAGTACTTCAAAAATAAACAAATGGGAAAGAAAAAAGATGTATTTTTTTTATCAATCTATACTGTTACAAAAAGAAAAAAAAATAAAGATATATTTTTTAATCAACATACACTGTTACAATAAAAGAAAAAAAATTAATATTGATAAGATTCGAATCCCAATCTTTAAGTGAAATTGTAAAGCTCCAACTGCTCCTACGCAAAAGTTGGCACGAGAGAATTGTAGACTTTGCAACAAAACAACTTTCCTTTCCTTTTGATATATGATGGAAAGAAGCAATAATGCAACCAAATGTGGCAGTGCGCTATGTAAGGTGACCTACTAATAGTGGAATTTTTGTACTTTAGACGCCTTAATGGCGATTACCAATTTTCTTTTGTTGCCCACTTGCACGAGCTTCATAATTATACTTTCCTTCTTTTTGCTCTTTTGGCACAAATGCAAACCATCAAAATTATTTATTTTTTCAATCTGTGGACTGAGATGTTAGTGAAGATATTGTTGCTATTTTTAGGGAAATGAAATAGGAAGAGTTTTGAACATAAATAGGTATAAATACTCTCTCTCTCTCTCTCTCTCTCTCTCTCTCTCTCTCTCTCTCTCTCTCTCTCTCTCTCTCTCTCTGTGTGGACAAGATGGCTCATTTGTACCGAAAAAAAAAAAGATTAGAACAGCTAAAACATGATGAAATAAAACGTGCATATGATGAGATTTCATTCCCAAAATGTTCTCAAACAGTGCCAATAATGATTTCTTCCGATATTATTTCATAACTTTGACGTAGATGACTGCCTAATATTACTTGGATCAACAGAACCTAACTGGACCACATGTCGGGTTTGAGCAAAACCCAAAACTCTCGAATCTCTATTCATAACTAGTGGGAAGAAATAAAAAGTTTAGGTCCATTACATTGATGACTTGCACAATGTGTAATCATATCTGATAACATTATTATGAATGATTCGATTTACTCATGTAGGGGTAGCAATGGTACTAATAATCCAACTGTTGCCATTGACGACTGTAGAATTACGAATATAAATTTAATGTCACAAGAGCTGCTAAGTTCTAATTCTACCAACAAAAAAAGTTAGTTGCGTGATTAAGTCTTATGCTATGGATTTCAAGCTCCGAAGTGTCTTTTTCAGACTCTGAACTTTATTGAAAATGTGAAATATTTCACATTTTTATTGTCCAAATTGACAACTATAATAATAAGAACTCTGCATTGTAGAGTTCATAGCAAGAAAACTTTTAAAATTACCTTCATTTGCATTGCCTATCAAAAAATTAAAACGTGAAAAAACGTAAATCAATTCGGCATGATAATACAGCTGAAAAAAATGTTACAACGTATTCCAAACAAATCCACCTATTTGTGTTGTCTGGTAATAAAAGGAAAAAGTAAATCAATTTGGCATGACCGTATGAAACTTTGTCGAACACGTCCAATAGTAGTTAGGCTTGTATAACGTTTAATTTAAATCCGTGCGGCTTTTCGGCCGGGTAAGGTAACGGTCAATTGACGAAGCCGTGAGGCGGAGAGAGTAATTTCGAACTGTAGATTTTAAGCTACGTTATTTTACTCAACCTCTTTTCTAAGCAACCGGTATTTGTTTATTCGGTAAGATGTGACGCTCATTGGCGACGGCTTCTGGCCTTTTAACGTCATCCTCCCCAAACACCGAAGGTCAATGGGAATGTCAATCAAGTTTCGCGAGTGTATGAGTAAATCCATACTCGCTTGTTTCTTTGACGGTCCACTTGATGTTCTATGCACTATTGTGTAGACGCACATTTCTCCCCAAGGGGAAAGCTAAAGTAGCTAGCGGCAGAAACAAATGGGATTATCACACGTCGTTTGCCACGTGTCACAATCGAGCCAAGGTGGGCGTGGAATTTCAACCATGTAATTTAAAGAGCTGTCTGAAAAATTTAATAACCGTGGGCCCTTATTGGATGACAAAAGCGAAAGGAATCCAAGGGATGTGGCGGGGTGCATGTAAAATGGTGGCTTAGAATTAGAACTCCAAATTGCACATAGCCATGTATGAATAAGGGGTGTCCCGGTCTATGAACAAAATTTTTGAACCGAATCGGTTTTACAGGTTTGGTAAAATTTCAAACTGTAAATTGGTCCACAGGTGGCGGGTAATCAACTTTCCGATTACTTGCAAAATCAGTTTGAATAGGTTAGGTACTTGACCAAATTCATCATAATTCATTAGTATTTTTAAAATAAAAAATAAAACAAGAAAAATTTGTAAACCGTCATTAAATCACTAATAACACAAGTATCAATGATTTTAAAGTTAATTACATCATAAAATAGTAATTTTCAAAGCAATCAAAAAATAAAAAATTAAATAAACAGATAGTCGCTTAGTTTTTCAAACTCATCATCACATTTCAATTAGCCATAAAAATAAAAAAAAAACTTAATAAATAATCAAATGAACATCCAAATAATAAAATAAATATTCAAATGTTCATCAATCAAGAATGAAATAGAAGTACAAATTAGTAGTAACAATAAAATAAATCAAAAAATAAACAAATGAATTAGTGAAATAATACCACATACAAAAATGAAAAAGTTACTATTCATTATAGATCGGGTCGATTACTTGCTGATTCACAAGAACATGAACCGCTACCTGACCTATTTAATTTATGAACCGACTCATTACCCGACCTAGTGTCAGTAACCAGTTTGGTTACCCTATTTTTTTTGTTGTGAGCAGATTGATTTACTTGATTTTTTGATTTTTCGATTCTTTTTGAACAATCCTAATATCGGATGCATCCTTGTGCATATTGAATGGTAGAGGAGATGAATTTTATTATAATAATAAGATAGAAGGACAAATTATATGGGCATTTTAGTCTTATTGCAACCACTTGTACCTCGTGCATTGCGAGTGGTAGTTTTTATTTGGAAGTCATTTCCACGAGGTCTCATTTCGTCTTTTTTTTTTTTTTTTTTTTTTTTGACAATTGGGGAAAAGAGAATGTGAAAACTACTTACTCAACCTCAATTAAAAGGAGGAATGAGAAACAAACCTAAACTTAGCCCCACAAACTACTCCAAAAGTCATGGTAACTTTTAGAGGGCTGAAGGAGTTTATATCTACAACTCTAATAACCAAATCATCCGATGTGGCACTTTTCTCTTTTTTGATAATTGGGGGAAAGAGAATAGGGAAACCACTTACTCAACCTCAATTGAAAGGAGGAATGAGAAGCAAACCTAAACTTAACCCCGCAAATCACTCCAAAAGCCATGGTAACTTTTAGAGAGTCGAAGGAGTTTAAATTTACAACTCTAACAACTAGATCGTCCAATGTGGGACTTTCTCTCATTTCGTCTTAAATTCTTCAATTTATAGGTAAATTGGTGGGCCGTTGAGTACAAACTATAAAGTATTTGTGTTCACATTTTTTTAATACAAGCTTCAAGTATTTAGGAGGCTGGTGTGTGTTGGAGTTGGATCCCTAAGTTTTGGTCATATTGCCACCAAGCCTCTCTCTAGAAACCTTCCAGGTAGAGTAAGAGTTACAAGAGTGAGTATTAGGTTACGCATTAGAACTAATTATATATAACAAAATATTATAAAGTATGATCACCATTACCACGATACAATAAATTATTAGTATTATTATATCGCATGGCAATACACATTGTGCATTTAATACGTTTTTAAGTCAGAGGCTAAAACTAGGTTTTTCAATTTTTATTCTTTTTTTTTTTGGTCCTCCATGTATATTTCAATCACTAGCATGAGATATTTAAAAGTTTCTTTTCTTTTCTTTTATTATATTCATTTTTCTTTCATAAAGAAAATTTAGAACTTAAAGGGGCTTATTCTTTGATTACAGATAGGAAAGTGGATGGTTTCCTGGTTTGCTATGCCTTTCTCGAGAGTTGGTGTAACGCCTGAAAAATGAGCACTAGTATGAGAATGTACCATGTGCGATTCTCATCAACAATTGAGTGAATTGTTTGACTTATTCGAAAGATGCTCGTAAGTTTTTAAGCTCATATTTGTATAGTGTAAATCATAATCTGCTCTTCAAAAGTACGATTAGTACTGAATGCTCACATTTGCTTTGTATGTCGTTATGGTTTTCACTTCTTATTTCGCATAAAAATATTGTTAAAGTGAAAATTTTGATATATTTTGAAAGACTTCGTGATATAGGAAGATAAAGGCACATAAAAAAAAAAAAAGATGAACAATTACACTTTATAAAACAACAGAGAGAGGAGAGAGGAGAGGGGGGGGGGGGGGGGAGAGGGAGAGTAAAAAGGTAAAGAAACGTTGTTTCAAAATTAAACCAAAATAAACCAACTTTCAGAACATCTACGCAAAGCATAAAGTGAACAATATCCTAATTATATCAAAGAGTCATCTCAATTATAAATACTAATCCATTGAGAAATTTAACTAACTTGCTATTCTAGTAAAACAAATCTCCTTAAATTTAAATTTTTTTTGGTAACCCTTTTATCCTCTCCGGTACGTTACATGTACATTCTATTTCTCTTTGACCGTACTGTTAAAGATCCTAAGTTTTCATCTCAAAACCAATTAGTTATGAGTGGAGTGAGTCATAAACTTTATATATTAATTTGTAAATCTTTAGGATTTCGATGTGAGAATTTATATTCTTTAACACATACATACATATATTAATATAACTGAGGCTTAAGTCTTAGACCTCTTATAGCTCAAGTTATCTTCCTCAAAATAGAATGTGCCACTGCTATTTAATTAATAAATACATGCATGGTTGGCGTTTAGCGAACTGCAGGTTTTATGATATTTGAGTGACGAATCTACTTATATCACCGAGCATTTGCATAGGAGTGGAGTGCTCTGTAAATAGCTTTACATAGTTGAAAGTTAGGTTGACTTTGTATAAGATTTCTTTATGAACAAGGAAAGGGATAATCATTTTGGGCATTACTTCTCCACTGTAAATTGGGGTTCTAATCTAACACGCAACAAAGTTGCATTTGACCAAGTTGTTTTGTTCAATTTGAGACTCTCTCTCTCTCTCTCTCTCTCTCTCTCTCTCTCTCTCTCTCTCTCTCTCTCTCTCTCTCACGATTCTCCTTTAGAAAGCAAGCATTAAGAATCCTAGTGAGACAAAATTCCATCATCAAATCGATTATCAATTCTATTGAGTTTTTTTTTTTTAATTAAATTTTTGTTCAGTTCAAGGGAGAGTATCGTACAAGGAAAAGGAGAAAATGGGAGAGGGAGAGGGCTTAAAGAGTGTACCAAGCATTTTATGCATATGTGGCTGATGTGCATGCCAATTCATTTGGGAGCCAAATTGTTGATCAATTCAATATTGGGTTAAATAAACATATCAAATTAAAAAATCCCTCAAATACTAGTTGTGGAACTGAGAAACACACAAGCCAAGCTACAAATTTTTTTTCCCACTCTGAAGCATCAGTCTCCCACTGGATCAGTAGATTGGGCAAATGCACGATGAACCAATTTCTGTCTCCTTATCATCACTCTTCATTAAAAAAAAAAGCCCAAACCAATTGTCAGCAGTTGGAAACACAGCACCAGACCAGAAAAACTCTTGGGCCATAAATTCTGCACAAAAAGCCCGTCTCTTAATTCACACATACACATAGTGGTCCTCATGTGGACCCAACAATATAAGGTGAGACCTGCTCCGTAGAAGTCGTTGCAGCCGATGCGAGTTCTATAAAAATCACGGTCGCAATCATCCCCCTGTGCTTCTGTGCTTCCTCCCGAGAAAACTCGTCCAGGTTCATTTCCCCCCTCCCCCGCCCCCCCCACCCTCTCCCGGCCCCCCCAAAAAAAAAAAAGAATCTAACCTTCTTCGTAAAAACCACGCATTTCCCCTTTCCTCCTCCGTTGTCTTTGCCCCCGCCCACAGTTTATAATCTCACCAAACACGATCAATTAGAATCTACAGCTCCGAAATTAGGGTTTTTCGTCTTCATCTTTTCATGGCAGCTTCATCGTCCTCGTCATCAATCGCTCATGCGATGACTTACAAATCCTGTTCCTGCCGCTGTTTCCGTTGCTGCTTTTGTCGCTGTTTATGTTGCTGTAATTTTTAATCTTCCCCAAGAAAAAACCCCTAGTATTTATTTGTTAGGAGAAAGATTGGTGATATTATAGGATTTGTTCGTAAATTTTCTTCAAAATTTATATTGTTTAGGAGGTTGGATTAGGTTTGGATTGTTACGGATGGATTTGTCCCACTCGCAGACGAGTAATCTCTCGCTAGGGTTTCTATCTCATGCTGCATCATCACCTGCACCTGCGTCGGATAATCGGGCGCAGATTGTTGATGATTCTATTTCGTTCCAGATTGACTCGAGTTTTCGGGAATCATCGCTTCCGGTGCCGTCCATTCCTCTTCAGTTGATGGAGCAGCAAACTGAGAATCACATAGTGGAGAATGGAGTGAATGATAGAGAGGGTGAGGATGAGGAGAAAGTGGAGGAGTTTCGGATTTTAGGGCATTCGATGTGTTTTAAGCGAAAACGCGACTGCGGGGATTCGCTTTCGTCGTCCTCTTCTTCGTCCAAAAGTTACAGGGGTTGCAATGAACTTGATACTCGAAGAAATGGTGTGAGGGCGTGGGTAAATCAGAGCTTAAGGGTAGCGGATCCTGATGTGTTTGAGATAATGGAGAAGGAGAAGCAAAGGCAGTATAAGGGGATTGAATTAATTGCTTCGGAGAATTTTGTGTGTAGAGCGGTAATGGAAGCTTTAGGGAGTCACTTGACGAATAAATACTCGGAGGGGATGCCTGGGGCGAGGTACTATGGTGGGAATCAGTATATTGATGAGATTGAAACACTTTGTTGCCAACGAGCATTGGCTGCTTTTGGATTGGATTCAGAGAATTGGGGTGTAAATGTACAGCCCTATTCATGTACATCTGCTAACTTTGCTGTTTATACAGGTTTATTGTTGCCTGGTGATCGGATAATGGGGTTGGATACGCCATCTGGTGGTAACACAAGTCATGGGTATTATTTGCCAAATGGGAGGAAAGTTTCCGGGGCTTCAATTTTCTTTGAGAGTTTGGCGTATAAAGTGAACCCACAGACAGGTTATATAGATTTTGATAAGCTTGAAGAGCGAGCTCTTGATTTTCGCCCCAAAATACTCATTTGTGGTGGGAGTTCATATCCACGGGAATGGGATTATGCAAGGTTCAGGCAAATTGCAGATAAATGTGGAGCTGTCTTGTTGTGTGATATGGCTCAGATTAGTGGTCTTGTTGCTGCAAAGGTGAAATTTTATCTTGCTCGTTTTGAAGGTTTTAAATAAGCATTTTTTTTTTTGTGATACATGTCTAGATGGTACTTGTAATTGTTTAGCACTTTAAGTAAAATTTTGTTGATCCTTTCCTTAATATGATCTGGTGTGTGCATTGAGTTTGTTGTGGTCATATTTTTTCATAAAATAGGTCTTCCTATTGCATATCTGAAGTTTTGTTTAGATTTTTATGTTATCAAAGATTACCTTATACCTAAGCCATCAAATTTAGCTCCTGAAAAGAGAATTGGTTTAAAGGGCAGGATGAAATATTGTGTAAATTATAGGATAACGTAATAATGTGTGTCATGCACTATGTCAGGGGAAAAATGTTACCGATGAACAAAATTAGGAAAGCAGAGTGACTATTGAACAATAAAAATTTGGGTTAGGGTTCTTATAAGCTAAGAGTAATTCTTTTTCAAGGAGACCAAGTGAACATGAACTTTTGATTGGGAGTGCAATTGCGGGTTTTATTTGTATGACAGTACTTGTTTTTGGACCATAGCATTAACATCTATTAGAAAGACTTTCAGGTTACATAAGGATGTACACTAATCCTTAGTTTCTGTTATGTTGCTTTCCTAGAAGTGTATTTGAAAGATAATTTTTCCTGTCTTCTGCTTTGGAGTTGCTACCTGGTGGTTTGATCCAACTAATGGCGTCCGTGATTGTTTTTCTACAGGAATGTGTAAGCCCCTTCGAATATTGTGATATTGTAACATCGACAACACACAAAAGCCTACGAGGTCCAAGAGGTGGCATAATATTTTACAGGAAGGGTTCAAAGCCAAGGAAAAGAGGAATGCTTTTGAATCAAGGTGGTGAAAGTGATAGATATGATTTTGAGGAGAAGATAAACTTTGCTGTTTTCCCAGCACTGCAAGGCGGACCACACAACAATCACATTGCGGCCCTTGCCATAGCACTAAAACAAGTGGCAACTCCTGAATACAAGGCATATATGCAACAAGTGAAGAAAAATGCTCAGGCTTTAGCATCTGCTTTATTAAGAAGAAACTGTAGATTGGTGACTGGGGGCACTGATAATCATTTATTACTGTGGGATCTAAGGACACTCGGGTTAACAGGTATACTGCTTTTTTTTTTGCTATTTCTCTTTCTTCAATTCTGTTAATAGCATGGTCTTTCACCTCTGTCGATGGGACCTCCTTGTTTCTCTTTAAATTTATTTATTTCTTGTGTGTCTATATGTATATATATATTTCCAATTCCAAAATTTCCTTGTAACGATGATTACGTAAGGATCACTGGAATTTAGATATAGGGACTCTTATTGGTGTGGTTTTATATTGTAGAGGGAGGAAATTTTGATCATAATCTTATCACTCAAAACCACCATAATAGAAAGTTATGTTTTTCTGGTATAGATGGTGTTTTTTTTTTTCTTAACTGTGTATATAGTGGTATATTGGTTGCACGGGTAGTGGAAAGATTTTTTGTCTGTAGAGGGAAGTGTTATCTTAATTGTATGTGTGGTCAATTTTTGTTTAAGAATTAGTGTCCATGTTTTCAAGCATGGTATTCCAAGCATGAAAAAGGGCATCTTTTAGGTGCCAAATGGAAATTCATCCTCTCCATTCAAGCCCTTAGAATGGAAGTTGGAAAGGGTATTGGTATTCATATTTGTATCCTATTAGCATTTTAAAACTTGTTTGACAGGGAATTTCTTATGAATGTGGAAAGTTTTATTGTGGAGTTGAACAAAATCCTTATTATGTTCTATGGTATGTTTTATTATATTTCGGTGGTGTTGCCTCAAGTGAGTGACGTGAGTGCTGCTACCTCTCTTTGATGTTTATGCTAGCACTTTGCAATTTATGGTTGGATGAATCAGCTGTTGATTGTACAGTTACAGGGTTTGACAATATGAGATGTATGTGTTCCTGATTTATACCTGGACGGGTATTAGACTTTTGTATATTTTAGAACTTGTCTATTCTCATCTTTCTGTCATTGCATATATTTTGCCTTCTGAATGATGATTTAATAGCAGAGCTTTTAGGTTCTTTACATTTCATTATTGCCAAAAAAGGAGGATCCTGTCTTACTGATTTTCTTGTTTTATAGGTAAGAATTTTGAGAAGGTTTGTGAGTTGTGCCACATGACTCTGAATAAAGTTACCATCTTTGATGATAATGGCACTATTACACCTGGAGGTGTAAGGATTGGTAAGTGAAGGTCATGCTTGCCTTTTGAGTTTGTGACTCTAGTCTGAACTTCATCCATTGAGCATTTCTATGCCTTTCTTGAATGTTATTTAGGTACTCCTGCTATGACATCAAGAGGCTGTCTGGAGGCTGATTTTGAGGCAATAGCTGATTTCCTTTTCAGAGCTGTGCAGATTGCTAGTTCAGTGCAGAGAGAATATGGGAAGCTGCCGAAGTCTTTTCTGAAGGGTCTTCAGAACAACAAAGATATTGTTGAGCTTCGTACTCGTGTTGAAAGCTTTGCATCACAGTTTGCAATGCCCGGTTTTGATGTTTAAAGTGATCTGGATACATGAATTAACAGAGAAAGCTTTCCTACATCCCAGGGCGGATTCTTGCTTTTTTACCATGTACAAGGACTGACATTCCTGTCCAAGCAATTTATCCAGCTCTTTTATGATGACCTAGCCAGTCTTTTGCACTCAACTGATCATGGCTATATTCCACTGCATGGCTAATACTTGACACATGAGACATACAAGTTTTTGATATACTCAAGTTTGGTTCTCGTGCTGCAATGTCAACTGCCTCTGAGTGGAGCCAGGTTTGTGATTACAATTGAAACAACTAGTTACTTGCTAAACTCTCCACACATTTCAGTATTTTTTGGAGCTTGACACCAAAACAGATATTCCCCCGTGAATTGTATATTTGTTCTTGTTTGGTTGAGGGGTTAAATGAATCAGCTGCTAGGCCGGTTTATTTACTTTATTTTGTATGCGCTAGGATGCTAGGATTACATCTAAAAATGATTACAAACACATTAAGGAGATAAAGAGTGCAAGTGTTCCAGTGTCTTCCTTTTGTCCTTTTTTATCTGTTCATCTATTTTTCGATTGCATATCTTGTATTATAGATTTATATTTTCGTTCAAACTTGTAGACAAAGACGTTTTGTTCATCCTCACATTGAATGCTTTTCTGTATATTTTTATTAAGACCATATAAGAGCTAGCTTGTCACTGTATCGGACAGGTTAAGACCTAAATCCCATGCATGGGTAAAAGCTTTTGACTTAATATGAAATAATGTAAATTTTCCGATGTTAAAGACACTTGCACGTTTCTATACTGAATTTGATTAGATTAATTCATAATTTTTTTTTACTTGTCGAAAGAATGCTTCACCCTCGGGCCTGCTGTCTCTTCAAGCCCACGAAAATGCGCAATGCAGGACGGTAATGTCTAGTAACCAGAATAGACTCTTTTAACTAAATGACGTAAAGGAACTAGTTGCCATCGAGACTGAACGATGGGTGGATGGACCAATAACTGGACAAAGTTGAAGCATTTGATCATCTATGAGGAGCAAGATACCTTTAACAATTGAGGAACGGATACCGTGGGATAAATGAGGTTCCTTAGTCCAGCCTTTTTTTTATTTAATTATATATGCAGATTCATATTAAGTGGTTGCACCACACCTTTAAAGGTTAATATCTACAAAAATGATGTTGTGAACGTCCAAAGTCAACATTATTTTCCTTGTACAAGTTTATAAAATAGGAAATCAACTAATTTGTTTATCTGCTAATTGAATCGGTGATCACTATTAAAGTCGAATTATGCTTCAGAACATAAAATCAAAGCCCAAATTTCATTTTTTTCCTTTAATTTCTTGTGACATTTGAAATAGGTGTCCTATGGATCCTTCAATTGCTACGCGTGTAGAAACTGTTTTTTCAAGTTTTGTAATTGATCTGTGTTAAACAGTATTTGTGCTTCTGATTTTTGCTAATTCTGCTGATTGAATTTGTATACTTGCAAAATTCATATGACTTTTTATTCACTTCCATTTGGTGTTCATTTGCTTGCATTACCAGAGCTATAAAAAAACACAGTGAGCATACATCGGATCTTTTCCCTTTAGAAAGTTCCAATCCAGCATTAATAATTTCCCAAACTGACGCTAATCTTACAATACATATTAGAACAGCTACTCCCGGGACTGAAAAACTTCAAATATGTAAATCAAACGGAAAATGGATAATAAAGGAAGAAAATTATTTAGCAGTGTTTTTGCCGTTATGCCTGCATCTAATTTTCCGGAGGGTGTAGAAATGAAAATACTGGTAAAAATATCTTCATTTTGATTTAATTTATGCACACCATCTGCATCAACAATAATATAATTACGAAGGGTTGTGGTTTTTTGGAAACATTGGTAACATCATTGTAGTGATATTTATCCGAAAGGAAAATGGAGTATCAAGGAGAGAATCTTTACTTCCATTGACTTTTACTGCATAGAGCAATAAAAAAAAATGCTTGAAGCACTAGGCGTACAAGTTGATAAGACAAAATGTACAAACTATATCCGTGGTCAACAATTTCAAAAGTTGTGAACTTGTGATTCACTTAAAAACAGAATCATCCTTTTCTTTTTTTCACTTATTCCTGTAACTTTGTAAGATACTACTGCACTTTTTTTTCTTTAGCAGTTTTCCTCAAACAGGAAAAGAAGAAAAAGAAAAGAAAGAAACTGGCGCTCTGTCCTGTTTCTTCTTCCTCAACAAGGTAACGTGGTTCATTTTTCTGTGGTGGTGCACAATTTTGTACCGTAAGGTGAAGAGATTGTCAGGGCTTGCAAATGAGTAGCCCTGTAACCTAATAAGAACTGCCATTGGGTACTGGTAAAAGGTTAAAGGAGATAATATCAGAATTGACCATTTGACAGCCAGTCACAAACTTGCAGGATTACAGGGTCTATGATCTCGATCATGGTTAGATGCAGATAAGTTGGATTTGAATTGATTATGCACAACGTCCTCATTTAGTATTGGACATTTACGCTATTCTTGTTTCATTTTGCCCTTTTCTTGCTCCCCAATTTAGAATCACGATGTCGAACATGGAATCAAACCGTACTTCCAATTCATAAACTTAATAATTGCTCCAATGATTTGATCTTGGTGGCTTCTACATCTCTTCTAAATTCTTATACTTTTCCAGATAATATCATCTTGTAATTAAGAAATTATTTTTTTAACTCACTAACTGGCTAAAAACATGCTTTCGGGAAATCGGCTTAAGTTGTATTTGCAGAAAAAACATTTACCTTTGTACGCTTGCTTATAATTTATGAAATTTTTTTTTTTTGTTGTTCCGATGGCTTGACTTTCAGGCTATGTTTGGATGCATGGAATACGAAAGGAGAATGATAAGATTATGATTTTCGACCAAAACAAGAAAAGACAGTAGCTTCATAAATTTTTACAAGATACCTAAAATGCGTTATTTCTCGTATCAAAATTTGTACAAACTCTGTCATTATTCCCCCTTTCTTCCATTTGGCTCAATCTTTCTTTTCTTTTCTCTCTCTCTCTCTCTCTATCCAAACAAGATGGCCATAAGATGATATCTTTTTGTTCCTTTTTCTTCAATTTGAACGGCCTATTACCCTAATTGACCCTGACAATGCTCGCTCTAGGAAGTTTGAAACCAGTTGATCCAACTGTACTCGTAGAATAGCTTTTATTCTGATCTCAAAGACCATTTTCGCAGAAACGAACACTTGTGGACTATTAGATTTCATCGATCTTTGATAAAGATAATACCTTGGCAAAATAACTGCCATAGTAGTAGTAGTAGTAGTGGTAGTACTAAATACTATAAGAAAAGCAGCTGCAGGTAACAACAGAAAAGTAATGAATAAAATGATTAGTGTCTGGCAAATCGAATCATAATTTCGAGGGTTGAAAGCAACAAGTCATGTTGCATGCTGGATGGAAGCGAAAAGAGACCATAATAACAGAAAGAAATTTTTTTTGATGAGGACAAGTTTATGTAGGTACGTAAAAGAAAAAAGAAGAAAAGACTTTTGAGAAACTTTTCATCATCATATAACAACAATAGTACCACAAACAAAATCTTTCCTTTTAATTTCCAAGGAAACTCGAATCGGACAAAAGGGGTTCCTCAGAACTGCTCTTTTTTTCAACTTCTGAGATGAACTGAGTGGGAGCAAAGCCAAGGAATCTCATAATCCCGTCTTCTTTTCGCTCTCTTTTTCCTCTCCCCTCCTTCCAAATCATATCGTCCTTAGCCCACTTTTCCATTATTGTTTCACAAGTGGAATGATTAGTCATTTACTATCACAATCCAAAGAATCTCTCGTCATCATATTTTATTTCAGTGTTGGAAATGATAACAGTACTTGATTGAGTTTTCTGGTTGTATCGTTCAATTACAACCATATAGTCTCTTCTTTTGAAGTCCTCTTTAATTGAGTTTCACTTCATTATGTTTTATCATGCAACATCACAGCACTAAAACTTGTTGAATTATTTGAATGAATCACTCAATTCCAAGTAACAATTATAATCCTAAGACCCTTTATCTGAGTTTGACTTGTTCTTGAATCTTTATGTAAATTTTCGACAAGCAAATAAATTGGAGACTTATTTCCCTAATCATTTCGTTTCTTACGAATCTGCTTGGAAGAATGGGTCACATCACATCTTTGTTGCTTTTCCAAGTTAGCAGACAAATTTTAATGGAAAAGACATTGAAAGATTAATGCACGATCTCTTTTTGACAAACTATTTTCAGTTTTATTAAATTTTTTGGAAAATTTTATAAACTTGCTCTGCTTGTCAACAACTCTCACGTCACATGCTGTGCTTGACTAATTGATTAGCTTAGATTAATCATCACTCACACTTATAACTGCTTTTCCATCCGATTAATTAGACTTAACCTCTTTAATGACACAACGGTCAAGCCAAACTGTTGCTGCCAGATCTGTCAAAGAAGAGAAGTTTTCTTATTAATTTTTTTTTTGGCTTCTGTTTCACTTTACTTTTTAATTTATTAGCTTTAATACGTTGGATTTTGCCGGTTAATTAGTGAACAATAAAATTCTGCTAGCTATAAAGTAATGTGAATTAGACAATTTACTAATGGTGTCTGCGAAAGGAAATGGTGAAATATTAAGTTGACTAAGACAAAAGTTTTTCTAGCTTTCACTATTTATCGGACCTGTCATTTTCTTGAACTATTGTTTTTCATAATTTAGTGATTAAAGTGTAGTGCGGAAAGGAAGCATCATTCTTTCTCACTTACTTGTGCACATTCTTGGGCAAATTTGTTAAAATATTGTTTGGAAAAAAAAAATTTCGGCAACTGTGAGTGTCAGAGGTCATTTTTTGAAATTTAACACGGCGCAAAATTTTTTTTTTTAAAAATAGCAGAGCGCTGCGTTTGGGAATGAAAAAGTCAACTTTTTCATTCCCAAACGCGGCGCTACTGTGCATGCACTATTCACTGTTTATTTTTTATTTTTTATTTTTTGCAGAAGAGGTTAGGGTTTGGTTTAAGGTTTTTTTGGATTATTATTTAGGTAGATTTATAGGATTTAAGTAAAAGAAATTGGAGTAGTTCAATGTTTGAATTGAAGAATTTTAGATTTAGAAATAATAAAGCTATAGACACTAAATTTTGATATACCACTAAATTTTTTAATATCTTGTGGGCTATTTTTTATTTTTCGAATGCAAAATCTGATTTTTAGAGTAAGTGTGCAAAAGTTTTCTGGCAAAATTATAATTTCAGCACGTAAACACCTTTTTTGCCAATTTTTTATTTTTAAATTCATATTTTATACCCTTGTACAAATTTCTAAATTTTGTAATTTTTCTGGATGAGCCACTATTTTTTTGTGTATTACGTCAATTCAAGGGTAAAATAGTCATTTTCAATTTGTTAATGTCTTTTCAGCTATTTTGGAATCCTAAATTCATATTTCATAATTTTAAGTATATTTTAAATTTGTGATAAATTTTCAGGTTAAAAAAAATAACAATTTTACCTCAGGTACGTATATATCATAGAAAAAATAGTTTTTGAATCCAAAAAATTATCACAAATTTAGAATATACTTAAAAGTATGAAATGAGTTTGGGATTAAAAAATAGCCAAAAAAAGGCATTCAAAAATTGAAATGACTAGTTTGTCCTTAAATTGACGTAATACATAGAAAAATAGTGGTTCATTTAGAAAAATTACAAAATTTTAAAATTTGTACAAGGGTATAAAATATGAATTTAAAAATAAAAATTTGGCAAGAAAGTGTTTACGTGCTAAAATTACAATTTTGCCATAAGACTTTTGCACACTTTCTCTAAAAACCAGATTTTGCATTCGAAAAATAAAAAATGTCTCACAAGATATTAGAAAATTTAGTGATATATCAAAATTTGGTATCTATAGTTTTATTATTTTTAAATCTAAAATTCTTCAATTCAAACATTGAACTACCTCAATTACTTTTACTTAAATCCTATAAATCTATCTAAACAATAACCCAAAAAAACCTTAAACCAAAAACCCTAACCTCTTATGCCAAAAAAAAAAAAAAAAAAAAAAGAGAGCAGTGAACAGTACATGAACAGTAGCACCACGTTTGGGAATAGAAAAGCTGACTTTTCCATTCCCAAACGCGGCGCTCTGCTATTTAAAAAAAAAATTCTGTGCAACGCGGCACAGTTAGATTTCAAAAAATGGCCTCTGACACCCACAACTGCCGAATTTTTTTTTTCAAACAGTATTTTAACAAATTTGCCACATTCTTGAGCTAATTTTACAATTAAAATTTTGATTAAAATCTTTGTTAACAACTTTATTTATTTATTTTTTTTAGGGATAGATCTAACGGCATGAAATTTTCGTTTGGATCATTACTCTAGGTTGAAGCTACGCACCGTATTACATCTACTAGTTGTTTGGTTACATACTATTTTTTTTTAAAATTTCGGTGGTCATGTTAAATAGTGAAATACACGTTTAATGAAGAATTTTACCCTTTAATTTTAGTTAAAAGTGATTCTCCAAAAGTTAATGTTTTAATCAAGATTGGCAAACACTTACTTGGCTTTTACTTTATTTGAACTTTCTGTTGAGGAGAAATCCTTTTATTTATGTATTCACAGAATTTGAAAAAAGCAAGTTTCGTATTAATTAAAAGAAAAGGGAAAAAAAACCTTTTTCATTGACAGGGAAAGGATCTTCTAGTTTGCGAAAAACTAATCTCTCCTCTGAAGTTACCATATGGCTAATACACTATCCATTTTCCTTGTCTTTAACATGTTTTTTTTGTGAGTAATCCTTTTATTAACTAGCATTGCGTAAACATTCTTTCTTTGAGCATCCAAACAAATGTTGCCTCTGTGACTAAGAAAACACAATATACAGAATTTAGAACAGGAAGTTGGAAATTAGAAGACATTCTATTCATTTTTCCCTAACTTATGATTTTAATAGAGTGACCTCTATAGAAAAAAGAGAACAAAATGTTAGGGAGGAAACCTAAGAAAGTTCACCAAAGAGGCTCAATATATAAGTTGGAACACAACTTTGATCCAAAAGTTTAAGCTAATAGGTCTTGAGTTTATACTTGTATATTAAGTGCTCTGATCCAATATTGAGCCCAACATCGAGAAAAAACCACCCACCAACAAGTAGTCTACAACCCAAGACGACGTTACGAAAAATCTGAGAAAGTCTACTAAAAAGATTCAATATATAAGTTGGAACCCAACCTTTACCTAAAAGCTTAAAGCGGTAAATCTTAAACTCATACTTAGTGCTCTTTTTTTCTTTCTCAAATCAATGTGGTACAATTTCATCTATCCCTGAACCTAACACTGACCTTTTTGCTCACTTTTAGTAGCACTAGATTAACTGCAAAGGGCGCCTATGCTTTGGAGCAAATGCTTATCTAAGCCTTACATATATCCTGATACACTGTATCTTGGTGGCTGGATTATGTATTAATCAATTGGGAAAGAAAAGCAAAAGGAAAAAAAAAAAAAAAAAAAAGCGACGAGGTGGGGTCTAATTCATTATTCAGTTTGTCTAATTCATTATTCAGTTTTTCCAACTGAATTTGATGTTACATAGCTTTGAATTCACAAACGCTAGTTATCAGCAGAAAAGAATAAATTTTAAAACTTTCAGGCTGATACTACTGTCATTTAATCTGAATTATTGTTTATGCCACTTAGTGTAACTTTTGGTCTTTTGGGTGAAGAACAGAAGCGTTTTCCTTTTGTTGGGAGGAAGAATCTGTCCTTTAATTGGAAAATTTTCACTTTAACTGATCAAGCTTATCTTTGTCTAACATATTCTTCTTGTTTCTTCCTTCTAGATAGCAATGGTGCTTTTCTTTGAAAGAAAGAATCACATTCTCTTTGCTTTAGGATAATCCTTCATGGTTTTTTTAATAGAAAAACTTCTTCCTAAAGCTCTAAGGACAATGTTAAGTGCAAGACAACCAGATTCCTGACTGAAAATAACATTGTATTTAATTACTTGAGGGAAAAAAGGACAGGAAAAAAATGAGTAAAGCCAAAGTGGCTAAAAAAACTACTACACTAACTAATTTCTTACAATTTATCACCACTCCTGTTTTTCTAGTCTCTCTAATAGCTATGGCCTAGAATGGAAATTATGAAATCTCGTCTTTCTTCTTAATCTTACCTATGGGTGCACATATCTGAGAGCTTCTTTCTTCCCTCAACTATTTCATCAAAGAAGTCATCAAGTTGGGCAATCATGCTCTCGGCTCCTGCTTTCACCATCTCAAAGCAATTCTTGAAATTTTCAACCTTGTCCTGAATGTCTACTTCTGATTCATACAGCATTTTTCTTTCTATGTCCTGTTTCAGTTCATCCATGGCAATTTTCGCTCTCTGGAACTCATAAAGAAGGATTCTTGGCTGCCCTTGGATGTGGTTTATCTCAGCTGCAACCCTTTGATGCAATCTTGCTGTTGAAACCATGAACGCTGAGCCAAACACCATGTTCCCTTCATAATCTCCTTGCCAAAGGCTGGTTTGAGGCCAATAAGATACTAGGCCACTAAGCATGATTAATAGAAGTAATGAACTCACATTCCTCATTGCATAGAGAACTCCTCGAAAACCAGTGAAACCATTGAACTTTGATTCAATCAAAACATTTTCATCAAACCTCAATGATAAATGTTGTGCTCTTGTTTCCATCAGGCTCTTATTTTCCTCTTCCAATGCCACTATTTCCCTCTGGCAACCAGTGATCGCCCGAAAGACCTGTCCAACAAGTAACTCTTTGGACAGCTCCAAATTGCACAAAAAAATTAAAAGAAAAATATGGCTAGCTAACATTCATAAAGTATCAAAATAGTATTACCTTAAATTTATGGACTAACACTAAGTTACTAACCTGGCGGGAAAGTTGCATGTTTAAATTAGGATGATCATCAAGAGAAGAAGCAATATTGACACCAGCTGAGTAGTAATTCTCCATATTGCATACCCCTGATTTCAGTATATGGCAGGCTTCCCAGAGTCTGGAGCTCTCATCCATGTATTCGTCGAGCCATTTTTCACCAACAGGCAAGTGCAGCTTCTGAATCAAGAAGGTTAGCTGGGAATGAAAGGATTGGAGTAATGAAAGAACATGTTGAAGAAACTGGAAAGACATGAAATTTTGAGAGAGGAATAAATGGTCCAGGTTGTCAAGGCCCCTGGTGAGGAAGTTGTAGAAACCATTGACAGAAGTTGTTGATGAAGAATGACTCATCATGTGAAGTAAGAAAATGATAGTGTTGCTATGTTATGAAAAAAAGGTGATAGAGATTGACAGATATTTAAATTGGAAGTTGTAGACTTATAGTTGTAGAAGAAGTAGTAGAAGAAGATGGAGAAGAGAAAAGTGTTGTGTTTATAGACTTAAGAGCTCGGATTTCTATAGGGTGAAAAGGATTGGTTATTGGAAGCAATGATGTTTGTTTCCTGCAGAGTGGAGGAGATGATTGAGAATCTGCCAATGTACCATTATTTAATGGCAGAAAAAGAAATGCAGCAAAACTGCAAAAGAAAAACAAACCAAAAAAAAGGTTGAGAGAGAAGCAGAGCAGAGAAGACTATGCAATGCAAGTTCTACCACAACAGAGGAGTCAATACAAAACTAAGTCGGCCTAAATTTCACCTTTTTTTTTTTTTTCTATTTCCAGGAGGGAAGTAGGAAAGTATAAAAGGGGCAGCAAGAATCTAACTAATAAGAATGACAATTACTGGGCTACATTCGATTCTTATCTTTAAATTGCAATCGTAAAAACAATCAATATACAAATGTGCATGGATAGGTGATAATTGATTAGGGAGAAAATCTTGAATCTTTCGGAGCTCTTTGTTCTATGAAGCTATAGATTTGGTTTCTTGGGCTGTAAAAGTTTGACTACTTTGACCGAGATGCTGCTTCCCATTCTTCAATTTTGATTTGGTTCCCTTTAAAAATAGAGTGCTTGTTTTCCTCAAAAAAAAAAAAAAAAAAAAAAAATAGAGTGCTTGTTGGCAGCTTCATTAACTTTTTCTCTTTCTCCACAATTTTTTTGTTGTCCTATTTTATTTAGCAACTTTTGGGTAAACAATTCTTGTTTTTTGCCCAGTTTTGCTTTAGTTATTTTAGGCAAAAGTATGATGAGGTACCATGAATACAGATTACTATTATGTAGGCAGATGCTTCCCCTTTCTAAGTCCCCCAGCATTCTATTTCAGGCACTATTCTCAACTCTTTTTGTGTTTTTCATGGAAAAGAATATATTTTGGTTCTTCACGTTCATACTCGAACTTGCCCCCAATTCAATTGGTCCCCCTACCACCCCTCTCAGCCTACTTATGATCTAGAATGAATTTAGCATGAAAAAGGGGAAAGTAATATCAATAAATAATCTTCTTTTTTGTTTTAATGTTTTAACTCCTCCTCAAACTACACCAATACCAGAAAGAATTAACTACAATTTTACTTGTAGACCCTTTTTCATTGATAAAGGAAGAAGAAATCTGTTTTTCTTTGCTTTATTCTCAGGCATCAATGAAGAATAAACTGAGGGGAACGTTATTGTTATTCATCATTACTTTTTCTTTCCCCAAAATGTTTTTGTACTAACGTATTCGTGTTGAAATTTTTATTCTGTTAGCGTTCACAGCACTCATGTAACCAAATTCGAGTATCATGGTATATCGTGACATTGATAATTGAATTGAAGATTCAGAGGGAACATAATTGTGGTGGTGAATATAGTAGCAGAAAGTGCTCTTCAACCTTGGGCACAATAACGCACAATGGAAAGAGAACTGTCTTCATGGGAAAAAAAAAAAAAAAAAAAAACTAGAGAAGTGCTGTAACTCGTTGTAGTGAAGGAGGTCACAGGTTCATATTCTTTATTTCCCCTTTTCCTCCTAAGAGACCACAAAAAATGGGGAAAAAAAAATTAGAGGAGCTTTTATGGTTTAATTGCTGGATTTCGATGTTAAAAATTGAGATAGAAACCAAATTCCTGAGTTAATTGTCTCCTTTTTTTTTTTAATTTTGTTTATATGGGGAGAACTTTTTTTTTTTTTGGGTGTCATTTTTATGGGTTTGGGAAGCTGGAGGAGAGGGGGGGGGGGGGGGGGGGCACAAGAAAAATTACATGCTGGAGTTCATTGTCACGCGGTCCTAAGAGATTCTTGTATGTCCTTTCAGATCTTGCAAACTTTTCACAAAAGTTCCTGTCCATCAATGAGTGTAATGAGCAAACTGCTTGTGTGTTAAAGTGACATAAGTTTGCAATTAAAATGACATCCAACATATGTATGTGACTCCTCCACACTAACTTATGAGTGGGGTATGAACTTTGATAGGCAATCAACACGCCCTAAAAGTTGTTGGAAATTTCCCTTATAAGCTCAGTTCAAGTTCCTTAAAAAGTTATTCATAAAGATACATGATTTCGTGCAAAGCATTTACTTAAATCGGGTCTATATCATAATCAACTTAGGATGTCTTGGTCTATACATGAATTTACTTTCATACAGTTAAAGATATTATATGGGTCCTATATTGAGTATCTTATATCGATAAAAAGTAATAGGATGCTAAATATATTATTCTACATCGAACTTAATTTCAATGAGGGGAATCATATGAAGGATGGGACACCATTATAGACCTAATGTGATGCTACAATTGGAGAGAGAATTGTCAATCAAATCCAAACAGAGGCGATTTGCATGGCAACTGAAAAGGGAATCAAATTTTGCCAACCAAAGTGGTAGTAGTGCTTTGATAGCCAACACTAGAAATAGCATTCCTATGAGGCCATATTGGTGGACTGCACTACTAGCACGGTTCTTGCATGTGCTGAATAAGATCAAGGGATTAGGATTTCCAAATCATGAATGGCGCATTATAGTCTATGTATAGTCCGTTACCATGAGTTCATCATCAGAATCCCTCTTAGAACTTCTTTTTTACTTGAGGAAGATATATCACTCACATCAGGGTTATCAGTCAAGCAATCATGGCATATAACAATAGAGATTTTGAAAATAACTATATTGACTTTAGAAATGTATGATTCAAACATCAAATTATAGTAATATATGCTTAGGTGACTTGAATCTTGCAAATGGTTCATTATGATGTCTGTTTTTATGAGGCATGAATTAAGATGTGCATCAGTATAGGTTTGTGCTGCAATCTTACTGGCAGAACAAACAGTGATATTGCTAGGAGACACAAATACCTGTTCTAGGATACAAGGTTTTTGGGTGATTGACCGGGAAGGCTACGGATTGCAGATGAAATATTGAGGTTTTGCTGCAATCATATTTGAAGCAGAATCTGAAATTGCTGTTTCATGATTTCAAGAAAAATGAACAGCACAAGAATGTGCCAAACACTAATTGTAGACCAAGCTGCAGTGCTAATTCTAAAGAAAACATTGCGAAAATGAAAGATTTGGAAAATGCCATTATTTCCAAAAGCAACATAAAAAGAATAACATTTACTTAAATCTCAAATCTTTTCAGTACATATTTTTTTGGGCACTATAATGCTTTCAAAGTGTAACTAGGAAGAACCAGGACGAATAGAAGCTTGTCTTGCATTAGAATCAGTGTTTGTACAAATTTTTAGTTTTTCATACAGTTGAAGTCAAATGCTCATTTGATTCCCTGATCTGCAAGGATATAAGTAGACTAGATATGCACCTTATTTATACATCCTATTATTTGTACAACTTCAAGTATTATTTTGGAATTCCTCAAAAAAAAAAAAAAGTATTATTTTGGAAGCTATATGATACTACATCAAGGAATTGGGATCTTCAATTATGAAAAGTTTGTCATTGTCTCTTATCACTTCAATGGAATCAATTTCAGCTCCTTCTTCATTTACCACCGATGCATTTGTTGCATCAAATCCAAAATTTTCACCTGTATGAAAGATTAGAAAGAAGAAGTTGAACTCCAACTGTCCAAACCATGGAATGTTCCCCAAATAGTTGTAGTAGTACTTATAAAATCAATTGTCCAAACCATGGAATGTTTCCCCAAATAGTTGTAGTAGTAGTTATAAAATCAAGCCTGGTATCAAGAATGTAAATCTTCGGCTGACCATTCTCTTACACATAATACCAAAAGGATTTTCCTCAAGAGCATAGCTTATTGTATGAAGGGAAATTTTTCAAGTTAGCCATGGATTCATGGACTGGTAGATGAGTTTGCCACTAGGTGAGCATTACATAGAAAGCAAACCAAATACATATCGGGGTTTATAGTTGATGACAACTATGGCCTGGTCTTAATGAGATTGAAGGATTTCATTCGTTAACTACGTTTTGGAAGCACAATGGCTAACAGTGTATGCCGAGGACGCAAAGTCTATTGAAATAGGGAGAGAAAAAACAAATGGAGTAGAGAACTATAATTTGGTTAAAAAGGAAGCAATACAGGAAAACAAGCACCAAAATTTTGATGAAATTACCTGCAATGCTCTTGAGCTCTGTAAATGATTTTGGTAACCTGATTAATCTTCCAGGCTCACTGCAACGTGTATCTCTCCTGACCACAGGATGGCCTCTATATATACTCACCCTTATGCTTACCATTGAAGGACATGAGCCTTCAGAACATCCGAAGTCATATTCATGCTTTTCTAGATTCCCCTTAAAAGCTTCTTGATCCACTGTGTTAGGCACAGTTATTCGATGTCCTACTTCTCGATTTTGCAGCGTTTCTTTCAAATTAAGTAATGAAAGCTTGCACTTAGTTGTCTCATCAACTTCAGCTCCATTCATCAACAGAAGTTTGATCATATCCACATGGTTTTCTGCCATTGCAACTCGAATAGCAGTCGTACCATGGCTATCTTTTGAGTCTACATGTAGTCCATTTTTCAAGAGCTCTTTCATAATTTCAGCATCATTTTTCCTTGCTGCTGTACATAAGAGGTCACCAGCAACATAGGGATCAGAAATGGATGCCCAGTGGTAGAGAATCCGGAATATGGACTGGTGCTTCGCTGCTAAAGCTTCCCATATTGCAGTGTTCCCATCTAAATCTGTCATTCACGATGTTCATCCTGATTATTAGATTTTTCTCCAGAAATGTTATTTAATTGCTTATTGTCTGTAGTCCTATTCTGAGGATTAGATGCTCCTTACCCTGCAGATATATATTACATGTATGCTTGAGGAGCACCATTACACAATCTTCATGCCCTTTTCTTGCTGCTATATGCTAATAGATCAGGAAAAAGTAATTACATCAATAACGGTTCCAGAATCAATCAAAAAAGTTCAGGTTTTTTGGCTCACGGAGCCATTAGAACAAAGAATCAGTACACTAAATTTAGAAGTTGTCATTTATGATCAATTTGTTGGGGATAAATTTAGATTTTACATTGGAATTAAAAAATTAAGAAACACCATAAAGGATCTTAAAGAAGCAGTTATGACAAGCCTATAATGGTATTGGACATAACAAAATGAATTGAATCAAGATAATTGTACATGGGCATAACATAGGCACAAAAGAGCATACCAGCGGGGTTCGACCTTTGGAGTCTCCAATATCAGGGTCCAACCCTGCCTTGAGAAGCTCATCCAGAAAAGCAGCATTACCTGTACTAGCAACTGTTAGCAAGTTGATAGAAAGGTTCGAATCAGCATCCTCTTCCACACCTTCAATAAACAAATCCCCAAGACACAAGTCCTTGAGATTTTTGTGATGCTGCAATCACCACATTACTAACTCGGTAAGACAGTCCAGAAAAAACTTTAGTATAAATCTGATATACATGTAACGTTTGAAGATCAAGTTATTCCAAAGTTCACGTTCCTGAAATAGCATTGATGAAGGTTTGTATTATGATTAGGAAAATATTGGCATGCACAAATGGACTGTTTTGATTTAAGTTTGGAGATACCTGTTTTTACTTCGATACGAATGCCATAGACATAAAAAGTGGAATAGAAACTTTATTTGGTATTACTTGTCCTGATGTTGATGAAGGTTAGATAAGATACTATTTAGCATTATTCTTTCCAAAACCTATCTCGAGCTGTTCTAGTATTAAAGTTCAACAGTGGGATTATTTTCCAATGACTGTGCAGTTGTTTGTTGAGAATCTTACATTTCTAAGGATAACAGAACTAATAATCAGAACATCCCAGAGAAAAAACTGAGAGTTAGATAACCTATCTGAAATTATTCAAAATCAAAACCTCCAAGTAATGAGCTTTAGTGTAATCCAGTCAAGACAGGAAAGCAACATGCAGCAGTTTAAGCCGACTGATTAGGTATCAAACCTTCAGAAAGTTCTTAATCATTGCAATATTATCCTCTCTATTGATCTTCATTGCTTCAATAAGCGTGCTGGTTTTCAGCCTCAACAGTTGTGAAAGCATCTTGGCTCGATATGTAAAGCATTGAGGCCTGCAACAAAAAGCACCAACTTCTCCAAACATATCTCCCGATTTCAAAGTCCAAATGACTCTCTCTTTTTCCATCTCACAGGTGATAATTTCCACTTCTCCTGATACTATAATGTAAATGTCATCGGGTGCTTCATTATGCAATATGACATCTTCTCTAGGGGGAAAATATTCTGCCTTCATATCTGCAACCTGATCAATTCAAGCCGAGTACAAGACTGCTTAAGTTTGGGGTCATCAATATTCTGTAATATTTGTACAAAACAAAATGTTTAAGGAATTGATCAAATAATTATACTACTTACCAAGAGCAAAAGGTTTTCCCTGGATACATCCTTAAAGAGATAAACGTTCACAACTATCGGCAAAAATAAATGCTGGCGGATACTCTTGCAAATACTTTTTGGTAACTGTTCAATCAGTTGTTGCTGATTCAAGCTCTCAGCTTTAAATCTTAAACACATATAAGCTAGTATCTGCTCTTTCAGTCTGTTAGGCAAGCGATTTCGGTTCACAAAGTTCGATGCAGCTTCAATGCTGTTTCGCTGCAATATCAACCAGCGAACACTGTAAACCACCATGTTACACCAAAGCATGTAATAATAATAATAATAATTACCCACCCCCCTACACCCCCCCCCCCCCCCCGCCAAAAAAAAAAAAAAGAAAAATCTCCTATAGAAAAAAAAAGAAAAAGAGTTAGACAGTATGCATACAAATTCCATGGTCCGACGAGTTCCCTGAACAACCAAGTTTGTCATGTTGCCAATAATGTAAGCAGTCAGGCCAAGATTGAAGAGCATATAGAAAATTATGAAAATCATCTCTACAGTGTTCTCTGCGTGCATGTCACCATAGCCAACTGTAGACATGGTGGTAATAGACCAATACATAGCAGCAATATATCTATACCAGAGGCTTGTCTCCCTGAAATTTGGATTTAAAGCTGCAAGCCAAGTTTTCCTCTGGTGCGGATAGCGATCCGCTAGCAAATAGTAGAAGCATCCAGCACAATGCACAAGAAACAGTGTTACCTACAAAGAAAAAGAATTACAAAAAGCCTCCACCGTAACAACTTTTATGCCATTATTTATACTTCCTCATTAGCATTCATCATGCAAGTATATTATGGAATCACAGATAGTTTTTTTTTTTTTTTTTAAATCCACTTACAGACAAGAGCCTAGCACATCTGACCCAAAAATAACTGAATCTGATGTCTTTTTCGAGCCTGCAATACAAAAGGGGAGACATTTGCATTAAAAAATAAGTTCACATTTTGGTTCAATTGATTGCTTTCTCTAGCAATATAAGTACACTGTGACCTTGTGAAGAAGTTTTTGACCCTCCTAATACGCCAAAATCTGAGCATTCCTAAAACTGAAAAAGAGACACCAGTTTGATGTTTGCCCGTGAACAAGAAAAATATTGTCTCAAATGGGATTGTTGAGGCCACGTCCATTATAAACCATGTTGAAAGGTACCTGCATATCATGTTCATGTGTGCATTTGCAAGTTCACAACACTCATTCAATGTTGGGATGATCAATAAACTTTGCTTAACTTGGCAATTAAACCATGTTAATAAACAATTTAAACCATAAATCACAGCCGATGGTCTGCTATTCCAATGACTGCAATTAATTTACTAAAGTATTCCTCAGAGAAAAAAAATTGAAAAGAAAAGGACCAAAGCCAAGTTGCTTAAAAGAAAAATGTCATTCCACCTACTGTTTTTATTATTATTTATGTATCACCACATTAAGTTTTGTAATATTGTTATTTTTTTCCCTGACTAAGTTATTACTTGTAAACTATGTACTTAAAAATATTACATGCACCTGACTGGCAAATTTGTTAGAATATTGTTAGGAAAAAAAAAATTGGCAACTGTGAGTGTCGGGGAGATTTTGAAAATCTAGAGGGGCTGACTTTTTTTTTTTTTTTTTAAATATCCATGTGCCGCGTTACTGTTCATGCACTGTTCACTGTTCTTTTTTTTGTTCTTTTTTTTTTTTTCAGAAAATGTTAGGGTTTTTGGTTTAAGGTTTTTTTGGGTTATTGTTTAGGTATATTTATATAATTTAAGTAAAAGTGATTGAGGTAGTTCAATGTTTGAATTGAAAAATTTAGATTTAGAAATAATAAAGCTATTTTGATATACCACTAAACTTTGATATACACACTAAATTTTGATATACCACTATGTAGGCCATTTTTTATTTTTCGAATGCGAAATTTAGTTTTTAGAGAGAGTGTGTAAAAGTTTTTTGGCAAAATTATAATTTTAGCACGTAAACACCTTTTTTTGCCAATTTTTAATTTTTAAATTCATATTTTATACCCTTGTACAAATTTCTAAATTTTGTAATTTTTCTAGATGAACCACTATTTTTCTGTGTATTACGTCAATTCAAAGACAACATAGTCATTTCAATTGCCTTTTTTTGGCTATTTTTGAATTCCAAACTCATATTTCATACTTTTAAGTATATTCTAAATCTGTGTTAATTTTTCCAGTTCAAAACTATTTTTTCTATGATGCATACGTACCTAAGGCAAAATCGTTATTTTTTTGAACCTGAAAAATTATCACAAATTTAAAATATGCTTAAAATTATGAAATATGAATTTGGGATTCCAAAATAACTGAAAAAGACATTCACAAATTGAAAATGACTATGTTGCCCTTGAATTGACGTAATACACAAAAAAATAGTGGTTCATCCAGAAAAATTACAAAATTTAGAAATTTATACAAGGGTATAAAATATGAATTTAAAAATAAAAAATTGGCGAAAAAGGTGTTTTCGTGCTGAAATTATAATTTTGCTAGAAGACTTTTGCACACTTTCTCTAAAAACCAGATTTCGCATTCAAAAAATAAAAAATGGTTCACAAGATATTAGAAAATTTAGTGGTATATCAAATTTTGGTGTCTATAGCTTTATTATTTCTAAATAAAAAATTCTTCAATTCAAATATTGAACTACCTCAATTACTTTTACTTAAAACCTATAAATCTACCTAAACAATAACCCAAAAAAATCTTAAACCAAAAACCCTAATCTCTTCTGCAAAAAAAAAAAAAAAAAAAAAGTAAACAGTGAACAATAGCGCCGTGTTTGGGAAACTCGACGGTCCCACCGCGTTTGGAAAAAAAAATACAGCGCCGCGTTTGGCAAAGGCGGCGCCTGTTATTTGCCAAAAACTCTCCTTGACACCCATACTTACCGAATTTTTTTTTTCCTAACAATATTCTATTGAATTTGCTGTATGACTGCAATTATTTTTATTCTTGACTTTGTCTTTTTAAAATATTGCAATCCAATGCATTTGGGCTAGAGTGACCTAGGTAAAACCACAATTACCGTTTGCTCTTGTTGGTCCAAATCAAAGGGCCCAAGTTGTTGACTGCCGCAAGGACATTTTGTGAAGTGCAACAGAAAAGTCCAACATTTGTCGGTCCAAGGGACCATGGGTTTTCATTTGCCAGAGTAAAAAACGTCCAAATGCTAAAGGCATAGCATATTTGTGATCAATAATCAGGTGCTGGTAGGCTGAAGTTGGCCCGTTAGATATCTCCTGGTTTTCATTTTTGAGAAAAATACACAATACATTGAATTTTACTTAAAGATTAATTTTGTCACAATTGACTTGTACCTACAGGGCACTGAGATGGGCTAGTGGCATGAGTTATTAAGATCCAATTAATTCTAAACCAAAGAGATAGGGCTAATCATCAGTGGAACCACTGGGCTGGCCCATTAATGGAAAGGCCTAAAACAGGCCCTTAGGTGGTCCAATTGGTACTTTCATTTTTTTATGAGGCAAGTTTACGAATAGAGAAGTAAAAGATATCATTGTGCTGAATCATACGACGAAATAGAATGATGACCACAATTTTAGTACAAAATATTTGTACAGAGCCGCCGGAGTGGGAAGGTTCTCCAACCTAATTTCACTCATCGCTGAGAAAGGCCGAATTCCTAAGGACCAATCAATTGATTTTGACTAATTGTTACTATATAAAATTGAGGTAACAATTTTTTAATGGCTGGAACTAGATACCTTCTAATGAAAATTTCTTTTTTATTTTTTTAAAAGCAATTCGAATGGTCATCTTTAACTAAAGTAAATATTAAGTGAAGTGACTATAGGCCTTAACCAATTTACGAGCAATTATTGATGGTGATACTGTCACAGCTTCACAAATAACTTTAAGTGATTTCAAATTTATATTATTTATATTTCAAAGTATATTTCATGCTATATAATTTGTAATTTTATCTCAGCCATATGAGCAAAATCTCGTGGTAAATGTAAAGAAATTTTATATAAATGAGGGAAGAATTTCTGATCAAATCCAAAAGGAAAGAAGAAAAATAAGTAGTGAGGCATGTTGTTGAACTGTTGCTAGAAATAGTGCACTGACCTTTTAGCAATTTTCCTCTTGTCAACAACGAGAAGGTGGGTTGTCGAATCGATGTATGCAACCAAAAAAGTTAAGACGATGTCAACAGCAAAAAACAGATCAACAATGTTGTCTGCAAAATAGAAGCCCTTGTGTGGTTGTGAGTTGAGGAATGCAATCTCGAAGGGGCAAACCCATGCCGAGTATGCTACCAAGAGGACCATTAGGGTCTCCCAACTCCTGCAAAGCCATCATCAATCATTCAAACAATTTTCTCTTCACATTTCCATTACAAGAAAGAGAAACAAAAAAAAAAAAAAAAAGGCTTCTTCCAACTGTTCAGTAACCCTCTCTACTTTTGCTTTTGTAAATGAATAGTAGATTCATGATTACATCATTCACATTCAGGTGCACACATGGTAACTTATCTGCTATATGCATATGCTACTTTGTGCGACATATAACACCAAGAGTGCTGATAACAATAGGCTCAAAATGCTTAAACCGAATTAGTAGTAGCTCATTATTTTCAATATAATCAATCAAATCAAATATCTCGTACCTTTAAGATTTGGAACGCTCAATATTATCAACCAAATATTCCATAACAATCAATCAAGAACTCCATATCTTTTGCTTGTCACCGCTGGCTACTGCAGTTTTTGATGCAGATAATAGTCCGTGTTTTTATGAATGCAACATATATTTATCCACATACCTAGTTAGTACTACATAAATATATAATACTACATACAAACCAATAGAGGATCAGTAAATCAATCGAAAGTCACCTGTATCTTGAACCCATTGGCGAGATGATCCCCCCTTTGAGCTCAGTTTGGTTTTGGTTGTAACTTGAAGCACCTAATGGAGGGAGAATGAGCTTCGACAAGTTCCGCAAACTCAGATCTTTTGAACTAGTGCTTTCATCTTCCTCCTCACAGTCATGGTAAACTTTTTCTGCCTTGTCACGACCCTGCCTTTTCTTGCTTTTCTTATTCATGATGGAGCAAGAGCTTAAACCGTTCGCCCAAAATTTCTTTTCCATTTGCCCAGCAAATAGCACAGTATAAGAGAGCTGATGGTGGTTTTGGAGCTGATTTTATTCGGTTTGAATGGAACACAAGAAAGTTGAGAAGAAAAATGGTATTTTCTTGGAGGAGAGTATTCTGTTGTGTCTGGGAAACAATGAGTTGTGGTCCTGTCTCAGGTAGTCCACAAAACTTTTACCGAAAGTCACCATGCATCATATAACAAGACTACAAATGTTTGGCCGCCTCTTGGTCGTGGTAAGTTTTGTAACAAAAGTAGTAAATTTGGTTATAAAGTAGCAAGTATAGTAAAAAATTGTAGTGAATTTTATACAATACTGTCCAACAAAACATGTCTAAGTGAAATGAAAGTAGCTACATTTATTGGTTGATTGCTATGCTTAACTGATAAGGGTTTCTAATCCGAATGTTTAAGGTGTTCAATTCTTTGGACTCATAGGGTGATGTGAATTCTAGGGCCCTCTTGCCCTCTCTTTCTATTAACAGGGTATAGAGAAAAGACACGTCCACACGATTGACGAATGAAACAGTTGCAACCCAGAATTATTTTGTGATGCTGTACACGTGGTTGAAATGGAGATAGTGTCCAGTCCATAGAAGTTTCAGAGAAAAAAACAAAAAGTACTTAAAGTTGCACTCAAAGATCAATAATTTAGTCTTGGACCAAATAAACCTCACTTAGAACATGTATTTTGATTGAGCATAATGGTGATATATGATTCATATAGTCGACCTCACTTAGTGGGATAAATGCTTAGACTGTTGTTGTTGTTGTTGATGCAAGATAGTTTTCAATTTTCAGAATTGCCATTTCCTTGTGTCAGATAATGTTACATTTTCAGAATGGTTAGATTGTGGCAAGTAGTTATTACATTAGAGTGTCATCTAATTAATCTCTATATGTTGGATTTAGCTTGTTGTTAAAAGGATATGACATTAAGCACGTCCAGTTGTAGGGGAAAGCAAAAGCTTGATCCTTTATTGCACAAAATCAATGAGAACATCAGGAGATGGTCTCCTGAGTTAAAGATAGGATATCTTTGAGCCTGATATAACTATATAGTATTTCCTATCTTTTTTTTTTTTTTGGCTAGGGAAATTATTAATAAGTGATGTTGAATGAGTTGGATGACATGATGGGGTACTGACTATAAATGTTACAGCTAACAAGCTGTTGTACAATGTATTCATTCATACATCCTCTACCAAAAACAAAAAAAAAAATTGTTGATCCGCCATTATAATCGTTGCAAGACAATGGTTCCATGTAGCGGAATCTGTTGCTAAAAGCAAGAAAGATTTTTCCCAGAAATCAGCTGATCAGTCCTGTCAAACTTTTAATCTCACAACAAGAAGATGTGCCACCAAAATTTGGTTCTGTATTTTGTCCATTGCAATAATAGAGTTTACATTCAGAGCCTTATAATAGAGTTATATATACCAAAATTTGGTATATTCAGAGGCTTATAATAGAGTTTGATGATGATTAGACTAACACAACAGGCTATTAGGCTTGGTCAGAATAACCTAGGATTCTCAGCACGGCACGGATAAAGATCAGTGAGAATAGGCTAAGTTGAAAGGACGAAACTTGGAGTCAAGCTCCTAAGAATCCTGTAAATTTTGGGCATCTAAGATTATTTCATTAGCATTGCGTTAGCACTAGTGCTTGTTGGCTAACAAAAGAAAAGAAAGAACAGAGGTTACAGAAGTTCATCTTTTTCTATCGCTCTTAGAAAGAAATCTTCTTGGCCAATGGCGATTCGCCTTTCTACAACACTTATATATTCCTTTCGAAGATGTCAATTAAAATTCCTCTGAATTCCGTGCTCGCGTTAACCAAAATTCTAGTGAGACTGGTACAGTATTCTTAACTTGTCGTTGAAAAATGAAACATTCCAAGCATAACATCATCTAGTTCAGACTACTTTCCTTCTCACTGGTTTTTGGACAATTGACCGGAAACAGCAACTACGGATCAAAACTGTGTGTAGATCTACAAAATCACGTATAGTATCCTTAATAGTTCTTGCCTAAACTGTTCAATTAACCAGTTAATGTCTATTTCTCTATGACCTTTTTTTTTTTTTAACTCCCTCCTATATGTGACTCTCTTACAACAAATGTAGTTGACGTAGCATCCTCCTGAGCATAAAAAAGGGGCATCCAAAAATCAACTAATGGTAATAGGGCATCCTCAAAACCCAAAATTATCAACGCAGTCCCAGAGCTTGATGGAGAAACACATGGACACAAGTGATGTAACACTGAATTTACCTCTTGCTTAGCTGCTCCTCAAATAGAGAAACTGCTCCTACAAACACTGCCAGTTTGTTGACAAGACCTCATGAATGGGCAATGCACCATAAAATTTCCCATAATCTTCTGCATCATATACTCACAACTCCGACTTTGATTCTAAGTCTTCTGATGAACCGTGATCTGTCTAAATTTCTGATTCAAGAGGTGGTCCTGCTTGCTCTGGGGGATCTAGAATTTCCCCCAAACTTTTGCAGTGAATTGTCTTACTTTGAGATCGGGATCTGACCACTCTGCAACAATTCTTTTGGCACCCTATCATGTGAAACTAGAAGATATTATAAAACGTAAAAGCACAAAGTAATATGAAAAGAAAATTTCATTATGAGGCAAATTTTCAAGAGATTAAGAATCACCTGAAGCTTTGGTTCCTCAGTCATTGGATTGTTCAGAGATCTATTGTTTTGCCTTCGATTTAGTTGCATTACCACACCATGACTCGCGCCACAGCCATTCTTGTGGGAGTGAAAAGATGGGTACTGAATACTGGGCATATTTTGGAAGGTCCTGAGAGATGAATGCCATTCTTGTTATCAAATGAGATGCACAACAAAAAACAGTACATATTGCTTATACACAAAGAAAACCTGAAAAACCTTGTCACAGCAACTTGCTTCGCCTAAGGTTAAAAACGAAAAGCCAATAGTTTCAATAACTGTACACATCCGCACATCAAAATTTGCCACAACAGATTCCTGGTTTAACCACCAGGCCAATGTTTGGGCACAATTTGTTATTGAAAACTTGATGTGGGTAATGTCATGGCAGCCACCTTATACGCACAAAGAGAAAATGCTTTCTAGCCTCTTCTGTTCCTTCTTCATCTTTCCTCTCCTTCTCAAATATAACCTCTCTCCTCTCTCTCTCTCTCTCTCACAGACGCACACACACAAACACAGAGACACACATGAATACACAAAAACACTGCAAACTCAGACACACATGTATTCCAGACATCCAGCAGATATTTTCTGCTAATAAACCAGACCCCAGTACCAACTAATTGTAAAAACTAAATTTATAAAAAACTAAAGCTAAGATTAGATGATAGAATTGTGAGCATACAAGCATATGGAAATATGTATGTATCTCATGCACATATTTATTCATGTGAATGTGAAAATTCAGCTCTGATACTGTAAGCATCTCAACTCCAATCCCCTGTAATGGGAGTTTTGGGAAAATTAAGAATGTGGGTGCTATGTCTGTGCATAATTGTGCTTGAGTATGTTCTGTGGTCATTGTTGGTGCATGATGGCAGTCGGATGGGGGTTGTCTGATGCTAAGAGATAGAAAGGGGGGGTCAGAATTCTTTTTCCTCTCCTTCCGTTGGGATTTAAAAATTAGGGGAAGGCATTAGGAGGTTAAAGCAGAGGTTGGGTACAGGGATTTTGGGAGCGTTTCTTATCTTCTTCTTTGTCTGAAGGGAATGGCAAATGGGATTGGGGGAAGTACTTAGAGGCAGGATGAGTATCAGGTAAGCAGATTGCGGGGTGTAGCTCAAAATTTGGGGCTATTCTTGCATGAAACTAGTGTGGGCGCCCCTAGGGAGGCAAATGCGGGAAGATGAGGTAGACGTAGTAGCATGCTATTTACCTTTCAATTTCCTTATTTTTACTAAGTCATTGACATAAACGTACTTTCAAAGCAGAATTTACTTTCCGATTTCACAGAATTGTCTAACATTGCCCTAAATGCATCAGCAACACTGTCTTCATTGCAGTTTTCCAGTCCTGAAGAAGTCTAAGGGTAGGAGGGAAAACGTATGGGTCCAAATGTTGTTCATACTAATATGTACTTGTACAGATATCCATGCATTTTTACGTATACACACAGATCTATACATCAATCAGTAAGTGTTCCTCAACTATCTCTTTCTGAAGATTTACACCTGTAGATTTACATGCATTTTCCATTTCAAAATTAATATTGTAAATTAGAAAATAATACAGAACCAGGATAACAAAAATATATTTTAGGCTTAAAATAAAGCCAGTGCAAAATAAGGATTCATAAAATAAAAATTTACTAACCTGATCCAAATTAGAAAGATTGTTTGGATCTTTGCTGAGGGTTTTATAGAACACTTTTAAATGATCTCAAGCTGCAGTTTCTTGGAACTTGACGAGATCAACTACGTACAAAGCACTGCAGATGGTACATACATAAGGCTTGTAGCTGTATCAGGTAAATGATTTCTAACCCCAAAATTGTATGACTTGAAAGTTGTGTAATTGCCTAATATGATATGGTCTACCTCGCAATGTTCTTTCCAGAAACCATGTCAGTCGGAAAATCCAGTCAGGAAAGATAACAATACCATCGGGTGCCTTAACAAGCATCTAAATAGTTATGCTTTCTAAAGCACCCATGTGAGCCCTGAAAAGCTGGTCTGCATCAACAAATATAACCTGCAGGTCTAAAAAATCAAGGAATTCAGCCAATCAGCCCGTCAAGGAAGTAACGCATGCAGACACAGCCCAAATAGAAAGAGAGAGAGAGCGCAGATGCCAATAGATGGACCATCAATCAAGAAGCATACTCCAGTTATGCTTAAGTTAGAAAATTAAACCACCTTCTCTAGAGCAAGAGGGAAAATGACATCAAGAAACAGGATTTTATATGCCCTGATAATTTTCTGCTTCACTTTCTGTTTGTGTAACTGTGTAGGCCATTTATAGGTAACCAATCCAAAATCAAACCCGTATTCTTGTGCCATATGTTGTAATTACATCCTGCATAACAAACCACAAGCAACAATTTAAACATTTCAGACAATACGGAAATATTACATCTGCATGTCGAAATGATTAAGAAAATTTTCAAATCAGAACGAGAAAATTAATAAATCACAAAACCTTGAATTGAGGAGAAAGGTAGTTCTTTATAAACCAAAATTTACAGGTCTGCGAGTGTTCTTCAGGACAGTTAGCATCATAATTTTTAGAAAGTGTTTATATCTGCAATAGAATTAGAAAAGCAAATAATTATGGGAATAAATCCATGCAGCCAAAGAATTATTTATTCAAACAGCCAAAAAGTAATTTGCAAATGATACAGGAAATAATAAGTGGAGGAATATGATTTCACAATGCAAAATGAAGTCCCAGAGGAAAGATCAGACAAATATTCAATAGAAGAATTGATGCTTTAATGTGATAATAATTTGAAAACTTCCAACATAGAATTAATACTTACGCGAACACTGTTATCTTTAGATACCATCTAAGTAAGTTTCACAATACAGACAATCTTAAGAGACTTTGAACATTACTGTCAGCAGACTAGAGAAAGGGGTACAGAAGATGAAACAAGTGTCCAGAAGCAACAGAAAATATGTTTATTGTTTTCCCATGTCGACCACTGTTCCCATGCTCCTAAAGAATGGCATGAAAGCTTATTAATCTCATTGGTAACTTTCTTTTAATTTCCTTTGACAGTCAAGCTTAGTAGAAAGAAGAATAACGATATATATTATCAAAACCAAAACGTGTGTGATGCTGCTGCTTTAAGGCTATGCTTTGCGTCCTGAGAAAAAATAAAATACTTAATTGCCACTAAAGTGCTCTCAATCTTCTTGGAATGGTCACTGCCACCGATAAATCCAGAAGCCTCATTTAAGTAATTTAGAGTTCCAATTCTTCTGATCACCCTGTAAAATTAGTGGATGAAGAGGTTTGACAAACTTACAAGTCATCAATTAAACACTACATACTTACTTTACACTTTGTGAAAAGTAAAAATAATTAGCCAGATATTGTTCGCGGAATAAATTGCTTACATTTCTGTGTTGTCTTGAATGACTTTCATCATCATCAGAGGAAACTCACAATTTCTAACTTTCCTTGCCCTTTTTCTTCAACACTTCCAAGTGAATTACTTTAACTCGCAAATCATTTATTGTTATCTGCTTTGACAAAGTTGTGTCCTGGCTTCCATCACCATCTTCTTTGATGTTATAGAGCTCCGAGCTTCTACCTGGTGCAAGCTGCAGGTACCAAACCCCAGGAAAGACTTTGATTTGCCAACCCAAATTGACCATGACCAGAGTATCGACCAAATGGGGTGTATTCTTGGTTCCAAGGGTCAGCCTAAGGCCTCGAGGAGGTTCATGATCCTTTTGTGAGGAATGGCCTGGATACAAATTGGTTCATAATTGGCGTGAGAAACTAATAAAATATAAGATTTTGTGCCTGTAAAAATCTAGTAAGCCACAAAACAATATCAAATTGTATTTAATCTTGTTAAGTACGGACTAACTCTACCTGTGAGAACAAGAGCTTCAAGTTCGAACACTGCTTGCAATGTTCTGGCATCACCTAGGTTTTGCAGCAGTACGCTGTCGATGTCATGACTAAAAAGTCAAAGACAAGAATTTAGTATCTATAATATACTGTACGGAGGAGAGCTACGCAACTCAAAAAGGATTAATGAATTTAAGTCAGAAATTTAGAATGTAGTGATCCATTAAGGAAACAGCAAGGACAACATACACTGCAATTACAGGCTCCACAGGCCACGGCTCTGGAACATTAAGATTCATAGTCAGAATTTATGTAGCGGCAGCATGTTTGCAAAAAAGGCTTCGGGACCATACACTGTGTCATTAGCATTGCTGAAGTCATCCTGCACAGCCATTGAATTAATTATAACATAGGGAAAAAGAATTCTAAAACGGGTTAACAAGTATCACCAAAAACTCATTTACTGGCACCACCACCAACCATCAAACTATCAACTTATCATACTCCCATTACAACAATAAACATTCATAAAACTCATTCCAAAAATTTCTACAGCTTATCTATTTCTGAACCGCATAACTCTCATAGCCAGGGCAGGACAAATGAATTCGAGAACGCGTTTGACAATTCAGGGCTCAAAACAAGCAATTCTCCCTTTAAATATTTCCCTCCAAATTTTTTGGGTCTCACTAGTGCAGGATCATTCAACTAATCAAGAAAACCAAGTTCACTACTTTAACAATTAACTTCTCAAAAATATTGATCAAAAGACCAGAGCAAAACTACCCAATACATAATACATCAGCACCAAGAAAAAAAAAAGTCAGATTAACTTTTAATTCCAAATACACTGGAAGAAAACCTCGACTGGGGAAAAAAAAAAAAACAAAAAGACAGCTTTCATTGGAAATCACGATTGAGGATCACAGTAGTGGACATAACATACCCTGCTCCTAGAACAGTGGAGTATCTGGCCACTTAGCCCTGAGAGCCACTTCAACATTCTTGGATGTACGGGTTGTGCAAAGACCAATAGCCCAGAAAGGCCCGACAAAGGGCAACAGAAGCAAAAAACCAAAGCCCAGATAAAAAATGGGCTCCATTTGCCGAATGTTGATCAGGATTATACCTTTTTCTAGGTGGTCAGATTGTTGCAGTTTCTATAAACCAAATTACAGGTGAATCTTTCTGGGCTTTGTTGGAAAGGTGAAAGTTTGATGGTTTCAAATATTGGCAGAGAACCAAAGACCATGACTTTAGATGGAGTTTTGAATCTCAGACCGAGATAGTATTTACTGGATTTTCTCGAAATTTGTGAGGCCCTTGTGAGATGGAAGGCCCCAAGCCCGATTTACTCGTATATTACTGGAGTTCACCCGAGTCAAGAATACCAAGTAAACAAAAAAGTGTACCAATTAGAAGGAGCCGCGTCGGCGATCAGGAGATTGTGACAAATGCGCACCGAAACACTCTATAGCACGCATTTCGGTAGTGAGCAAGATGCTACAGAAAGAGCTGACGTAAGGGCAGGGATAGAATCATAGGGAGAGATGTTTTCTTTCCTGGGATTGCTTAAATTTTTCTTTATTAGGCCGTTGATTGTATTGGAATATTAACTTAAATATTGGGCGTTATTTCCATTTTACCAAACGCATAATTCTTGACTAATAGCGCTCCGAATATACGAGTCGGAGAAAATATTAGCAGTGCAGGACTTGACCTTGAAAAAAAGGTATTTTAGCGTAAAAATAGTCAAACACCCCCATGCAAAAATGCATATTTGTTCACACCTATAATGAGAGAAGAGGAAGAAATAATTAAAGAGGAGAATTCTCAGGATTAAATCAGTAAAACATGGATTTTCACATTTCAGATATCTGTACCACAAACATTAGACACATTGCAAAACGTGGGATTAGGAAGCCCTTTCCACATAATTTCTTGGAAATCTGCTACCTTGTTGATGTGGTGAAGTTGGTTATGGTTAATGTCAACTATGAAGCTACTTTTTTTGTTTCAGAAATTTATGAGAAGGTAAATCTAATCCTCAAACCAAGTCAAAAGGCAATTGTTAACTATGAAGCTGCTGCCTCCTTTGATTTGTCTTTTCTTACTTACATAGAAGTTGAATTATACACCCTTTTCCTTTCTGTTAGCTTGTAGCAATGATAAGTTGACCAAGTCGTTGGTCTCTTAGACGTCTCTTTTTTGTTCGGTTGGTTGATGAATAATGTTATCAATTCGAAATTTTCAACGAACCTTCCCAGTGTGAAATGAGTGCTGATGTAATTAACATACAGATATTTCCATTCCGATCAAATCAAATTTTACAAATGAAAAACTTGTCATTGTCACTCGGAGAAAATCTAGGAAGAAAGAGCTGAGTAGTATGTAGGTCTGATAGTGATATTTCAACTTTCTATTAGAATCTTGTTAAAGAAAATTTGGGAAAGAACTCGGAATTTCCTGAGTAGATACCTCTCTGTATCCTTAAATCTCATAATACAAGTTGACCTAAAACAACGCTCAATACTCTATTCTTCACCAACCAGTCTTCTCTTTTTTCTATTGCCAGTATGATGTGTGAGGCAAAGATGATGCTTCATATGGTGATCTTAGTTTCGGTCTCAGTAGTCATCTTTTGCACAAATCTAGTCTCGTCTTCATGTCCCATGAATCTGAATTATGTTCTAACCATTCCCTGGGATTCATCTGCCTGCCAAAATTACCAAAAAAACACGAAAGTAAACGATTCTGGCAGCTCTTCTAGCATATGCTGCCAGACGCTTACCAGCCTCTATGGCATTGGTATTGCGCAAACCCTTAAACAGACAGGTCATTTCAGACTTCCTGATTTAAATACTTCCATTTCTTGTTTATCAGACTTCCAAGCAAAGCTCTATTCTCTCTCCTTACCTTCCTATCTTACTTCAGACTGTTTTGAACCTGCACATTTTGTTAAGGGTATTAATCTGTGTGCCAATATCCATACCAAGAAAGATTGGATCGATGTGGTTGGCCCTTCTACCTCCCTGGATTCTGCCTGTTTGCCAGACGTATCTGATCTCACTTCCTGTGATGCCTGCGTGCAAGCTGGTTTCAAGGTTCATTCTCAACTGCTAGCCATTGACCAAAATAGTACTCATGCCAGAGATTGCTTCCGTTACACAGTTTTATATGCTGCAGGTATTGTGAATCAGTTAGGCCCTAAGAGCACGGGCACAATCTCGTGTATGTTTGGGTTACCTATGATCTTGAATACGAAATCAGACAATAATGGGAAATTGGCCCCGGTTTTTGGGACTGTTGGAGCTGGTTCTGCTGTATTTGTCTTTTCTATTTTGGTGGTTTTGTACCTTGGGTGGAGAAGTTGGAAGAGAAAGAAGAAAAGTTCAGAAGAATTAACAGTTACAAAGTACGACTTAGATGATCATAGATCATGGTCAGATTGGAGACCCACGACATCATCATTATGGTTCGAGATTCAAGATCTTGAGAGGGCAACTGATTATTTTTCGCCAAAGAATTTCATTGGGAGAGGTCATTCTGGAATTGTATACAAAGGGACACTGAGAGATGGAACAGTGGTTGCGGTCAAGAAAATCACTGAATCTGATTTTCAAGTAGATGCTGAGTTCTTGAATGAAGTTGAGATCGTTAGCAATTTGAAGCATAGAAATCTTGTGCCACTAAGAGGATGTTGTGTGTCAAATAGAAATCAGGGTTATGGTGGGGAGAGCCAGAGGCTCCTGGTTTATGATTATATGCCGAATGGAAACCTAGATGAGCACTTGTTTTTTTCTCAGGAAGGTCATAGAGGGACTGGCAAGAAACCATTAAGTTGGCCCCAGAGGAAGAACATAATCTTGGATATTGCCAAGGCTCTGGCTTATCTCCATCATGGGGTAAAGCCCTCAATTTACCACAGAGATATTAAAGCCACAAACATATTGTTAGATGCAGATATGAGAGCACGAGTGGCAGATTTTGGGCTTGCAAGACAAAGCAGAGAAAGTGAATCTCATCTTACAACAAGGGTCGCAGGAACTCGTGGTTATCTAGCTCCTGAATATGCACTTTATGGGCAATTGACTGAAAAAAGTGATGTTTATAGCTTTGGAGTGGTGGTTTTGGAAATCATGACTGGAAAAAAGGCACTGGACCTGTCATCATCATCCTCTGGATCTCACGTTATGATCACAGATTGGGTTTGGTCACTCGTAAAAGTTGGAAAAATAGAGGAAGCTTTTGATCCTTCTCTACTGAGAAATGCTGAAGCTGTGAGCAAAAACCCAATAGGAGTAATGAAAAGGTTTTTGATGGTTGGAATTTGGTGTTCTCATATGATGGTGGCTTTAAGGCCTAATATTTTGGATGCCCTGAAAATGCTTGAAGGAGATATTGAGGTCCCTGCAAATTTAGATAGACCAACTTATGCTAATAGAGATGCCTTATATACTGTATATACATCTGACAGACATCAAATACAAACTTCATCTGTTTTATAGCTCATACTTCTTGATTTTTTTCACGACAACAAATCAAAACTTATCAAATTCTTCAACGTAAAATAAGGTTGAAACCATTCAAGCAACAGAGATCCTAACACCATATAGGGTCAAGTCCAGCTTTTGCTCTATAATTTCAAGATAAATGACATACCAACTCAACTTTTCTGCTCTTTATAAATGACATACCACCTCAGCTTTTCTGCTCTTTCTAATAATTATATCATGATTGGAGTTAAGTAAAATATTCGTCTGTACAAGATTAATTAATCTCATCCTTTATGTGGACAACTGGGGGAAAAACAATGAGACACCTGAAAGGTTATTCTGGAACACGAATAGTCCTTCTCTGTACTATAGGCCTGGACAAGCAACAAGTACCATGTTCAGAGCTCTAGCCGTTTTAACTACCGGACCAATTTGACTTGACTCCTTTGCAGATATGCATGCTTGATGATGAAGGCCATTGCAAGCAACATGTCTAGATTTCAAAATGATCTCTTCCATTTCAAGAACGAATAAGCAGAAGCAACGATTAAAGATAGTCATTGTTTCTTCTGCCGTCCACATTGTAAGTTCCAGACGAAGAAAACCCACTAAAATGGTCTCAATCAGCATAGTGCAGATTAATTAATGCTGAATGTCGTTTTCATTTGGGATTATTCTCTTTGGTTCCTCGTCTACATCCAAAGATTTTAGTCGTCAGTCGGTTTCCACAATAGTTTTCGAAACAATTATTTTAGCAACAGATGTTTCATGGCATATTCATCTGTTTTTTCTTTTTCTCTTTCTGATACTTTCATTGTACACAATAATATGAGCGTTTTCTGTAATCTACACAATTGGTTGCAGGCCTTGAGAATGTTCCTGCCCCAGAATCCAAAATACACCCGGTAGATATTTCTCCTCTGAATGTACAAAATGTCTAGTACTTATAGTTGTTTAAGTTTTTTTTTTTTTTTTTTTGGAAGAAAAGATGTTTAAGTTCAAAACAAATTGTTCCTTGCATAACGTGCCTTGAGAATCTAAGCTTTACACAGAATTAATCATGGCAAATTATACATATAGAGCAATTGTGAACACAGGCCTCTACCTAAGCTTGGATTATGACAAATCATATAGGGATAAATCCATAGCGAAAAATCTATAAGTTCATTTCCAATAGATAGAAAATCATAAGAATAATTATTTCCCAAAAAAAAAAAAAAGAAAAACAAAGAATTTAAACCAATACCGGCCATTATTATTTATAAAAGCCGCTAGAGAACGCTTCATAACCCAACCCATACATTGGTTTTGCAAACGTAAATCAACACACACAACTGTTTGGACACAAACTTCCAGTTCTTTCTCTATCATTTCCGCACAGAACTCTCTCTCTCTCTCTCTCTGAAGCCTCCGTTTTTTCATCTCTTTCTCTCTTTCTCTGTCGTCTTCTTTAGATGATGGCAGATCCTACTGCACGGTCACCACCGTCAAATTTCTATGGGATTCTTGGAATATCCAAAGGTGCATCCCTTGCAGATATTTGCAAAGCATACAAGTCTTTGGTTATGAAATGGCATCCCGATAGAAACACATCCAACAAAGCCGAAGCAGAAGCCAAGCTCAATTCCATCAACGAAGCCTACAGGGTTCGTTTCAAACTTTAACCATTTTCTTTTGTTTTTGTTTTTATTACGTCAAATTCATGTCAGTTCTCATGCAATACATGAAGTCCATAAACAAGTTTTATCCATCTGAAGGGCTGTTTGTTATACGGAAATGCGATTTTCAAGAATTTCTACGTTTGTGAATTTGAATTCTTTTCTTTTGGTCATTGAGAAATATAACTGTCTATGTTCGTTTCTTGTTTTGACGAAACCAATATAATGATGCTTTAAAAATTCTTACTACTGAGAAAATTATTCTATATGTAGCTGAAGACGCACACCTATCCATCATCAAAGTCAGGAAACTGTAGTAATATTGACGCCTGACACATTTGGATTGACACCATGGCTGCTTTTGGTTGAATAAATATTAGGTTCTAAGTACCAGAAGAAGAGAGGAAGCAGATGGATCCAATCTTGATAAGCCAAAAACACCAGAAAATTCATGTCACCATCGGCGGCCACCAGATGATGACGAATTGGTGATCTCAAGCCCCACGCTTCTTTCGTGTACAAGCGACCGCATCACCCCAACAGGGACTCCAAGAACACTTTCAGATGATTCAAGCAGGAGGGGAAGCAATACTGCTCCTTCACCTAGAGAGTTCAATGGCAAACCAAAAAGTCCGGGTGGGACTGACACCCCATCAACCCCTACCACCCCTAAAGAGCCACCACCCGTTACTTTATCAAAAATAACAAGCAGAAAACCCGCAACAACCCCCATTATTTTTTCCCAGACTACTGCTCGGAGGAAAGCCCAGCCAATTGAGAAGAAACTCGAATGCACGCTTGAGGAATTATGCCATGGATGTGTCAAGAAGGTGAAAATAACCAGAGATGTCATCTCAAATGCAGGGTATGTTAACCTTTGATTTATAAAACTTGGATTTCAATATTCAGGATAATAAACGCTGTTTTCATATTGATTGTTAAATAACGAAAAAAAGAGCGTTGTGTTATTCTTCCAAAAAAACTCCAGCTTCTATAAAAACATGGTTTGGTTGAAAGAGCTCCTGTAACAACATGATTCCCCAAGAGCTAATTTTCAAGAATCAATTTAGCCCAAACTGGCGAATATTTTGATCTGTATTACATTAATTTCAGATTTGTCTAATGGCATTGATCATTGGTGACAGGATGATTGTTCAAGAAGAGGAGATACTAAAGATCAAAATAAAGCCAGGGTGGAAGAAAGGAACAAAAATCACATTCGAAGGAAAGGGGGATGAGAGGCCGGGAATGCATCCGGCAGATATAATCTTCATAATTGATGAAAGGAGACATCCTGTTTTCAAGAGAGAAGGTGATGATTTGGAGCTTGGCGTTGAGATACCTTTGGCTCAGGCTCTCACAGGATGTACCATTTCTGTTCCTTTACTAGGAGGGGACAAAATGACCTTATCAATTGATGATATCGTATTCCCAGGTTTTGAAAAATCCATTCCTGGCCAAGGCATGCCCATATCTAAAGAAGATGGTAGGAGAGGAGACCTTCGGCTAAGGTTTCTGGTCGAATTTCCCACTGAATTGAGCAATAAACAGCGCTTAGATGTTGTTAGTATTCTAAAAGATTGTTCTTGACGTCATCGAAATTAATTTCATTGTTCTTCTTGTCTTTAGCATAATTCATTAGCTTGGCTTGCATAGTTATGTAAATGGTGGTAGTATTAGACAGTAAACTAATTTACTGGTGTTTATATAGACATGTAAAATTATCTCTACAGATGCATCCCAGCACCTATAAGGATAAGAAACAAGCTGGTTATGCCCTGGTGGAGACAACAAGGCTCTGAATAGAACAAAACATTATAAATGCAATGACGAAGTTCCCGAGACCATATTATTGATTTCATCTTGGATTGGTTTCTCTCCCTTACCTTAACAATAGCATTTCATGTTTTATATAGTTTTTATTCTTTCCATGTTTGAGATTTTATGAGGTCCCCCTTCCTTGAGCTAATATTGTGAAGAAATTATATCGCTATATGCAAACCTAACCCGTTTACAGCAGCAACTTGCTTTTTAGCAGAAATAAAATAAGAAAAAAAAAAAAAAAACTCACTAAGCTTTCATCTTTGCTCTCACTGATTCTCGAATTTCCTGGCTGTTATCTTTAGGGAAAAAGCGGAAAAATAGAAAAAAAGATCAGAAGAACAAGTCATTAGGGCCTGTAAACCTATTTTGACATTCAACTTTTTGCAAGCCAGTCAGCTCATATTTAGATAACAAGTCTTGCATGCAAATATGCATTTTACATAAATCCGTCACGGAGATACCTGAAATCAAGGTGTTGAATTATTTAATGGTGCAAACTGTTGAGCAAGAAAAGTAACTTCCACCACTGTCCCCACAACATTGTCACCAACAATCACAATGTCTCCCTTTGCTGCAGCTTTCCTCCTAATATAACCTAATCCAAAAGGCTCAGAAGCTCTTTTACCAGCTGTGATGCTTGTCAGTTTGCCAACCTGCACAAGTATGAGAAAAGGTCCTTATTTTCCTACCAGAGACCTTCAAAAAGAAAAATGGTTGAAATAAAGGGACCATAATTAAACCAATTTCCAAAAGTGACTGCTTTTCTAAGCTCTATTAAGACTTTCATATACTTTTTACCCCAATAAAATAACATACAGTTCTTGACAGCAAGGTGCTGTGTTTGAAGTTAACAAATTCACCAAACATCAAAGAATTTTTTTTTTTTTTAAATCATTCATTTAATATTTGACAGACAAACTGGTGAACTTTGTATGTTTAAAGGAAAACCCACACCTTTTTCCCATCAACTGTAATAGCACTGCCTTCTTCCACAAGTGATGAAAGCCTGATACCCCACAACCTCTGCTTGACACCATCATATGTTACAAGTCTAGAAATCGTTTCTTGTCCCTTGTAACACCCTGAGAAGTGGTTCTACATGAGAATAATCAGAAAAAACACTGATTCAAACAGCATTTGTCACGCAGTATATATCAAACCTTTGTTCAGAGAAACTGCTTTCCACAGACCAGCTTCCAGAACATTAAATTCATCTGTGAGCTCTTTACCGGGAGCTGGTCTTCCTGCTCACATTATAACTTTATAATTATAAACATAAAACAAAGGGCAATTACTTAGAAAGATTTATGAGTAAGAAAGCTTTTGGGGAGCCACTTGCAGGAGGAAAAATGGATAGGATGTGAGATGAATGCCTCCATTTTACATTACTATATCATAAAATTTCTTCTCTCATCTCCCTACATTTGTCTATTAGCATCTGTCCCACCAATTAAAAGACTTCAGCTTCCCTCTGCTCCATTTATTCGACTTGCAGACTTAGCAATATGGAAATCCAGAACGGAATGAAACTAAAAAAGTTTGATAAATAGTGGACATGCCATCGACCATGCAAGAAGCCAGAAGCGCGGGTACTTTCCAAAATGTGTAGTTATATATGGAAAAGAATCACTAATTTATAATTCATAAAGTCCAAAGTGGTAAGTAGTAGAAGTAGCAAAACCTTGAAGAATCCTTAATGTTTCCCATGCGCCAAAACCCATTGTGATTGCACCTTGAGCTATAAGAGCTTTCCATACTGTTTTAGCAACATTTGGTGAAGTCAGCAACGAAAAACCTTCCTCAGAAAGAACATTTCCCACAGCTACAGTTAATGGCATCCCATTCACCTGCCCATGTAAAACGAACTTTGCTTTATGAAAGGATTACACAACTAAATGATAATTCTAATCTTTTCACCCCACCTCCTCTTTAACACACTAAATAAGCAAAATATACATAATGCAATATGTCTCCAGATGAGAGTGCTAGTTAGACATGTGGGATCCTTTGCACAATAAGCCACCCTTCATATTTAATTTACAATCTTAGAGTTCATTAATCCAATAATTTGTCTTTTACCAGTAGGTCCAGTACATTAAGGCCTTAAACCCCTTCTAAGAAATTGGCAAAGAAAAATGAACAACTTAGAGAGAACACAAGCGAAACTATGAAGTAATTTCAGTTTATAAACATTGCAGAAGTGCTTGGGAAAGGGAAGAGAATTCAATTGTGTCATATCCTGAGATTATATACTAAGTACCAAACAAAGAATAAAATTTTGTTCTCTCCTCCCTGACCCACAGACAACTGAAGCCTCTCTCTGCCCCTCTTCTCCTCCCAGACAACAAGGCAAACAATTAAGTAAAAGAAACCATCATGAAGAAACTAGTGAAAATAACAAGAATACACGGTGATCGGAAAGTGAAGTGCATAATTTTCTTTCTGTGGAAAGAACTAAACCCGATTCAACTGTAATTAAACTAGACAAATTTAGTAGTGTTCAAGTGGAGATATAAATAACCACTTAATTAACACCTCCCTACAACTGCAGATTTATTTACAAGCCCACACCACCAGGCAACAACATAAACAAACTAATATTCTTTCCATCCAAACCCACTTTACTTATCAATGCATTTTTGCATTTTCATATGGCAAGAACCATGGACTCATCCAACAAAAAGTAGCCGAGACATTAAGTTTTCCCAAAAGATAAGTATTGGTGTAAAAAGTTTATAAACTTGTCCAAAGTCAATTACACTGTAATGTTGATGTGAGCCATAAGGTTGTCCAATAAGGTCGACAAGGCCCAATCTCTCCATTATCTGTTCATTAAACAAGTCATATTACATTAGCATGATGCTAAAAAATTAAGTTGATGTAGTATTAGTAACTTCACTATTGAACATAACAATGCATACTTGGTTGCTTTCAGGTCCAACCAATACAAACATGCATGTTTGCTTAGTGATGTCTTGGATTTCTACCTTGTCAGAAATAAATATATATCTGCAATCAATTAAAATAGTATAGTAAGAAAGTGTTGTCATGAGAAAAACATTCTAATCTGACGACCATTAAAGATAGGCAAAAACAAGAGCTGGACTTGAGATTTCCATTATCAGACTTACTCACAAACAACTTCCCTTCGATGCAAAGACATTTTCAGATGCCAAGTAACTTGCCCCAAGAAAGCACAAAACATTTGTAATATCACAATGAAAAATTATGTCTTCCAACTCTCAAATTACTCTATACTGAGGCAAGATACAGTAATGAAAGCAACTGCCTATGAAAACCAGTATTAATTACAGATATGATCCAATAACAACAGAAACTGATCTGTCTAGCAACAAAAGATGAATTTCTACAGCTGTACTCACAGAAAAATTTAAAATCTGGGCTTCTTTAAGTAGACAACAGCCATTTTCAGGCAATTAAATCTCAAACAGAATTTTTGGCATGCAATCAAGCAGCTAACAATATGATGTTATAACCAACATTTATCTGGCATTTGACCATATAGTTGAGCAATGAAACACAGCAGTCTCCTCTCTAATGTAGTCCGTACCAAATAAATTAATTAATAAGCTGGGCTTCAAAGCAATATAAACTTAAAATAGATACTATCAGACAAAAGAGACAAGTGACAGAGAATGCAAGGAAAGCAATTTAAAAATTATCTAGCAGTCTAAACATACTTCTCAAGCATTTTAGCTATTCTTTCACAGGTAACCGGTGAGACCACCAATGTTATTGCATTTTTCTGCAAACATAACATACTCTTTACATGAAAGAAAATGAGTATGTTGGATTATCTGGAAACCCAACAAGCTAATAAGTATAAACATGCAAGAAAAGATTACCATGACCCACGCATGTGCAATATCAATTGTCCGAGCTGTTGGTGTCACAAACACAGTGGTGCATCCCTAAGAATTTTATATTATCAGTTGAACCACAAAATGACAATAGAATTTAACAGTCTGGCTCTCCTAAAACAACATAACTAGGAAGTACCTGGCCTTCACTAAGGCATTCAAAATTTGCAGTACTTTGATTGTGAAGAAAGTGAATTCGGTCTTCTCCACCAACTTTTAGTATTTCAAATTAAGAACAGAGAAAAGAAATCATTTGAGCCAAAACAAAAGTGATAGATTAATTCAGATATAACAACAGAGTATCAAACAAGTTGCTGAAGAAGCTGCTCCTACAACTCCAGTGAAATAGAACTTCAATGTCACAGATCAAATATTGATGCATGCATGGCGTTACTAAACATATTTTACGAATTTAGAATACTAATGCATGTTCAGAGACAATCCTTGCAACTATACATATGTGAATCTGGCTATTGACGTCTATTCTTGTAACATATGTGGCTACAAAAACAACACTTCAACAGTCACTGATAAGCATTAATTGGTCATTGTAAGTGATTTCAAGCATTTCAATGAGGATGATCTTATAGTGAGCAATTACCAGAAAGATCTGTCATTGGCAGGACAAGATAATATCTCACTTACTTAACTGAAGGTATAGATTATCAGTGTTCAACTGAAGGCAAGCCCTTCTTTTTAATTACTTGCTCCATGCAGCAATTTTCTATTTCCACCAAATAACTTAAGCTTGAGCATTGGCACTAATTGCTAGGCTACTTTTTTAGGGAAATACCCAAAACAAGCCTAGCTACGTCCCAAGAAAGAAGGCCAATTTTTAATCAATGAAAGTGGAAATTGAAAAGAGTTTACCTCTTATCCGGCCATAATGTGATAGATCCACAACCTAAAACATCAAGAAAATAAAATTTTTTCAATGTTTTATATGTTAATAAGTTCAAATCAAGCCTAACAAATATATGACGAACCATTTTGAGTAAATAGCACTCCAAGATCATTATTTGCAACGATTTTATTTTATGGAATCAATGGATAAGTCCAGAAGAGAACTAAAGGAAGGATAAATACAGAGTGAATTAAAACAAATACTCCTTAGTATTATTTGTTGAAAAGCAATACAGAAGAAAGAATAAAAAGAAGATAACTCACAACGGCACCGTTTTGAGCTGCATCAAGTGCCTCATCGTCAGTATGAAAAGCGACAACAGTTCCGTCATCTGCGACTGCTTTGGTTTCCTTCGGATTTTCGAAAGAAAAAATAAAAAATAATCAAAATTAGTGAAGTAATTAAGCATTATCCGAAACAGCAGAGAACAATAAAAATAAATAAATTAAGAGGAGGTTGTGGCGGACCTCGTGGTCGTGGTCGTGGTCGATGGGAGGTGGAGAGAGGTCGAAAGGCAAAGCTGCTTGACATGGACAAAGTTTCTTGTTCCTTCTACTCTTGTTGTTGTTGTTGGAGGTGGAGGATAGAGCTCGAAACGCATCGTTTCGGTGGGGTTGAGCTGGAAAACATAGCGATGAAACGTTTAAAGACAGCCGGCGACGGGTGATGGTGTATTTACAAGTAGGACGGCACAGTGGCTCCGGCAGAAAAGAAAAGAAGTTGCCGGCGGTTGAGGTGGAAGTGGTGGTGGCGGCGGCAATAATTGAAGACATGTTTGTTACCGTTTTAAAATTGAAAGGTTTCTTTATCCTCCTCTTCTAATTACCCGTTAAGTCTGGACGGAGGAATGAGAGGAATCCGGCCGGGATGACGAAAGGGACGGCTAATTTAAGGATCCTGTTTTTCACTTCCTTTTTGCAGCTCATTCAGTTCCCAGTCATTGATTTCGCGTCAAGAAAAAATGGAAAGCTTATGTTTTTTAATTATTATTAAAAAAATTGACATGATCTCTTGCGACAACTTTTTACTGTGCATAAAACAAATTTACAAAGAGCAAATAAAATTTTATTCTGTATTAAAAATGATAAGCTTAAGAACACTTTTACAATACACAAAACAAATCTATAAAAAACAAATAAAATTTTGACAACTCATATAAATTTACCTACATGTAAATTAAATTAACAAGTGAACTAATTCTCATTATTCTCATTTAACCATTAATAACCAAAATCAACTATTAACTCTTTTTAAACTCCTTAACATACTACTCTCTTTAAAAAGTTATGTGATAGAATTTTATGATTTTTGGCTAGATTGCGCAACCAAATGTTCATGAATATTATGGCATTTTACTTTACCATTTTAATGACACTGTTTTTTAAGAGCACAGATTTTCATTTTGATTTTATGATTTAAGGTAGTAGTAATACAAGGTTAGATGATTTTTTCCGATAATATCATCAGACAACACCGAATTCGATATTCCGTGCGGCAGTGTTACTAATCAATTTGGAAAATAGAACAGGAGTACAGTCAATTTTACGCTTTGCTTTCATCACCAAAAAAAATTTGCAAAACGGAAAAGAAAACCTTGTATGTGCCACAATATAATTGCCGGACATTCCATGGCACACAAGTACACAAACAATCTCAATAATACTACACTATACATCATAATTATTAAAAAAACTGAATTTACACAAAAAAACTCACATAACATCACTCCCAACTGACTGACCAAAAGACTAATATAACTAATAAAGAATAATTGACACGAAAACACTATAAAGAAAATGATAATAGGAAAAACAAACTGCAAGAAAAGGTCCCATCTCCATCCTAGAAAATTGGAGACACCGCCACGAGCCAAAAAAATACCTGCAAGACAAGTCGTATGAAGATGCGCGAAAAACTGTTCATCTGAGACAGAATTGGAACGCTCATACTGGTGAAATGAACCAAAGCAGTATATGTGCCCTCCCAAAAAATTCCTCCGTCCAACGGCTTTTTTCTCCTTTTTCCTCCTTTTCCACAAAGAGAGAAGGGAGGTGAAGGAATTTTTTCTCCCCTTCTGGGGGCGAGAAGGTCAAGGGCGTGGCTTCTTGGTCATCTATGCTTCATCCACACAACAAGACCCTAATGCATTCCTTATTCGCTTGATATTTAAAATACCTAGATCAAACCACAACCTGCGTTCTGGAAAGTCATCCCAATTTCCTATGCACTGCACAACAAACGTCCCAAGAAATTGCATGGCAGTGACGAAAAACATACAAGCGAAGAAAAGTTCAATATCTGCCTTCCTCTGGTGTCAGCTCTTTGAAGCAGTTGCAGCTAGCGCATTAGCATGTGCAGGTGAAAGGTTCGCCAAAAGAGGCTGTATCTGGTGACCGTATAACGAAATCAAGTGAGAGAAAGCTCGGCCTATATGAGCTTTAACTTCAGGAGTCTCTACAGGTGATGCGGCAACCTGGGCAAAAAGATTAACCAACTCTGGAACCAAAGCCAGGATCTGTACATAGCACCCAATTGAAGTTAAAGCAATCAAGGAAACAGTATTTCATCAAGAAAGAAAAGCAGACACAAAATACATTTCCAACAAATAAGACAAAGGCAGTTCTGTATCAACAGACAACAAATAACATCAGACAACAAATAACACAAGTACCTGAGAATTTGATGATAAAACCAGATTGCAAATGCAGCTATAGACGGCCAGAGATTCTTCATGATCTTCTTTTAGAGGAAGAGCTTTTAAGAAAACAGGCAGGACCTGGAAAAATATATTGTATTAATAACCAAAGCAAAACTGAAAATCTTCTGAAAAGCAGACTAGTCAGTGTATAAACCTGATGGAGCGGGATTGACTCTGGATGCACCATTATCATCCTAGCCACAGCACCAGCAGCATTATCCCTTACCGCATTATCTGGCTCTACGTCTCCAAACAACGGGTAAAGGCCACGCAAAACATCACCGTAGTATCTAAGACTAATGTAAGGAAAATTAAGAGCAAAAGGCCCAGAGCATCCCCAAAATGAGAGAGACCATTTAAACTGTTAAATAATAAGGGTATGCATCACATAAAGTGCAGTCCAATACTATCTTTTTGCCCTCAAACAATGAAGCCAATAGCAATAACTGAAATATCAAAGACTAACACTCACGCAAGTGCAAAAGGATACTTCAAAGCATACTCTCCACCATTTTTGCACAATTCCCCAACACAAAATGCTGCATTTCTTCGATTAGTTGCCTCTGATGATACCAATTCTTTGAGTACCAAAGGCATCACGGTCTGAAATGATTCAAGTTGTGTAAATACAAATTCAAGTTAAAGAAATTCTAGACTTACAAAGGACAAATAATTCAGATTCCATAAGTACATCAATGTAACCAGCAATGGGAGCACCCATATCCTGAGCAACTTCTGCAAGACAGGCAACAACCATGGTCCGGTCGGGAGAGGGGCGCGAAGCTCTCTACAGTTGCAAATAAGCAAACAAGTAAAGGTTCACGAAAATCAGAATGTCACCAAATGTTCAACAAATGTACATTGCTACCAACTTACAGCAAATTTCATCAACGGTTCAAACATCTTAGAAAAGATGGGAGCAAAGTTAGAACCCATGGCCTTTGCAAATGCAGGAAGGAGATCAGAAACTGCATCCATGAGCACTTCATCATGTTCAAGATCATCAGCATCAATATCACTATCAGATTCCATCTGCTGACAAGCAGACTGCTCCCGAAGCAATGTCAAAGTGGCCTCAACAAGCTGAGGCATATCTGTAATTGCAGCAAAAAAGGAAAGCACGGGTAAGAATTAAGCATCTTTCCAACAGAACAAGCAACCAAAGATATAAACGAAGTTACTAGCAAATCCTTACAAGGCTCCATGGCCAAGTAACCGCAATCCTTAATTATATCAGCGACACTCATACAAGCTTGAGCAACAACTTCCTTGTCATCATCTTCAACCATTGATTTCATGTAAATATTCATTACAGTGTCTGTTTTTTGGAAAGAATGCAAACATTTCTCAGTTTGCTGAATTTGTCATTAAGATATGGATAATGAAATTGTTGCCTAACAAACAATCAGCTTACCAAGGACTTCTTTCATCTTTGGCATCCCTTCCTAAGATAAACAAAATGAAAGCTTTGTTAGGAGAAAGCTCTTTCAAATCGTTAGAGACCCCATTAGGAAAAGTTGAAAATATAAAGCAAATCTCAACAAGAACATTATGAGGAGGAAACAAGAACATTGAGAACTTAATAGTATAAAAAGGATCCTAATTGATAGTTGAAAATCATCAGAGACTTAGCATCACTTATGCAGCCAGAAAGAGGGAAAAGGATGATGAAAGAGGAGTAAGAAATAAGTCGGATATAACCCCCCCCCCCCGGCCAACCACCACCACCCCCAAAAAAAAAAAAAAAAATCCCGGGCATGGGATAAAAAGAAACAAAAAAGGGGATTATTGATCGATTCATACTCACGTTATGACCCCGGAAAACCGCTTGTGCAGCTGTCAAGATATCTGCCGTCATGAACAAATAAATATCAGCTTTGCTAAGGTATGATAAGCTTGGACCAGACAACTATTAATAAACTGAGCACGTTAAAAATACATGCAATAGAACAGAAATTAAATGTAACAGAAGCAAACAACTCAGGATCTTCAACAAAGGAAATAATAACAGCATCACTGTTCTTGCTTTTAAGTGCAGATTACGAAGAGGGATAGTTGTGAAATTCAGGAGTTAGCACACTTGAAGACCAGTTATGCTTCCAAAGAAGAAAAAGAAACTCAAAAAAAATTTAAAAATGCAGTTAGATAGGTCATGCAGGAAAATTTTTCCAATGACACACAAGTGAAAGAACCACATAATACACAAAGCCAAAACGTTATACACTGCACTCACGTTTCAGACCAATAATAGCCTGGAGTCGGACATCCTCATGAAAATAGCTTGAATGTCTTACCAAGATCTTTAGTGATTCTTCCAAGTACCTTAAGATTAATTAAGGGATCCCAAATAGAATAAGCACTTTATATTTTTACTTACACAGGCATTTTTTAATTTACACCAACAACAAAGACAAGGATACGGTGCATAGGTGTTCTTTGTATGCAGAGCATATAAGCCAAGGGCTTGAGTTGCAGCTGCCTTTTCATCCAATACGCCAGTTCTTACACTGATGTTGCGAACTCTTGGTTCATCATGTGCTTCGTCATCAGATGACACGCCTCCAAAACTATTAACATTCTCATCCTCATCAGAATCATCAATATCCACAGCAGAGCCATCATCAAGGTTGCAGGAGGAAAATGCCAGGGGGACAACATGAGGAAGGTACTGTACCAAGAAACACATTAGAAAACCATTGACGTGGAAGTATGTAATATTCCAAAAAGCGAAGCACACCTTGGCAAAACCTTCATCTAAAATTTCTGCAATATTGCTGAAGAAACCGTGAGTGTACTCCCTAAGCTCACTGAACTCCAACCCAAAACCCTGAAACATGTACACAATAGATCAGATGTCTGGGGAAGGTCAAAAGGTCCTAATTATGACCAAAAGGCAATTTGTTTGATTACAGAAATTGCAGCTTCAACATAGGGTGGTAAAATTGGCTCCATCTTAGTCCTCCCAACAGACATAGCAATCATTCCAACCAATTCAGTAGCCCTTGCTCGTGATCGGAGGTCCTCATCATTTGTTAGCACCATAAAGATTTTCATCAACTCTAGAACCCTTTCGGCATAAGGAACAAAAGCCTGCTCTGCAGCTGATGCAACCGAACCAATTGCAGACTAAAAACAGATGAAGTAAATTAAAACAGATCAATTTTCTTAATATGCAATACAAATTCAAGCATATGAATTATATTCTTCACCATGCACGTCTCTTGCAGATTACGTGGACTGTTCTGAAGTGCGCCAAGTAGTTTCCCCATCAGAGGGTCCAGAAAAGGAAGAATTTCTTCACCCATGTCCTCACAGAATGCCGCCAAAGCATAGTAAGACTTTTCCTGATTAGAAGAAATGAATAGCTTAAAAAATGCATTTAATAAAATTATAGGCATTAGTCTCTGTCTTGATAAGTATATACCTTAACTTCATCTGATACATCCTCTAAGGCATTTAAGATGCAAGGAAGAACAGTTTCATAATGAGATACTATCTCTGGCTGCAGATGCTCGGCAAATTGACCCAATGCAAATGATGCAGCCCCCCTCACCATCTGTTCAGGATCTCTAAGAGCCCCCAAGGTTATATGAAGAATAGGCTCCAGCTTCTGTTTCATCCAGTCCAAGCAACCCTCAGAAATGACACCTAAAGCAGTTACTGAAGCCTCCCGAAACTTTGGATTGACACTTTGACTGCTGAGAGAAGCGAACTCAAAAACAGGCGGGAAAACAAACTTCGCCAAGCTCATAGCCATGGTATCAATCACTTCTGCTGCAGCACGATCTGGAGCAAGATCATCATCTTCTTCCCTGCTAGTAGATTCCGCAAGCAATGGACACATAACTTGCAGAATTGGTGTCACCAATTTATACTTCTTCAGTGACTTGGATTTATATTTGGCAAGCCATGAAATAATTTGAATAGCCTGACAAAATGAAAAAAGACTAAAAATTTAAAACGAAAGCACAGGGTCAGAAAGCAAAAGGCCAATTGTTTAGACCTATCTAATAGTTGCAAGGCACAACTTTGCTTACTTTAGCTTTAAGAACTGCCTAAGAAAATGTAATTCCTGAAATAGGAGCCCTGAAGTTTAAAAACGTATGTTCAACAGCAAAACTATATTTGATAAAGACACCTTCAACATGTCTCAAAACAGCTCTCCATCATAAGAAAGCGAACAGAATATGGCAAAACCAAAACAAGAACCCACCCAAAACAACATTCAGTTTAGAAAAAATAATAAAAAAACTGAAGTCAATTTATCGTGAGCAACCATATTACTTGAATTCAAGTACAGAAGTCTCGAGGACACCAGTGCACTAGAACAAATGAAGAGTAGTTCGACATGGGTACGCTAGGGCAAAATGAGGAGTCTGAGTAACATAGATGAGCAGACAAGAACAGACAATTACCAGAGATCATTTTATAACTGACCTGGTGGCGTGTATTTGATTCCAAATTCAGACTTGAGCAAACTTCAAGAGAAAACTGTACAATTGATTTCACTGATTCCCCAAGAAGTGGTGCAGGAGATTCAATCAGCTCATCAAATATTTCAAAAGCAATTACAGCAATATCCTCTTCACCAGCTGCAAGGCATTGCCTTGACACATTCAAAATGCTTGGTATGAACTCTCGAAACTTGACCTAAAAGGAAAGAATAAACAAAACCAGCGAAAAAAAGCTTATTAGCCATAAACTAGATTCAAGTATTCAACCAAAAAAGACCAGCAATTAACCCAGTTTGCCACAGACAACTTTCTCATGTTGGATAAATGTAAATCTAAAAATAATATTCAGAAGCTCCATAAAGACGTCATGTCTTAACTGGAAGATTTCGTTCAACGCCACCAAATAAATGTCAATCACTACCTCAATCCAAAGAATCATATAATGCCGATGTCAACTATGGATAACAAATTGAATATATTGCAAAGAGAGAGTCCAATACAATTAAAAGAACAGCAAAAGCTCTAAGGAAGTCTATTTACTTCATCTATGAAAATTAATGACATAAATAAGCCAACGAACCTCAAATGTTTCATTAACTTTATCAACTAAAGAAGTTCTAGGATATTTATGCATATCATGTAAAATATAATGAAATACAAGCCATATGTTTATCTAATAAGTGCTAAATGAAATGACAAAATAAAAGATTCTGGCTCAAAGTGACATTAAAGCACAACCTGCACAAGTAAAATGATCCAGTAACAGCAAAAATCTTGAAGAGCATAACATTTTTATTTTATTACAAATGCGAAGAATGTCATCTTAAGCATTACATTACACGTGAGTTTTCAGTTTTACAGGGGAAAAAACTAATACTCCTCCAGAATAATGGCACACATAAAACATGGAATGTCAAAATAACTGGATTCAAAGGGGAATTTATAGCCCTATTTCATGGAATTATCACTTGTGACATGCCATAATCGGCAGAAGTCTCTCTTTCACAGATTTCTTCTTCTGTATGTGCTTGAGAGTACAATACTTAATTTGCTCAATCAATCAATTTTTTGGATCAATAATTATATTTTGTAATGCCAATTTTTGAGATAGCAATGCTTTTAAGTAATTATTCTGAAAATTTTCACTTTTCATTCAGTTCTCTAGAAAATTTAAACAGAAATTGAAAATAATTATCCCAAAAATATTCTAGCTGAAAAAAGAAAAGAAAAGGTTGAAGTCGACATTCCATTTGGAAAAGAAGAGACTATATATTATTATGGACACTCAAGGAATCCAAGCTAGCAGAATAAAACATTTGTCGATGCACAAGGAACTGTTACAGGTCGAACGTTTCTCACAAACAAGAATGATCCATATAGCAAACAACATTGCACACGTTTCATCCTCACAACCTCCGTGCGTCGCACTTACAATTTTTGTTATTAGAGGATGTCTAAGAGATTGCTTTAGAGCAACAGGGGAATAATTAAATTTAAAATGAATTTCACAGATTGGAAGTTACCTATTGCACTAGAAAGCAAAAGGCGTACATCGGGTATGAGGTTCAGTGAAAATATTATCTTTTTCAAGCATCAGTTAGACAACAAAAGAACTAAAAGCAAGGCATCTTATTTTGTGTATTCTTTAATACATTCCAGCTGAAAAACTAACCTCCTGCAACCTGTATAAAAGCTTCCATGGAGATCCATTCAATTAATTTAGATAGATAGTGCTCTTTCTTAATCGATCCATGATAAATTAAAATCTAGCCAACACAAAATAAGTACCCAAAAATAATAATCACAATCCAGTCAAGGTCATTATTGGAAAACAGATGGCGACTCCTTAGAGGACGATAAGTCAACTCCTTAAAGGAAGATAAGTTCTCACATTCGACACTCTTATGTGGGTGTAGGAAGACAACTAGATAAGTTAAAAGACCACGACATGCCCTTTTGGACCTCCTCAGAAATCTCAGGCAAAATCTGACAATGAGGGACTTTCTACAAAAGGTGAGATCTTCACTTTGTAACCCCACTTTCTCCCCTTGGTTGTTTATAAGAACAATGAGATTATTTAAGTTCGCCAATCACTTAGGCTACAAACTTGGAAGTATGCCAGTCACATCAGCAACAGAGTGAGAAGAAAACTATACTGAAATGCAACACAGCCAGAAGAAAAGTAAAAAGCCACAGAAGATATGTTTAAGTCTTGGCTATGGGCTCTATAATAAACCAGTTCCCAGTTTCAAGAGAATGCACAGTCAAGTTGGCTCCAAAATAAAATGTTTACCATACAATGAGTCGGAAATTAGAAGACCAATATTACTCACCACTTCTGCCTGATCGTTGGTGAACTCTAAAAATGAGCCAACAGCCCTGTTAATATAATTCAATCAACGTGCACAAGTAAGCTTCGTACTTAACCATCTCCTATTTCAAATCATAGAAAAAATCAATATTCAGAAATGCAACAAACAGTACTTGAGGGCAGCGATTCTGACACGGTTACTGGTTTCATCTTGAAGGCACTTGAGTAGCAGAGACTGTAGGTCTCCATAGTATGGCCGAAATGAGATCCCAATTGTTTCGGTTAAGGAGCTGAAAAGTATCAAGGCGACCTTGCAACACAAAAGGCAAGATTAGTCATTTGTCATTACTATTCATATAAATAGATATAGCAGGACAAAATAAGTAAATGAGCCATCAATAAGTAAAATACAGGAAAAGAAACTGTGTTCGATAAACATACTTCTCTATGGTCTTCTTGTGCACTCTGACTGCACTGGAACAAGAATGGCAACAAATCCGGCCATTCCCCAGCTGGCACAGCATACTTGGCTACAATACTCACCACATTTGCACTCGCTCTCCTCACTGGTGGACTACACAAACATTAAATAAAACAATCCCACCAAAAAAAAAAAAAATCATTTTTGATAAACCAAAGCAAAATTAATAATCACAAAAAAGATAAATGGCAATATAAGTTGCGAAATTGAGAAAAACCTGTGTTCCATGGTGATGCTTTCAATCAAAGACTGCTTAACGAGTTGGCGAAGTTGAGGCGCCAACTTAGCCCAATGACCAGTGATCTTCTTGCGGAGGAGCACGGCGGCAAGTTGCCGAACGTTGGGGGTCTTGGCGGTGCGGAGGTGGTGAACCAGAGCTGGAACTACCTGAGGATCCTTAGCGAGCCGCTTGATTTGGTCCTCCGCTTGCCTTCTAGCGTCATTGTCCGGCATTAGGAATTGAATTAGCAGCAATTCCAGCGACTGCGCCATCTCTTCTCTTCTCTACTCTACTCTGTGTGTTTGTGACTGTGTGAGAGAGAAAGAGAAAGAGAATGGCAGAGATGAAAAGAAACCCTAATTTTAGGAGGGAAGGCGGATCAAGGGTTTTGGGATGCTTTATATAGAAGGAAGACGGAGACGGCGGAGTGGAGTGGTGACAAAATCAAACACTGTGGGACGGTGAAATACTACTGTGCCGGGCCCCCGGGAAGAATGTTGGCATGTGCTAGACACGTGTCGTGGGTTTCATTTTGTTTTTCTTTTTTCCTTTTTTAGGGTTTTGTCTTTTTTTAGTTTTTTGGTATGTAGGTTTTATTCTATATATAATAACTTTTTTTAAAGTAGTTCCAAATCTAGCAAAAAGGAAAGGAAAATTGAGTATACAAGGCAAGGAGAAGGATAAGATTGAGAGACGAAACAAAATTATTTGGTAGTTGAAATGAGTTGGACTCAATAAGAGTTTAGGTTTCAATACTAATTAATCTAAATATAAAAAAAAATTAGAATTTGTTAAAATTTCAATATCTGGTTGAACTTAATTTGAAAAGTGAAAATTTTTTAAAATTTTACGTAAATCGTCCAAGTTACTTGTGACTTGTCATAATTTAACATGAAAAATTATCAATTCAAATTTGAACTCAATCTAAGATTCATTTATATCCCAAAATGTGGACTAGTTGAGAAATTAGAATCTAATTAAGGGTTTGACTGCCGTTTCAGAGTTACGAAATATTTTTTATTATTTGAGTTGAGTTGAGTTGAGTTGAGTTGATAATAAAATTAACTTGTATCGGGAATATACTAAAACTAAATCTCCCTACTAAAAACAGTATAAAAAAATTATGCATGATTGTGCTGCTAAAGACTGTGTCAAAAAATTATACATGATTGTGCTGCAATATAGTACATATCACCCCAAAAAAATCACTATCATTCAATTTATCCACGGAGTAACCAAATAATAGTCATAAACCAAGAAATGATTGGAAAAATTTTGAAAAAGAAAAGAGGGAAACAATAAGATACTACTATTATTGGAGTTCTGGTGCTTGATGGGAAATTTCCTCCCTTGTAATTGGCGGGTACCTCCCAAAATCAAATTACGATTTTACCATGCTGACAACAAAAACTCCATCATTGCTCAATCAAACTCCATTTTTGGTTTCCCCCTTCAAGTCTTCAACTATGTATATATTGTACTCTATTCCAGAAGCAAGCCAAGAAGAAGAAGAAGAACACGAAGAGGCAAGAGAGAGAGAAGAAGATGAATAAACGGAGTTGGTTAGTATGGGGAGTAGCAATATTGGGTTTCATAGTTTTAATGATTGTTACTCCCAAGATTCCTCAGTCCGAAGAATACCATGATTTCGCTGATCACCGTGAATTTTTCGGTAAGAACTTGTCTCTTTCCCCTCGTTTATTATGTTCTTTAATATTTGAGGTAATTCTTTTTTTTTATACAAATATAGCTCATCAACTGAATGCTGGGAATCTAATACTTGACGTATGCTGATTTTCGGGGCTGAATTTCAGCTTATTTTTGTTTTGCTTCTAATATTTAGATATATCTATAAGTTTATTTTGTAGGTTTAATAGTCAATCCTACTAAAAATATGTCTGTTTCTCTTTTTCCTTTTTTTTTTTCACCATTCAATATATGCGTGTGCAAGAAGCAATCGAATGTATCAATAATAATGCATAAATCTATAAGAAAACAACTATTTTCTTGTGTAGTGGAGGAATTTGAGGGTTTCTCTTGCCAAGTTTCCAAGAAAATGTGAAACTTTTTCCACTTTCGGGCTGTAACTTTAGTTTAACTTATTTTTCCTGCACTCTGGCACTCGATTTGTCTATATTACCATGTAATAGTTGTTAGTGCTTGTGTTTATGGTTAACAGGAATACCCAATACGCTGAATGTGGTATCAAATTTCCCTTTCTTCGTTACTGGGGCTATCGGGCTTATACTATGTTACTTCCGGAATTATTTCAGGCTAAGGTAAAAAGAGTTGCATGTTTTCTTACTCTGTATGTTGTTTCCTGGGTTTTCCCGACACCCCCCCCCCCCCCGGGGGCGGGCGATTTGCAGAACTGAATTGACTTAGCCTAATATGGGCACCAAAAGTTCACAAGGTGAGCTCTTGGGTTGGACATTATTTTTCGTTGGTGTTGCAGCGGTTGCCTTCGGATCCTCTTACTATCATCTCAAACCCAGTGATGCTCGTCTTCTGTGGGACCGCTTGCCTGTGAGTTTCGCAGTACATTGCAGGATTCTCAGATATGCATGATTGTGTGACTATACATATAAATAAAAAAATATCACGAGTGATGCATTAAAATCAATAATTTATTGTCATTTGATAATAGTGAACCATATCTTGTATTATTTAGCAATATGTGGTTGGTTCTAATACGCCACGTGACACACAATACTTATACTCTGCATATAAATGGTAATTGTTCCTTTAACTTTGAGATCTACAATTGTCTCAGATGACTTTTGCTTTCACTTCCGTCTTCGCAATCTTCATTATCGAAAGAGTGGATGAGAAGATTGGGACTCTATCAATTTTTCCCTTACTCTTGACTGGCATAGTTAGTATCTTCTATTGGTGGTAAGTAGGCTTCTCTTTTAGCAAGCAATACAAGTTATATTTCAGTTTTTGCTAGTCAATCATTACACCCGATAGGTGTTGTCCCACTGCTAGGTTTCTTAGAGATTAATGGTTGTCTATGATAGTTTTAGGGCTAATTTTCCATTTTTTTCCTTGCATTATTTAATTTTGATTTCTTGTTTTGCATAATTATATCTGTTGATAATGCTATTTTAATACTCAAAATTCACAAGTTTGCCTGTAATTGGCATGAAAAGAGCATTTGCACCAAAGTTTACATGGTCATGCCTGAGCTTTATTTGACTGATTGGTCATGTCCGAGCTTTTTTAGATCAAATTGCAGTTTAACTAACATGTATTTCTCTCCTAGGCTTTTCGATGATCTACGTCCTTATGCACTGGTTCAGTTTATTCCTTGCGTAGCTATTCCTCTAATGACTATCTTGTTGCCTCCAATGTATACACACTCTTTGTATTGGTTATGGGCTGCAGGTTTGGCATTTGTTTTATTCAGTTGTTTCTTTCTTGTACTACTATTTATTGCCATTCTTTGGTATTTTTTATTTCTCAAGACTTTACTGCACAATGTACAGGGTTTTATCTTATTGCTAAGATTGAAGAAGCAGCCGATAAATCAATTTATGAATGGACTCATTACATTGTGAGCGGACACACTCTTAAGCATTTATTTGCAGCTATGGTCCCTGTCTTCTTGACTCTAATGCTTATGAAGAGGGTTATCGAAACAGAAAGGTAGCATTGGTTTTCTGCCCGAACCATGACTCTTAAAATAATGCATTTTAACTATTCGTGGCTTGATAAGGAGTGCTTTTTTCTGTGAAAGACAATTCCCTAGGCAGCTGAATTGCAGGGGGTTCATTGGCGTAGCTGACTTCTTGATATATTGTTTTATCTGAATCAATTTCTCCCTTAAATTGGAAAACAAAATACCTTTCTCTGATGCTATTATGCATTCGTTTTTCGTTTTACAGCAGACGAAGTTTGTTCCAGACTTGGTGTGTATCCTGGACTAAAGTAAAAGAAAATGGTCAAAAGGTGGAAAATTACTCCTGTACATACACAGGTGTTCCAGTTGAGGAATCACAGTGATGGATTTACTGTTACGCATTTCTAGTTAGAATGGAATTGTTCAAATTTCATAGATGAGTCCCACCAACCAAATGATTAGTCTATATTAGGGGTCGTAAGTGAATGCTATGTACTAATGTAAATATTTCATGTTTGTACCCATGAAATTAGGCAGTACATTCTTGTTAGATTGTTCTTTAAATTTCATTGATAAAGCTATTATGGGGGCAGGTCTTCTCCTCCACTTCTCTCTTTCATCTCTCTGGTTTATTTGATGTATAACAGAAAAGCTTTTCTAGCACAGGCTTATTTCTAAGTATTAATGCAACAAATGACTGGTCGATGTTTTCTCGATTAACTTCTGACTCACCGAGCCACCTTGATTTTTGCTTTCTTTGGTAATATCTTTAAGGTCGAGATCCTTAAGTTATGACGTGGTTTAGCGGTTACTTTTCAGCAGATGTGAGAGTCCTTTGGCAGGGTTCAAATGTGAATCATTAAAAAGCCTTTCATCTGTTTTAAACGTTCTTTTATTATCTTTTTGTTTACCAGTAGGTACGTGTGAACCCAAATTGATTTTTACCCTTTGAAGGATCAAATCATAGGGTCCATTTGATCCTGAATTGTTGAATTATGAGCAAGAAAAGTAGGAATAATTATCAAATTGTGTGAATGTATAGATGAAGGTTAGGAAAGATGCTATTCAATGATCATTTCATTCGTCCATTGTAAACCTGTTACTTCAAATTTTTTATTTAACGATGGAAATAGGTTGGTTGTAACTTTTGGAGTGAGTATTGTGGGCAAATTCATTGAAATATTGCCCCAAAAAAGAAAAATCCGGCATTTGTGGCTGTCAGAATTTTTTTTTTGGCAACTAAGTGCGCCGCGTTTGGGAAACGCGGCGCACCACTTTTTTTTTTTTCGGACAGCGCCACGTTTGGGAATAGAAAAGTCAAAATTTCCATTCCCAAACGCGGCGCTGACACGCCGCAACCCCAACTCCGACACGTGGCAGATTGTCTGCCACCGAGAGAAGACCGGCACGCTTTTTCGTGTGTCAAACGCGGCGCTCAACCGGCGTTTGACACGCGTCGCTGTCGGTGGGACTTATATTTGATGTCAGTGAATTACTAATAATTTATATTTGTGTGACTTATAGATGAGCAGCATGCAGAGAATCGGGGATGCATCAGCGACTCGCCTCCGTCATATTGACCCAAATGATATTTCTCATCCTATTTTGACGACAATCAGGGACGAGGCATTTGGGTCCATGCAGTATTTAGAGCGCTCAGATCGTATGTTTTTGGGCCCAAATCCACGACAGCACAGTGGTATCTCTATATCGGATACTCCTCAGTATCAGAGACCTGTAAGACACGTACCTAGCCAGGCTGGTACCTAGTCTAGTGGACACCGACGTCGTCACCAGCATGGATTGCATGATGAAGCAGTACATCAGGAGCAAGTTACTTCTACTGGATACCATACTTATACGACGCCGTATAGTAGTTCACAGATCCTGCCTTCGAGGAGCACGGCTAATGCGTACGATCCGTGCTATTCTATGACCATGCATGAGGGTAATACTTCTATTATTGGGCATCAGATACATTCGACTTCACTTTCTATTGGATCAGGACTACACCCCATATTCCAATTTCTTAGTAGTGATGCCGGTGGATTTCATCATGGAGGTAAGTTCACGTATTTCACCCCGAGTCCTCATTCACACATGCCTACCTCAGGTCCATCAACCTCTACCTTCATCCATCATCATATTCAAGATACTCATGATGCTGAAGAATCAGGTGATGATGAGACTGATGAAGATGATCGGTCAGCACATCTTGAGGTACGTGCCCGACGCGCGATTAGGAGGCCCAAAAGATTTTGCTGCTCATCGACGCCTCGAGACCCACATCAACAGCAATTTCGTGGGCGCTAGGGCATTTGATAATTTTTAGGCCCTTGTAAATTTGATATACTCAATAATTTTCATTTCTAAAGTATTTTACTATTTTATTCCTTCCAAAATTAATTTTCATCTAAGTTTTAAAGCAAGCACATCTAAACACGACAAATTTCAAAAATTATGAAATTACTAAAAATTATAAATTATGGTATATTACTAACAAATTTATGTCGAAAAAATCCTTGTGTGCCAAAACGTAATTCATCTCAAAATTTGTCCAAAAACATAAATTTGTTAAAAAATCGAGTTAAAAAACAATTACGTAGCAAAATCATGTTTTGCCCTCGACAAGTGTGTCATGAAAAAAATATTTTGAACCCCAAAAAATTATCATATATTGGAAAATTGTGAAAAAATATATCTATGTTTGAGAATTTTTATTTTTCAACTATAACTGTACATTCGTTGTTTTTTTCTTAAAATCGAATTTTGATATCCAAAACTATAAAATGAGCGGCCAGTTTTTAATATTCCCTAAACCCTAAACAATTTTACATTCGTTATATAAATAAAAAAAATTCTAAACCTCAAACACAATCCTTGTGTATTACATATACAATTTGAACTGCCTCAATTATTTTGGACAATAAAAGTTACAAATTTACCAAAAACACTACCTTCAAATCCCTAAAACCCTAAATCCAAAACCCTAACCCTAAAGTCCAAAACCAAAACCCTCCCCAATTCTAACCCTTACCCTACCCAAAACCCTAATCCAAAAACCCTTACACATCTCTCAAAAAAAAATAAAAAAAAAAACCAAAAACCCTAACCCTAAAGTCCAAAGCCAAAACTCTCCCCAATTCTATTCTAACCCTTACTCTACCCAATACCCTAATCCAAAAACCCTTACACATCTCCAAAAAAAAAACCAAACAAAAAAAGAAAAAAAAATAAAAAAAAAGAACAAAAAAAAAACAAAAAGAAAAAAAAAAAGAGAGAAAGAAAGCGCCGCGTTTCAGAAACGCAGCACAAGTTTACCAAAAAAATTCTAAACCCTAAACCCTAAACCCTAAAAAAATTCTAAAACTCAAACATAATCCTTGTGTATTACATATACAATTTGAACTATCTCAATTATTTTGGACAATAAAAGTTACAAATTTACCAAAAATACTACATTCAAATCCCTAAAACATTAAATCCAAAACCCAAACCCTAAAGTCAAAAACCAAGACCCTCCTTAACCCTAACCCTACTCAAAACCCTAATCTAAAAACCCTTACACGTCCCCCCTAAAAAAAAAAAAAACTCAAGCGCCGCGTCTCTGCGTTTCCCAAACCCTAAACCCTAAAATCGAAAATATAAAAAATTGTGAAAAAATATATCTATGTTTGAAAATTTTTCTTTTTCAACTATAACTGCACATTCGTTGTTTTTACCTAAAAATCGAATTTTGATATCCAAAATTATAAAATGAGTGGCCAGTTTTTAATATTCCCTAAACCCTAAACAATTTTACATTCGTTATATAAATAAAAAAATTCTAAACCTCAAACACAATCTTTGTGTATTATATATACGATTTGAAACTGTCTCACTTATTTTGGACAATAAAAGGTATAAATTTACTAAAAACACTACCTTCAAATCCCAAAAACCCTAAATCCAAAACCTTAACCCTAAAGTCAAAAACTGAAACCGTCCCCAATCCTAACCCTACTCAAAACCCTAATCCAAAAACTCTTACATGTCTCCCAAAAAAAAACAAAAATAACCAAAAAAAATCCAAAAAAATAAGAACAAAAAACCAAAAAAAAAGAACAAAAAACCGAAAAAAACCAAAAAATTAAGAACAAAAAACAAAAAAAGAACCACAAAAATAAGAACAAAAAACAAAAAAAAAATAAAAACCCAAAAAAAAAACCAAAATAAAAAACAAAAAAATAAGAACAAAAAAACCAAAACAATAAGAACAAAAAATTTAAAAAAAACAAAAAACAAAAAAAAACGAAAATAAAAAACAAAAAAATAAGAACAAAAAACCAAAAAAATAAGAACAAAAAACAAAAAAAAACCACAAAAAACCAAAAAAAAAAGAACTACAAACCCAAAAAAAAAACCAAAATAAAAAACAAAAAAATAAGAACAAAAAAACCAAAACAATAAGAACAAAAAACAAAAAAAAACAAAAAACAAAAAAATAAGAACAAAAAAACCAAAAAAATAAGAACAAAAAACAAAAAAAAACCAAAAAATTTCAAACAAAAACCAAAAAAAAAAAAAAGAACTACAAATCCAAAAAAAAAAACCAAAAAAAAAGAACAAAAACAAAAAAAAAACCAAAAAAATAAGAACAAAAAACAAAAAAAAAAAGAACTAAAAACCCAAAAAAAAAAAAACCAAAAAAAACCAAAAAACAAAAAAAAAATTGCGACAAGCGCCGCGTTTTAGAAACTCGGCAGAAGCGCCACGTTTTCTGAAACGCGGTGCTTGATAAAACTCGGTCAGCGCTGCGTTTGGCAAACGCGGCGCCTTTAGTTCCAAAAAAAAAATTCTAACAGCCACAAATGCCGAATTTTTCTTTTTTTGGGCAATATTCCAATGAATTTGCCGATTTTATAGGCGTAAATCTGCAATTGCAATTGCAATTGCAGGCGTGAAATGAATGCTAGCCGTTGATCTCATCTGATCAACGGCTAGATAATTCCAAAATTTTAAAAAAAAAAAACTTTTGCGAGCGCCGCGTTTGGCACTCGCAAAAGTCAGCCGGTCAGCGCCGTGCTGTTGGTGGGGGGGACAGCTCCCACCGACAGCGACACGTGTCAAACGCGGGTTAACCACCGCGTTTGACACACTAAAAAGTGACCGGCCGTGCTGTCGGTGGGGGACAGCTCCCACCGACAGCGACGCGTGTCAAACGCCGGTTGAGCGCCGCGTTTGACACACGAAAAAGCGTGCCGGTCTTCTCTCGGTGGCAGACAATCTGCCACGTGTCGGAGTTGGGGTTGCGGCGTGTCAGCGCCGCGTTTGGGAATGGAAATTTTGACTTTTCTATTCCCATACGCGGCGCTGTCCGAAAAAAAAAAAAAAAAAGTGGTGCGCTGCGTTTCCCAAACACGGCGCACTTAGTTGCCAAAAAAAAAATTCTGACAGCCACAAATGCCGGATTTTTCTTTTTTTGGGCAATATTTCAATGAATTTGCCAATATTGTGTGCACCACGCGCGCCACGTGGCGTGCCACGTGGTGTATTAGAACCAATCACACATCGCCAAATAATACAAGGTATTACCCACTATTGCCACATGGCGATAAATTATTGGTTCTAATATACCACGTGGCAATGCACGTGGTGTATTATATACTTTTCCATAACTTTTGCTGCAAAAGATGTTGGAGGATGCAACATTGTAAATGATTGTTCACAAATCTGAACTTTTCATTATGTTTACTATTCATAAAACAATGGGGAAGTGGATAAAACAGTGAATTTAAAATTTTGAAGATTAAAAACAACAGGGGTGGTGGCGCAGTTGGCTAGCGCGTAGGTCTCATAGCTTCTGAGTGATCCTGAGGTCGAGAGTTCGAGCCTCTCTCACCCCATTCAAACTGTTTTCTTGTTTAATTGTCCTTCAAACTTTGATGGAAGTTTTGGCTCCATTCTCAACATTTGAATTTTTGCCTGGTTTTTCTTTCCATTGCCTCCCCCAATCTTCTTCTCTTTTATTTTTTTTCTTCCCTCTCCCCAGGCCCAGCAAAGTATATGTTTCTTCCACTTTAAACATCAAACTCGTGCATAATTTCATTTTCAACGACAGTATCACTGCTGTTGGATCGTGGAGTTAATGACAGGCGAAATTGCAACGTACTAATCTGCAACACATTAGTGATTACCGACTGCTGATTAGACTAGTTTCCAAGTGGCCGAAGTAGAAATTTTTTTATTGTAGTTGTGCAGCGCATAACTAGTGGAATGGGCAGCCATTTTTCTCGTCTTTCTGGGCTATTGAAGCCAGATGCTATCCCTTATGATTTTCTGCAATAGTACAACATCTGAGAAAAGCAGTGCCACAAAGACCTGAATTCTTAATTGGACACAACTGGATATGTATACTCTTTTTTTTGTTTTTTTTTTGAGAAAATGTATACTCTTATTTGTTTCTAGAACTTCTTTCCGCTCATACAATAAAGTGATAAGCAGCTAAAACAGGAATCGGACGCACATGTAAATTGAGGTTACAAACAAACGCTCGTGGCACAGTAGAGAAGCTAGAAGGCAAGCAGAAACTTTCAGGAGTTCAGCAGCTCACTCTGAGGATCATTTCAAAAACTGATGTAAACATTCTAAACTTAAGTAGGAATGGGAATTCTAATAATGCTCGAGCAAGAAATGTCACAGTTCTAAAAAGTTATAATTGGAAAATACATGCACTAAGAAACATCAATGCGGCTATAGACTTGCCAGATAAACCAATTGATTGGTATAAAATTGAAGCTAATAAGCTCGAGGCATAGACAAAAACAACATTCCCAGGCTCCAGCTCTCCCAAATCTGCATCTTTGACAACCTGCAACCATCAATATCCCCTTAAAACCTTAATAGAGGAACCGTATACTCACACCATTAACAATTGATGAGCTAGAAGAGAGTCAACATTGAAGAATGAAGTGGTAAATGAACCAAAATCGTACACCAACAAAGGAAGAATATAGCAGAACAAAAGATGTCAACTTGACCAAGACATCGCATACTACAGATAACCATTAGGAAAGTGATCTGAAGAAAACCAGTGGGCAAGGAAGAAGACAACAAAACATGAAAGAGGACAAGATACTAGGTCTATTAAGTTTTTCACAGTCAACTCATGTGGCAAAAGGAACAATATCTTGGACAACAATAAAAAAACATTCTTCACAACTTTCAACGGGTTATGTTTAAATTTACTTGTACGAACAAGTTATGATTATCCTGTTATCATCTTTACTCAAACAAACATAGCAAGGACATACAAAACCAAACAAACATAGTAAGAACATAAAAACCAGGTGATAGAACCCCAAATTCATCACAATGTCTTTGTTTCAGCGAAATATACTTACAAATTTGCATTCTTCACAGATACAAAGGTCAGGGTACCCGAAAATATCCTCGAACAAGGAAAACAGATGTCAGTAAACCACTTCTTCAATCTTCCGATACTCATTCTTTCACTGGAATTTGTCATTAAAATTTTTTTTGTCTCAGCAAAACTAAAAATTATATCATCATGAATTTGAAAGATGATGTCGCCTCAATCACAATCACCATGAAATGGATTCCTTGTCAGCTCATCATCAGGAATCTCCACATCCACATGAAGAAGAACCCTCTTCAGAAGGGCGAAGACAACAAACTTTCTCATGAATATCTCCTCAAGAGGTCATCATGACGTTCAGTTTGCCACAAAAACTTAACATACCGATATGAAACTTCTTCAGTTGGGGATAAAGACTTCTATAGCCAGCAAAAAGGACCGGGATGTATATGCCAACTTTCTCTCTGAAGTTCTCAGCTGTATAATTCATCTTGAACACCACAGTGCTATATAAATCTCAGGTACTTTTTGCATTACCTAAAACAAGGTCGAACCCAGTGGTTGTCTGCTTCAAAGCAGATGATCTCATTTTAAATGCACAACTGCAGCCTCCCTCCTTACAAAGCTCTAGAAGTGGAAAAGTCCATCATCTGAGAAGAGAAAATTGAATTGAGAACAGTCACTTCATCTTCATTTACCAATAATCACCACATGAGCAGGATCCATCTTTAAAATGATGAAACCGATTGACATCCCTCACAATGATGTAGCGTTTATATATTTTAGAAATGAATTTGATGGCTGTGTGACAGTCTCCACAAATTCTCAGATTTTTTGTCACACGAATAACAGTATCTGGGCTTGTATTAAGGAGACCAAAGGCAACAGCCAGCTTCTCACTGTGTGTAGTGAGATTGTGTTCTTTCTCCTCTTCACAAACATCATGCAAGGCAAAACTAATGTCTGGCATGTAACCAGCTGCCTTAATCTTCTCAGGTAGTTCCTCCAACATCAAGTAAATTTGCTTTGTCTGGGGATGAGATGTATCACCACTACGGAACAAATGTGATTTCCCATTGACTTCAGTCCAACTACACCCAGGAGTCTTCTTCACACCCTTTGATTTGAATAGCGTTCTTAAGTTATTCACTTCTTCCCACATTCCAGCCTTTGCATACATATTTGAGAGCATAACATAATTCCCAGCATTAGCAGGCTCCAAGACAAACAACGTTTTAGCTGCTAACTCTGCAATCTCTAAATTTCTGTGCTTATGACTAGCAGCCAGTAAGGAACCCCAGACGCTTGGTCCGGCTTGCATTGGCATTTGTGAAATAAGATTATAAGCTTCCACCAATCGTCCGGCACGGCCCAGAAGGTCTACAATACAGGCATAATGCACAAGTCCAGGTTCAACCAAGAAGACTGATTTCATACAGTTAAAATATTTCAAACCAGCATCCAGAAGGCCAGAATGGCTACACCCTGACAAAAGTCCCGTAAATGTAATTGCATCAGGTTGAACACCAGCGCTGATCATTTCTTCAAACGTGGTAACTGTCTCATTGCCACATCCATGAGATGCATAAGCAGTGACCATTGTATTCCATGCCACTAAATTTCTCTCGTTCAGCCTCATTCTATCAAAACATGCACGAGCATCAGATAAGCTGCCACATTTTGAATACATGGCCATAAGAGCTGTCTGTACCGATGTAATGGACTCCAAACCTCTCTCCTTGGCATACCGATGAATCTGTCTCCCACGCTCAAGTGCAGCTGAATGTGCACAAGCAGGTAAAACACTCATAATGGTCACCCAATTAGGCCTCATCACCTCTGCCTCCCAACTCATCATCTCATCAAATAATTCCAATGCCTTGTCCGCCAATCCATTCTGAGTATACCCCGAAATCATCGCAGTCCAAGACACAATACTCTTATCCGGCATCCTCCAAAACAAACCCTCAGCAAAATTCACCAATCCATCTTTCATGTACCCAGCAATCAATGCATTCCACGAAGAGACATCTTTAAGAGGCATTTCATCAAACATCTTACGCGCATTATTTAATTCACCACACTTCACATACAGATCAATCAAAGAAGTACCTACATAGATATCAAACTCCAAACCGCTCCTCAAACTCAGCCCGTGAACGCACCTTCCTAACCCGAAACACGACAACTCCGCACAAGACTTCAACACAAATGGGAACGTAAAATAGTCCCCGCGCATGCCCAGAGAATGCATTTGATTGTAGATCTCAACACTCTTATGGGACTCTCCGTATAACGTAAATGCCCGAATAATCGCATTGAACAGAATCGTAGAGGGGTATTTGACGGCGCTGAATAAGTGAAAAGCAGAGTTAATGTCACCGGAGCTAGCGTACATTGCAACCATCTTTGCAGCGAGAAATGCATTAGGAGATAGGCCGCGGAGGGCCATGTGGGCGTGTAGTTGTTGGCCTAGTTTGAGGTAGTTTTTGCCGGTTAAGAACTGGAAAATTGAGGCATAGAATGAGAGCTGAGATGGGTTGTTTCCGAGGAGTGGTTGCAAGAGAGTGTTCAACATTGCTGTCGCCCTTTGAGAATTCGTTGACAGTGGTGGTCTCCATTTCATTTCATGGACTCTGTTTCAAGAGTCTCTGGATTCGAGGAAACCAAGGCAGAGAATTCACCGGAGGAGAAACCTTTTTCCACTACGTTTTCCAATTCATGCTTCATAATCTCCTTTTATTTATTTAATTTTTTGTTTTGAGGAATTCTTTTTTGCATATTATTATTATTATTTCTTTTTTAGCGTTCCAAATTTGCTTGCATACACTGACGAGAAAAGAACAATCCTAACATTATAAATTCGCCTTGACCCAAAGACAAAAACAAAGAAAATTCAAGTTATTTTATAAATTAAACAAGTTAATTTCCCCCAAGGACTGGACTATTACAGTGTGTTGTGGTTGTTTTTTTTTCTTTGGGGAGGGGGGGGCGTGGGTGTTGTTGTGGGATATTCAGCAGTGTCAAGAGAGATCTATCTCGTATAACTATCAACTTCCATTTAACATTGATTCTTATTGGACAATTTTATACCACGATGTTCTAGATTAGTGCCTCTGAACAGGGAAAATATCATAGTTGTAAAAGTTTAAAGCACACACATGGCTCTATTTGTTAATCTAATTCACAAAGAAGGTATAAAATAGGTGAAGGTAAATCATTTGCTGTAACAATTAATAAAATACTAGTTTAAGTTGAATCTTTCATTCAAACGGATAAAAAATTCAACTAACTAACCGAGAAGGATAGATTTGTTTCAAAAATTAAAAAGAAAAGGAAAAAATTGGTAGAACTTTTAATTCAATTCTGGTTCAAACCAACTAATGAACTGACATAGTATATTAGATTCAATAAAGAAAACCAAGGATTAATAGACCACAACCTTCCAACCCCACGCCGAAAAAAGGGAAGAAATACCTCGTAAAACATTCACTACTATCTCAAATGACCCGTATCTATAACACATGATGTTACCATCATACTCTAGTTGCCCAAGCTAGAGTGCAAACCTCTCGAGTTTAATTTGGCCGGGACCAAACGAAATGTAAAGTTAGATAAGTGACACTGATGCGTTCATGTTGAATCCCATAGCACAAGTGCACTTCCTCGGCAGCCATAAGCAAAATGTTTTTCAGCTATAGGACCATTCCCAATCATTCCCAAGAAGGAAGAAATAGCTGCAACTATGCAACGTCAAATCATGCAAGTAATTGCATCCACCATTGTGTATGGACCGTGAGATAATGACAAAGTGAGCTCTACAATATCAGTTCCTAGCCTGAAGATTTACTACATCCACTTCGATCCCAGGTAGCAAGTCCCGGATAGAATTTGAATACTCATAAAACTGCAGCCAAGTAAATTACCAGTGTTAGGGAGATATAATAATCGAAAGATATCATCTTCTAGCTAGTGTATTAGCAAGCACCAAAACAAGATCCTACTAAACGACTATCTTTTGCCAGAAACCATTCCTCCTAATCCAAGTTATAAATTTAACTAGCAGACAATGATATGCGGTATAAAGTACCAAAATTTATCGAAAGCTTGCAACCTTGTAAACATTTCTGCTGAAAAAATCTGAAAGTGCTACTACTGTCACATTTAAAGCATTAAAATGACACTATTAGCTGGTGAGTCAAATGCAATCTACAATAACTTTATCAGATGGGATTACTGTATGACTTCTCACTTAAAGGGAAAAAAAAAGTCAATCCTAGGGCAATGGATAGGAGTAATGTACAGGTAAAGCATGCTCAAAAAACAAGTAAATAACTGATGAAAATATGCTTCTGATGATATGTTGCCATCCTTTCCTAGACATGAACATATTAGACATCAGGAGAATAGTACCTCTTTAACTATAGCTTCACAAAGACTACATAATTCAAGCATCTTAGCTGCTCCAGACTCCTTGACTGAGTTAATTCTTGTTTGAATAATATCTGACTGATAAATGAAGAAGGCTTAAATTAGAATCACCATATACATAAATGTAGACGGCTAGACTGAACTCATTAACAATACCTCCATGACAATAGCTTCAACTTGCTTTTGCCTTGTTTCTACAGCACTCCTCTTTGCTTCCACTTCCGTCTTCACATTCTTTAATTCTTTAGTAACCTGCTCATGATTCTGATATCTTTCCTGCTCTAGCTGCCTTTTTAGTTCGTTCAATTGGTCCACTGAGTAGTAGACAAACTCATTATACAAAATTTTCAAGCAAAATAGAATGAAACCTTGTAAGCAGATAGCATAAAGTAACCTTTTGCTTGCAGTTCAAGTAATTTAGCCTCAAGTGACTTGTCTGATACTCCTTGATCGCTCAGTTTGACTCTGAGAACTTTAACATCTTTTTCAATTGATTTTGCTGAGTTCACCTATTAAAATTTCCGGAGTCACACATAACTATTTTTTTAGGCAATAATAAGAGTTTATTCATGGAAAACTCAAGCACAAAGCATGGTGATAAAGCAAATGCTCCTTAGATCCACTTCCAAGAATGGCATAAACAAAGAGTGAAATTATTCAGTGGTTGCATTATCTCAAATGAAGGGAATTATCCTTAAGCTCAAGTTTTAAAATGAAAATGCAGATAAAAAAATACCAGAGGCCCAATGTCACAGAGATTTTACAAAGAAAATTAAATACTTCATTACAAGCGCAGCAAGAATAACTTAAAACAAAAAAGTTAAACCATCACACTCAACCTGATCTTGTAAGGCCTTCATCTGAACTAATTGTTTGCACAATTTCTTACAAGCCTGAGGAGCACAAACAAGCAAAGACGTTATTAAATGCTTTCAACTGGAAGTTGCAATCAGTATTCATTTCTTTTAATGCATCGCCATGATATTAAAAGAAAAAAAAAAAAAAAGTAGCAAGTATACAGATACCCGGTTGGTAATTCTTTCAATGCTTTAATCATCTCAGCCAACTACAATTAATGAAATGCTGAGATAGTAATTATAGCAATGATGGTATTAGGGTGTTCACTTCCTGTCCTAGTGTCCTATTCTTTTCCCCCTGATCTATTCTGTTATGTTTCTATTCTAATTTCCTCTTTTGCATTTAATAGGCAATCAAATTGCCCCAAAGGGGGCTTATGTTAAAGGATATATTGTATTATTCGTGGCAAAAATCTTCTATATTCCATCACATCCGTCAGATTGATCCAATGGGGCATAGATATTTTTAAGCATATTTGCGCAAAAGTATGAGGAAATTAACATTTAAGCTTTGAATTTCAATTCTTTGATAGGAATTACAAATTCCATTCAACTTTGACTAACCCAGTAACCCAGCATTTTCATTATTCCAATGCATCTTGTCTGCTACAAGGTCAAAGTTCTGGTTCTCTCACTGCCCCAACTCACTGTGCTAAACAAGATAGAATCAATCCCGAGAAGAAAGTACAAATAGAAAAGGAAATAATTCCAAACTATGGTCATCCTTATAGACTCAATCCCAATAAAAATGACGAACCAAAGTATTGGCACTGAAAGAGAGACAGAAAAGAGGAGTGAGAATGAAGTTAAAGGGGAACTTCTACAAGGGCATTACTCTGTTTATATACCATACATGATTACACTGTATGTGAACTTAGCAGGTGCAGTTATACAGATGAAGAACCTTATAAATGCAGTAACATTGGTAGTGAACTAGGATAATAACGTCTGGTGTCATGTAGCAGAAAAATTTATTGAAATCCTTTCCTTCTTAAATATCTCCAATTTTTTAAAGGTAGCTCATGAAAATGCCAGTTATAGTACATGCAGTTAAATGCTGCAAATATAAGGAAGTGAAAAAGATTATTTAGTGGACTGATTCTCAGTTAAATGGAACCAAATTATCAAATCTGCAGCATTAATCATCACTGCTGTGTGGTATAATTTGCATTCAGAATATGTCCAAATATTCATTGATAAGCAAGCAGAAAGTAATGAACAAGTGAGTTATTAAAACCTTTTTAATAGTAATACAAATATTTATGAGATGACAACAATGAGATAGCAGTTTTGGAAACAACCTTTGTGTAAATCTCAAGAACAGCTTTCTTATCATGGAAAGACTGCATTGCTGTTCTTTCAGCATTCTTTGCTTCAACTTTTAGTGATTTTTTCTCCTCGAGCATCCTCTGTAATATCAAGAGAAAGAAAATACAACATAACAAAAGACACAATTAAAAAATAAAGAAAAAATATATATATTGAGCATAGCTCATCAAAAAAGTAAAGTAAGCGGGAAAAGGGTTTCAAATAATAAGTGATAATCAGATTGCAGGAAAGAAAGAGAAGAAAGAAATCCAAGAAATATAAGAAGATATCCATAAAATAGAAGCAAGTTAAGATAAGCTGAAATTAATTATAATCAACATGTGTAAGAGACATCAATACTTGCATTTTGCCAAAATAATAATTCAGTTGACACATGACAAAACTAAACCAGACTGGGATAATGATAACTATAAGCATCCATAACATCTAAATCCTAGATTCTCAAGCAGTCTGTGGTAGCTAAAATTAACTAAATACCACGAATAAAGATGTCTCACAACTGATAGACAATGATTGGCTTGTCACTGAACAATTACACAATGTTAAAATGAGGTTACTGGTATGTAGAGAAATGTGAATGGCTGATACCTGAAGTTTGTCTGGTGACTGAACAATTTTAGAATGTAAACAGCCATTTTCTTGAACGCTTTGTACCAAGGCAAATTCAGCATTTGCAATCTGAGATATGACAATGGAGAAGACAAAAGAGCATGTTCATTCAAGCCCAAGAAACATCCTAAGAGTCACTTTGCTATACAACCAAGAAAGAAAGAGTATCTCAATGATTCCAAAAAGTGCAAAAAATGTTTACAGTTACCCTAGTATCAATTATTACTTCTGTTAATTGTTATTTTCATTCATTTTTAGGTTTCTGAATTAGTTGCAGTGGAGAAGAAAATAGCCACTACAAGAAACCACATTTATCCAAAAGAAAAACAATTATAGTCATGAAACAATTATAGTCATGAACACGTGATTAAAAGGAACTTTATAATTAAAAAAATGCCTTTTTTATTCAGAAACAACTATTCGTTTCTATTATATGTTCTCTGCAAAACAATGCTAACTGTCCACAAGAAGTTAGCATATAACTTCAACTTCTTGTCAAAAAAGCTACATCAGTGAGTGCGCAGAGTGGAGGAGGCAGACCTTCTCATCCATTTCAATAACCTTCTCCTTCGTTTTTCTCACATTAACCTTCAATGACATTTGGTGATTGTTAAGACTTTGAATGGTTTGCCGTAGTTCTTTAACTTTAGCTTCAATTTCTTGAACAAGTGGCATCTCGCTTTCCCTTAGTTGGTTGAACTCTGAGATCTCATCATTCAACTGAAAGGAAGACAAATATGCAAGTTTCATAAGTTACATCGGTTCAATACTAGGCATTTTTGTATGCCATACGATACCTTAGACATTCTGTCCTCCAGTTCTTGCTTTTGCTCTTCAAGAAGGGTTAACTCGTCCACAACAGGCCTCAATAATTCCATTTTTGCTTCTCTGCAAAAAAAAAAAAAAAAAGGTAAATACATTAGGAACAGAATTATGAATAGATTAGGTTATTCGGAACGTAACGCTGCTCACAAATAACAACAAAACATAGATGCAAACCCAACCCCAGCCCTACATATAAGAAGGAGGGAAAGATAAGAAACAAACTATAAATGCCTATTTCCATGATTAGCTTCAAAATCAAAACTCTATGCTTATGTCACCAACCTCACTCTACATGTGTAACAATAACAAAACAATTCCCTTCTCATCACCCAAAAAGAAAAAACGAATGCCAACAACTTTTGCAAAAACAAAAAAAAAGAAGGCTTCATTCAATCCCAAACTCTATTGAAATTTACCAATTTTACGAGTTTTATCTCATACCGCAGACAGGCAGGAGCTGCCAAGATTCAAATAACATCAATTTGTATTATTTGCCCCTCAAAATATCCAACTCGTACACAGTAAGAGATAAAGCTAAGCACAAAATTTCGAGCTCACAAAAAATAAATTAAATAAATTTACAGTGAGAAAAACATTGGGATACTTACCTGTGAAGGCAAAAATTGAGAATCGCACTGAGAAACTTGACGGTGCGATCCGGATCAGGCTTAAGCAAGTCCCTAAGAGTAAAATTTATAGGGCAATGCACAGCGGCCAAAACTTCTCTAACCTTATCGAATAAATTCATGACCCGAATCGAATCCACATGATGATCCGGATTCTCGAGCCGCTCCAGGACCTCAAAATCCAACTCATCATGGTCCTCCCTGAAAAAACAAATAAAAAAAAGAAAGAAAATTCAATTTTAGGGTTAGGGTTTTCAGGAAAATTAATAGATAGCGCTACTAGTTTCAAATAGAAGTTACGGGAGAATGGCGAGGTGGAGGAGGATGGCAGAGTAGAGGTTGGTGACGAAGTCGAAGGTGGGACGGAGGAGGTCGGCATCGGAAATGTTGCCGATCTGAAACTCGGCGAGCACGTCGATAATCTCCTGCCGGCCGAGCTTTGGGTACTCGAATTTCGACATTTCTGTTGTTTGCAAAAACAAGCGAAGAGAGAATAGTCTAGGAGTAGGAGGAGTACATTTGTAAATTGTTTCCCGCCCAAACGTGACAATTTTTTAAAAAAAAAAACCAAAACTAGTACACCCAAAAGAAAAATCTTTTTGTCCGGTGATAGTTGTCAAATTTTCTCGTAAATATTTTATTTTTCTCTCAAAACCTTTAGGATTGATATTTTGGGCATTATTTCAAAAAAATTTCAATTTCGTGTTTGGATTGTTTGGAAAAATTTTTAACTTTTTTGAAGTTAGTTTGACCAAAAAATTTTTACTACTTTTTCAAAAATAATAGTTCAAATTTTCCTACCAAGTGTTTTTATTTTAAATTTTAATTTTTTTTTTAAATTCAAATATTTTTACTTTTTTATTGGAATCGGACGCTCGTGTTGTAACAAATGTCTAATATTCCATTTCTCCCATTTATGCTTTCAAAATAAGTACTGACACTAAACGTTGGCAATTTCGGTATCAATGCTTGTTACTCAATTGATACCCTATATGGAGCGTGAAATGTTCATTGTGATTATTTCTATTTTTTTGAACATAATTTGAAGCAGAACGATGCTATGTTTTGTGAATAATTATGTAAAAAAATTAGAAAAAGTTGTTAGAAAATTTTGGAAATGCAAACACTTTTTCATAATAATTATTCAAGTTTTTCAACAAATTTTTAAAATTGAAAAACTTTCCCACCTTTTCAAAAAGTAAACAAAAATTCTCAAATAATTATTTTAAATAAATTTCTAAATAATACATGTACAAATGCAGCCAATACTCAACATCTACTGCATTATAATGAGTAAGGTTTTCATACAAATGCAATGCAATTAGATATGTAATTATAAAAATTTGCACAAGAGAACCTAAATTGTAGATTTTCATTAAAAAGGAATTATTTCGTTTTTTTCAATTTGCTTGCTCGCAAAAGTAGTCTTAATATGTTAAATTGGCACGTATAATATTATGTTGTCACATATGTGTGTACACGCACACATGTATATATATATATATATATATATATATATATATATATATATATATACTCGCACACGTACATAGTCTTGAGTACCACATTACTTGAAGACTAGTTTTATGTTGATGGTTATTTCTAATTTTATAATTAATGTATAAAAAAATTTGTGCATACATGAATGTTTTTCTTGTAAATGGTAACGTATCGTGCACAATGCCTTGTTTAAATGGGCTATAAGATGTTTACAATGTCAATAGTCACGATATGATTCGAGATAGGATTCAAATTAATATTTTTACATTTCAAATTTTATTTTGGCTGGTGTTATTGCCAGAGCAATTTGTATCTTGCCAGAGCAAATTTTTTTAAATGTCAATACTACCCTTCACGGTTCAATACCCTTTTGTGTTACTCTTGTGGGATCCACATCATTTATTGCCTCTACAGATGCAGCCTCCCTCTTAGCCTTACTTCTTTGCCTGCGAGCCTATCTCCCCTCGTCTCCACCGCCGTCCCCTCAACTTATTCTCTATCTTTGGTCATACCCTCTCTTCTTTTCTTTGTCCCCCGCTGTTCTCTACCATATGATGAGTAAACTCATACTTATTCTCTCTAGGGAAAGTAATTCAACACTCACTTTGTCCTTAAAAAGTGGATCCTAATCAATTTATTTGCTTTTGTACAAAATTGATTTACTGATGCAAATTGATGTATCCCTTTTCTTATGAATATTCATCTTGCTCCTTTTCTTCTTCTTCTTCTTCTTCTTCCTGTTTTTTTTTCTTTTTACCTGATTTTAATTTTTCTTGTTTGCACTCCTTTTCTTCTTTTTTTTTTCCCTTTTATCCTGATTTGAATTTTTCTTGTCTGTTTTTTTTTTCTAGTTAATTTTTTTTCCTTTTTTGAGGTGGGCTTCCAATTCGATACTCTGTTTTGTTGGAGATGTTATTTATTTAGTGAAAATTTTGAGTATGAATTGGATGTTCAGGATTTTAAATTACATATAATTTGTCATATTTAACAGGAATGCTTTTGACCTTTGAAGAGCAAATTCTGAAGAAAGAAAAGTTGTGTCTTAATTTCTATTTGAACAAAGAAAAAAAATTTGATGGAAAAAATTGACGTTTGGGTTGATTTTGCAGCAAACGAAGTTTGGCTGAATCCAAGATCAGGTAAAAAATCAGAGAGAAGAAGACGGGTGAAGCAACGTAAGAAGAGAAAAAAAGGAGGGGAGATTGGATAAATAAATGCATTTTCTCATGAGGGTTAATTTTGTCATTTTAGACAAAATTGCTCTGTCTAGATATAAATTGCTCTGTCATTAACACTATCCTTTTATTTTTCGTTTATCTTGTTTATGTCCTCAACTAAAGCCAACTATTAACATTGAAATATATATATTAAGGCATGTACCGTGTTCTGCATAAGCTCCATATGATATTTGACAAAATTTTGCCCCAAAATTATAAAAAAAAATGATAATTCATAAACCTCCGGTAAGGTTTTTGACAATTTTAGCTAATACTCATGAAGTTTCCAATATTAATCTTGCGTCCCATATTTTTACTTTTAATACAACAAAATTAATACATTTCATAAAAAATCACATGCATAAAAAAGACTTGAAAACTCATTAAAAAAATAGATAAGTTAATTTTAAAAAATTATTTATGGCAAGACTAATTAAGTATATCATAACAAAGTTACAGAGAGAGTTAAAAATAAAATTTTTTATATCAGCAAGTATTTAATAAAGGTATGTTTGAAAAAACTAATACATTCTAAGAAGCGTGACCGCATAGACAATTTTATTATTAGTAGCAGAGATTAATTTTCTACCTCTTATCCTTTGTAATTTTAAGCAATTTTTAAAAGTTAAATTTTATTACTTCAAATTCTTATGAATCAAAGTATTTTCAAACATAAGATTTGTATATTTAATTCTTTATAGTTTCGTTATACTCTACTTAACTCTTTGCTATATGTCAAGTAACTTTTTAAGACTAAAATTTTACCCTTTTTATGTATTTTCAAGTTGCTTTTTAATTAAATTTGTCATTTAATTTTATTTATAGGCCATAAAAGAGTAATTTAGGGGGAAAATTTGATATTTTTAGCATTTCATATCAACTTTTTATATATGGATTGACATTATACATTGGAATTCAAAAGTGGGGAAATAAATGTAATATTAGAAACGTCAAAAGAGTCGAGTGAAATTATCAAAAACTTTGGGAGAGGTCTCTTAAGAAAAGCTGAAAGATACGAAGAAAACAACAAAGAGGAACTGAAAATTGCGCAGAGGAAAGAAGAAATTGGAATTGTAGATGGAAGAAAAAGATAAAACTCATCCACCAAAGAAGGAAGAAGAAGTAGATCAATACCCATTAATGGACAAGTTTTTGCACGAGGGGAAAAAGAAAATCTGTCGGCAGATTTCTTTGATCAAAATTGTGGATTTGTACAAGACAACGCATGCACCTGGCAAACTTTCATGCACATCCTTCATTTGGTGTTGACAAATCTTACTAGAAGTTGTGCCAATAACAGAAAGAAAAAGAAAAGAAAAGGACGCAAATAATTAATACTAATCAACAAATAAAAGGAAAAAAATTCAATATATTCCAAAAAATACGGGGTCCATTTTGAAATTGCATCAATGGTCCAGGAAGATGTGATTTTTGGTGCATTAATTATAGAAAACCTTTAACAAAACTGAACACTGGATGGTCCATTTTGATGTGTAGCTGTTTAAAAAATTATTCTCAATAAACGTGCTTGTGAGATAAAGAGTTAGTTGAGAAACGTGTATGAAATTAAAAGAAAAAAAACATGTTTTTGAAAAACATAACCAAACAAACAAAGTCTTCATTGTTTTTATCTATAGGAGTTTTATCTAAAGCTACATGTTTTTATTCCCACATTTATATTGCTTGTCTAAATTCCAAATAACAACATTTTTTAATTGTTTAAAAAAGGTGTATTTTTTAATTTTTAAAACAATGAAATTAATAAAAATTTTGTAAACAATGTCACTACCAAGGCGGCTACACAAATTTTTTTTCCCAAATTGCTCTAGTCCCTATGCAAAAAACCTAAAAGAAATTCTAAATAACGAGTTTTTTTTTTAATTCTTTAAAACAGGTGTATTTTTAAAATTTTCAAAAACATTGAAATTAATAAAAAAAATTGTAAATAGTGTCTCCACAATATAGTTGGCAGCTACACAAAAATTTTTTTCCAAATGACACTCTAGTCCCTATGCAAAAAACCTGAAAGAAGTTGCATGCATTAGAATATTCTGCAAAAAAACTTCCTAGCTACTATTTTTATGCCACTTAGTATTAAGCACAACCAAGCACATTACAGACAAAGGTTGTGTTTGGATGATTATATTTTAAAGTATTTTTTAAGATATTTTACTGTAGGTTTTTGTAAAAAACAGTTAGGTCATCTGAACAGTATTGTTTTTTAAACAATACACTTTTGGAAAACACTAGCCTTTCTAAAAACAAAATAACAAACTTATAGCATTTAGAACTAGCTATAGTCTAAAAGTACAGTACAACACGGACTTCCAGCGGACTATCACCTTTTTAGTCACATTGGATGTGAAAGAGAGATTGAAGGGTTTGGCGCGTGTGAAGAAGTGTGAAAGAGAGATTGAAGGGTGGCGTGCGTCGGTAAGGTTTAGTTAGGGTGGATGTGAAAGAGAGATTGAAGGGTGCGGCGCGTGTGAAGAAGTGTGAAAAATGACCCGTGTCCAAAACGATGGCCCACAAAAAATAAACAACCCATACCTGTTTTTTTGTGTTTGAAAAACACATTTTCTGAAAAACACGTAGTCCAAACACAGCCAAAGAATCTTCTCGCTTTGTCGTTGCCATTGAATTCGGAAAGCAATCTGTTATAACTAAGCACGGTCAAAGTGAACTTACTAGTAGATATGATCATCATGATTATGTTTTGCTCATGCTTTAAAAATGTTGGTTTACACATCACATTATTTGGTTAGTAGCAATTCCTAATAGGCATTTTGAGTGTGAAGTAGGGGTTTATAGACAAAATGTTATGCTTACCAGCAATTTATTAAAAAATATATATTAAGGCAGTGGTTAATTAAATGGTTGCTCTTCCTCAAATAATATGTGGAGCGTTTGACTTCAAATTAAATTGTCATAAGAAGTTCCTTTTCCTTTTTTCTATTAAAATAAAAATACAAAATATAATTTTTGGTATATAAAAACTTGAATGTATTTATGCAAGAGTAGAAACAATATGCTTTGTCAAAAAGAATGACTTTCAAATTTTAAACAAAAAGCATGTGGTATTGACGGCTGGTTTTCTTAATCGTTGTTATCATCTTTTGTTCAATTGCCTTCCGTTGAAATTAATGAAACCGGTCAAAACTTTATCCTTTTTGAAATAAATTTTTGCACTCTAGTCCATAGGAAGGATTAATTTAGAGAAATTTTTTTTTGTCGTCGTCAAGTATTTAAAAAAAATAAATTCTTTTTTCAAAAATTTAGTGCGTATTGACAATGACACTGTGGATTTAAAAAAAGAAAATTTTTTTTCGTTGCCCCTAAAATCAGAACAACTCCACCACCCATTTCCATTTTCTAGATAAATTTTTATTTCTAACATTATTTGTAGAAATTAGTCGTTGTTACACATAGTTGACTACCACTGCATTAAGCCTTGCATTTTAGGACGCGTGTTCATCCGAATGCGTGTACTGTTCTTTTTGTCTTTCTCTAACCGGATTGTTTTTTAATGGATCGAATCCATGTGGATCCAATGGTCCACATGGAGCCGGCTCTATATGGATCATTGGATCCACATGGATCTGGTCCACGTAAATATGTTCCTTCTCTGATTGAACGGCGGCTCTATGTGAACCATTGGATCCACATAGATCTGGTCCATATAAATATGTTCCTTCTCTGACCGGACGACGGCTACCGTTGCCTTGCAAGCAAATTCAAACATGGTGGTCGGTCGGTGATGAAAGGGGAAGGAAAATTTACTACCATTTCGCCAGAAGCAAGAGACAATTCCAAGATTTCAAATCTTTAATCATTTAAATGCCCGTGACGATATTTCGAATGATTGGAGCAGTAATTGTTTTGGACCGAACATATGAACGGACAAACATGGAGTTTTATCGCATCAACCTTCATATTCATCGGGCACATCATACGTCCACATTGTACACTGAATTCAGACAAGATACATGTATGGATAGTAAATGATATAATTACCATTTAAAAGACTTTTAGTAAAAAAATTTTATAAGAAATTATAATCTTACATTTCATTTCTTATTATAAAATAATAAGTAATGAAATGTAACCAATATGCAAATGAAATCTAACCGATATGCAATTTGGCTCTCTAGTGTAACCAAAGGACACGATTGTGCAACGGCAACACGCACAATTTCTTGCAGGAACAATTACCAGAGGTAATTGGATCCAATTGAATAATGTATTTTAGTTTTGATTAGGACACCTACAAAATATTATAAAGTTTCTGACATGATTGCAGTGGCAATAATTTTGCATTCTGTAATATTACTGGCTACTAAGGCCAAGTTGTCCAACATGTTGCATCCAAAATAAATTTTTTATTTCTCGAGATAATGTACATTTTAATTTTATCAATTTTCTAGCGGAGCAGTTGGAATAATAAAGTCTTATTGCAGGATTCCCTGCAGTCGGTCAAAGATACACGATCGAAATCAACATGGGGATTTGTTAGCATTTTGTTTCCATCTTTGAAGGAAAAATAATGCACTCGATTATTGTATTAAGGAATTAATTATGCTTTAAATAATAATTTTTTTATAAAAACTTACAACTTTTTCATAACTTTTTTATGACATAAAATTATTGCACCGCTAATAGAAGCATCGTTTTAATTGTAAAAAATGTTGAATGTATTAATCAAAGAGATTAAGGCAGGGTATGGGAGAGACAACAAGATCCACGAAAAGGATGGGAAAGAAGTACTGAAATGTGGTTTTTCATTTGCCTAACGTTATTTTCAGTTTCGTTTTAGATTTAGGGCCATGCGATTTATTATGGTGAAAATTAGATTATCTCACCAAACTAATTTCTAAATTGTTTTATGTGACCATGATTGTATGGTAATTTGAAATGTACATATAATTTAATTATAAAAGAAATTCTTAACAAAAAGAAAATCTCGAAGTTTATAATGGCAGGTTGTACTCTCCCTTTGCAGGAATTTGGAAAGTTGATGAAAATTCGATCATCTTAACAATTGCAAGTATAACCTTATATACTAAATGTGTCAGTGTATATACTAAAACACTAACAGTTCATGAAGCGAAATGAAATAAAAGTAAAAGATTACTCTTATCTGATGTGTAGTTTCAACATTTTAAGAATTTTCTCGATATATAATCTAATTTGTTGGAGTGGAATGGAGAGAAAAGTAAATGATTATCCAATGGTAATGTGCAAGTTTGGCATGGGCAAGTCGGCTTCATACCCGTTCAGACAAGTTTGAGACAGTGTAATTAGTCATTAAATATATGACTAATATATAACTAGTCAGTGAAAATATGTAAGTAATCAATAAAAATTTATAATTACTTTTAATTCTAAAATAACGTCATTTTTTTATTTTAGATTTGTCAACATGACCAAATCTCAACTGTTCGTTATTTAATCTAAACCATGACCTTGTTATAAATTAAAATTATGAGGGCATGCCGTGCAAGTTGCAACATACGTGCACGTTATTAACTGAAGAGTTACTTCTAAAAGTATCTCGGGGGTACGAGCATTTGGAGGCTCGAACTTACAACATCTATAAATCAACAGCTTCCATTCCATTATTGGACTAGCCGTATCCTTTGTTTTGAGTTTTGACCGGAAAGTTGCTCCCATTCTCTAAGGTTCTTCTACCATCATACCACGTCAATACAGCAGCCCTTTTTATATCCAACTTTAAGTCTTCAATTAATCCATTATGGCAATGAACTTATCGCCTCAGTTTCCTGATATAACCGTCTTCGAGGGAGAAGGTGGTGGATACTACAGTTGGTCAGCTTCCAAGTCTCCCGTGCTAAGTGAGGCCAAGTTAGGCGGTGGAAAGCTTGTTTTGCATCCTCATGGTTTTGCTCTACCCCATTATGCTGATTGCAACAAGATTGGTTATGTTGTTGAAGGTACGTTCGTCTTGTATTTTCAAGAAACCAATATTGTCTCTAATGGTTAGCAGTCGTTGTTTCTTGTTTATTTTATTAAAATGGGGATCAGATTCTCATCGTCTCTACTTCACTATTTATTCTTTTACGGACAGGCTGCTGCAGAGTTGGACTCGTATTACCAAACAGCTCAAAAGAAGCTGTTTTAGCAACTAAGAAAGGGGATGCAATACCAGTGCCTCTAGGTTCAGTCTCCTGGTGGTATAATGCTGGCGAGGACTCAGATGTAGAAGTAGTATTCTTGGGTGAAACCGCTCAAACTTACACTCCTGCTCAATTTGACTATTTCTTCTTGACTGGAACCATGGGTGTTCTCGAGGGTTTCTCGACTGAATTTCTCACCAGAGCTTATGATTTTAACAAAGACGAATTAAATCAGCTCACTAAAAGTCAAACCAATCCTTTGATCGCCAAGCTTGCTGAGGGTCAAACTTTCCCCAAGCCAAGCAATGATGACAATATTTTGTTACACCACTTGGAAAATGCAAAGCCTAGCGTCCACGTTAATCGGGGTGGATCGCTTACTGTAGCTACTGCTGAAAATTTTCCAGTTCTCAAGAAAGTTGGACTTAGTGCCAACCTTGTAAAATTGGATTCCCACTCTTTGTTTGCTCCGATCTACACTGCTGATGCATCTTTCCAACTAATCTATGTCACCAAAGGCAGCGGCAGTATCCAAATTGTAGGATTGAATGGTAAGAATGTATTGGAGGCAAAAATACAGAGCGGTCAGTTACTTGTCGTGCCCAAGTTCTTCCCTGCTGCCAAGATTGCAGATGCAGAGGGGTTGGAGTACTACTCTGTCGTGACATCTTCTGAGTAAGTATTAATTCTAAGATTAGGCGAGTTTCTTCTTTAAACTTTTGGCAATTCTAATTTTAGGCTATGCTTAGTTATTTGTCCTTATTATTAGTGATATTTTAACTTAATTATGATGTCTGGCATGAATATTGGAGATGCTAATTATGTTACTTTTGACTGCTTGTTACAGGCCATCTTTTGTTCAGTTGTCTGGAGAAACATCAGTTTATAATGCTATTGCTCCATCGGTTCTACAAGCTGCTTTCAATGTCAAGCCAGGGTTGGTAGAACTCTTCAAAGCCAAGCTTGCCAACGGCAAAATTTTTGTTCCTCCAAAGAAATAAGATGAGACTTAGTACAACGGAATAACCCAATGCAAAGTCTACAATAATATATAAACTTTGGGAGGCAATATTGACATAGATCATGTTAAATAATAATTTTCACTGAAATAAACTCCCTCCCTGTATTATCATCCATCAAAAGTTTTGTAAGTTTGTGATCTGGCTTTGTATTGTTTTCTTGTTGTAGTGTTGCATTACTTTCTTGATTTTTTGTTATGATTATACTCATATCACGCATATTTGTTGCATCACTTCGAAGGAAAAAAATGTATAAGATCCATCCTTGTTGCGTATCACTGAGACAGGGGAATATATGACCAAGTATACTATGCAATGCCTTCTCCCTGGATAACAGTTGCGCCAAGAAATTGATGCAACAAGTTTGTTGAGATGGAGGTTGCCAAGAAACAAAAACAAAAGGAACAAAATTGATTGTCATGGCGTGAAGAGTTTGGAGAATAGCTATCAAACAAAGCAAAATGTTTGGAAAGATATCAAGACTTGAAAAGAGAAAAAAGGCATAAACATTGAGTTTGATATTTGTTGAATCAATCGAGCTGTATTAACTATCTGCAGGCTTAAGTAATCAATGTATTTCCATTTATCCATAACAATGCTTATCAAATAATTAAATGAGGTGGAAAAAAGGAACAGACATGTCACGAGGAAGAAAGACGGAACCTGACGGCAAATAATGGACGTTAGGCGACGTCTTGAACTTGGTGTTTGAAGGGAGAAAAGTTAAAGTGAAATTTGCTAAAGTTAGCTGAGGTGTCAAGCTTGCATTGGGAGCTGAAAACGGCTGACAAGCTTGTTTTGTTTCACTGCAAAATGTTGCGACGCGTGTCACGTTAATTTTTAGGACAAAATTTAATTAATTACTTATCAAAATTTGCTATTCCTTCTCCAAATGTATGGCATACAGCATTTTTCCCCTGTCCCACACTATAACCAAACAAATACTTTATAGACTGGAGGGTTCAGCGACTAGTGTGAATATGAATAATAAATGATGGTAGAATAAATGAAAATGTTGAAATAGATGTGTGGATACACTACACTAGATAGAATAAGTAATGAATGTATTAAAAAGAAAGTAGGGATATCGTTAATAGAAGAGAAGATGAAATAATTACGTTTAAAATAGTTTGGACATGTGCACAGGAGATGTCTCGTGTAGAAAATATAGAATCTTTTTACTCAAATTAAAGAGGAAGGTAAAAACCTTAAAAGAATTAGAAAAAAATTGTTAAATAAAGCATGTTATCTTAAACCTCAATGCGAACAAGTGTCTTGATCCAATGAGGACGTCGATGCATATAGATATCCCCACATAATAAATAAAAACTTTATTGCTGTTGTTATTTTTGTTGTACGCTACAACCAAATACTACATGTAATAAACCTCATAAATAGTTCTTGAGTTGCAAACACTGTCACGGGAATTGATCTGGATTCATATAAGATTGATATTGTCTCAAGATCGTGTAGGAACAATAGGATGGCTCGGGATCGTAGAATGCCATCTTACAAATTATTCAAATTCGGAGGTCAGAATAAATAATGTTGAACAGGAGACCTTTTTGCTTGGAGAAAGCTTTGCGTCCTGGATCAAGCTTATTTGATGTAATGCATCTATATTATATTTGCTTATTTTTAAAACAAAAAATTAATTATCTTAAATTTTTGAATTTTATTATAATACGTGAATTTTTCCAAGATTAAAGTGAAATTTTGGTAGTAGATTTTGTTTCCACAAATCATAATATCTCCCACAATTTTATGTGAAAGAAGACGTATCAGAAATCCCGTAAAAGCAACAATTTTGATAATGGTTCAACCACCTGAATTTTTTTTTTTCCCAAATTTCCGTTCTACGAGTGAGTGGAATTTCCTTTTCCAATTTCCAAAATTAATGTGAGCCGACTCTTAACACTGGTGAGGGACATAAAAACACCATGTTTCCTTTCTTTTTCGTCCTCATGGGAGCGGCTTTATATGATGATAAGTGAAAACATAAAGAAGCTTAATTAGCTGCCTAATTATCCAAGGCTAATGGGCAATGGCTATGTAAGCTGTGAAAGTCTTCTCTCTTTTTAGTTGTACAAAGCCTCTGCATTTTGTTTTTACATGCAAAGAGGTAGGGATTAGGCAACACTAGTGAGTGGTCTAAATTATCTAAGTTTGTAGTTGTTGTATGCACAAATCTGTAATCTACACGAAATATGCAAAAATTTATAATAGAGGAGCAATAAACATTTAGCCACGGAGAATGTGCTTGGAGACATCTCTTTATTGGTGAATTAACATTAAATTGGAGATGACTGATAAAAACCAAAATCAATAAGTGGTGGAAAACCACAACCAATTAAGCAAACACGTAAAGATTACCAATTTCAAGCATCAATTGAGATATAAGATAAGCCAGCCAAAGTTACATTAGCCGGCCCCTAGGCCATGTTCTACTGTACAGAGCATACAGCACAAGCATATCTAACCCAAGCATCAACCCGAACACACAAATGGTAATATTACAAGAAACTTTTTCTGAGCTCTTGTAGAAATTCAGGCAAAAATGCAAGAGAAATAAACAGAACATATATTTGCTCAAAGCTATCAACTCCCATTGATCTTCTCTATGACAGATATTAGCCCCTGAGTGCCAAGCTTACCACCCCCATTAGCTACCATTGAAGCAAACAACTGCTTAGACAGTGCAGCACCAGGCAACACCACCACCTCATCCCCTTCCTCCGCCCCGACATCCACCCCCATTCCCAAGTCCTTCACCATATATTCCGCGAACCCACCAGGCTTAAAGTCCTTACTAATCATCCTCTCCGCGAATAACTCCATCACCATTGATCCAGCTGCGCCACCTTTCACAGCCTCCACAAATTTCGATTTGTCCAAACCTGCTTTTTCCGCGAAAACCAGCCCTTCACTCAGCCCCAGCAAATTCGCCCCTACAGTTATCTGATTCGCGATTTTGCAATGCTGACCCCTTCCAGGGCCGCCAACATAAGTCACCTTCCCCATTTCATCAAACAATGGTTTCAACCATTTCACCACATCCTCATTTCCCCCAGCTAATATCGCCAATTTGCCATCTCTTGCTCCAATATCGCCTCCAGAAACCGGGGCATCGACGGAGTGGCAGTGCTTTTCAAGGGCAGAATCATAAATTTGCTTGGCGAGAGTAGGGTGGCTGCTGGTGTGATCAACAACGACGCTGTTGGGATTGAGAGAAGGAACGAGGTTATCTAGGACAATTTCTCGAACATCTGATGGGTGTCCCAACATCGTGAAGACCACATCACTTGAATGGGCGAGGTCAGCGAGGGAGGAGGCCAAACGGGCACCTTTGGATTGCAGAGGGCCGACCTTTGACGGGGTGCGGGCATAGACGCTGACGGCGAAGCCGGCAGAGAGGAGGCGGGAAGCCATGGCGGAGCCCATCACCCCAATGCCAACCCAGCCAATTCTGGTTTGGGTCGGGGTTATGGGTGTCGGGTATGGAGTGTGCATTTCGGCTGCAGGGCTAAAGCGTTGACTGAGAGTGAAGCGTTAGCGAGGAGAGCGAGGAAAAACCTTGATCAGAAATGGGTAAAGTAATTAATTAAGGTTAACCAAACCCGACCCGAGGACTCAGATATTAGCGGTTAATTTTGTTCAAATCTTCTCTCTAATTTTTTTTCCAATTCTTAATATAAAACTATATATTATTATGAAAAGATGTGATACGATATAATTTTATATATTCAATTGAAAACTACAAAAAAAATTAGATCCTTTCAAAAAAAAAAAAAAAAAAAAAAAGATAAATATTTGAAGTTTAGCATGTGATTTGTTCACTTTTTGGTCCTCCTTTTTCTTTGTGATTTAAAAACTTAGGGGGTGTTTGGTTTATGGGAATCAAGGAAGTAAATGAGTATCATTAATTATAATACCCATTGTTGATGTTTATAAAACAACTATCACTATCATTCAATAGGAATGATAGTGATTAATTGGGGTGTTAATGATTTATTAAAATACTATTTTATCAAACTCATTAACCTTTATGATTAAGGTAAAAAACGCACTCACTAAAAAAACACATATCTTTTGAGTTATCTACCCCCATTATATTATTATTCTTCTTCTCTCTCTCTCTCTCTCTCTCTCTCTCTCTCTCTCTCTCTCTCTCTCTCTCTCTGTTTTGTTTTTTGAATTTGAATATTTTTTATTAGTACTTTATAAGATTTTTTATAAAAATTCTTTTTAATAATTTTTTTTTACATTCAAGTTTTTTATAAAAATTTGAACTGAAAATAAAAAATATATAGTACTCTTTGTTAATACAATAAAAATAATTTTTTAAGGTTATTATTTGTATAAAACTCAAATTAGATCATGACTATAGTTAAAATTGAATAAATCTTTTTAACTTTTTTTTAAAAAGATACAAAATAAGAAATCTAAAAATATGTATATCATAAATAAAAAATTTTAAAATTTTAAAATTTACTTGAAATTCATTCCAATAAGCCAAACAAGTATTTTTATAATGATACTCATTCTATTATTAAACTAAACATATTGGGAGGAATCATCAAAACTCATATCTATAGTACGGTTAATGATACTCATAGTGATAGTGATTGAGGAATTTGAACCAAATGTTCCATTAGCACTATCACCAAAAAATCACGGCCATTTTGAGGTTTATGGCGTCAGATTATATAGTTCACTTGTGAAAATAGCCTTTAATATATATATATATATATATATATATATATATATATATTAGAGTTTAAGATTCACAAAATACAAACAGATAAAATACAGAAAGCATGAACTTTGTCTAAATAAGCAAAGACTTTGCACTCGTACTCCTCAAAATTTAAGTTATAACGCAATTCGTGAGACTTGAATTGAGAGCTCGGATTGGAGACTCGTATTAATAAAACAAAGAGAGTAAAATTGTTCATTTCTCAAATCAATCTTATTGCTCTAGTCTTTGGTTAGATTTTTGAGTGTTTTTCGACAGCCAATCCTTGTAAAATACAAAAAATCAAGAGAAAGAAACCAAATATGAGCATTATAAGCTTGGCATTTAGGTAAATTATATTCTTATGAAGAGGATAATATGGCATTAAGTTTAGAAGGGAAGAAATGCACAAAAATCCGTGAAGAGGAAACGCCAAAAAAAAAAAAAAAAAAAAAGGCAACCAACAAGGTTGCTAACTTTCCCAGAATTTGGAAATGTGTATCAGACCATACATATTTTGATTAATCCGGCAATGGAGAGTGGTGATGCTACTCAAGTAAAACCTAATCAAAAGTATAATAATACAACTATGGTATTATAGAGCTTTTCCAGTTTCTGGATAGGGAGGCCAATATGTAATAAGTTATAATGAAAATGAGAATGTCGAACAGCTGGTTTGTTCTTCATGCTAAAGTTTTACAGTTGTTTGCCACCAATGATAATGTCCCTATTAGTTTTATGTTAAAATACCGGACATTGAAATAAACAAGAAACCAAACCAACCTAGTTACTTTCGGTGATGGCGATTCAGACAATGCACCAAGATTCTTGAAAACCAGTAAAGTAATCCACCCATCCAGCCGCCCCTTTCGAGCTATTTTCAGATCCCCTAGCTGCAAGCTATAACAACAGACAACAGCAAAACATAGAAATTAAGTATCATCCACACCAGAAACAACAAGAAACTTAAAAAAGATATTGATTTATGAGAATGGAGTTCCAATCAGAATTATCAACAGGGGAGAGTATTATTGTAGTTAATGATGTAAATCGCTGCAAAAAATGCTTAGAGGCACTTGAGTGGGCTATCAATCATGTGGTTCGTCCTAAAGATACTGTTATTTTTCTTGGAGTTTTGTCTGAGGTCAGGAAGAAGTCTTCAGCTCCTTGTTTCCCATTTCATTTGGGCATTGGCATCCCTGGAAGTCGTAAGTTCCCACAATCTGTCCTGTATTTGCATTTGTAATCTAAGTTTATCTTTAGAATGCTCAAAATACAGTCTTAATTGCCATCTGGCATGAATTAATGGACCAAAAAAGAAAGAGGAAAAACTGCTAAAGCCCTGAATGATGGTGTACTTGGTACTGATGCCAACAAGAGATATGTTTTTAATCATGCATCGAAATCCCTCCAGGCCTGAAGCCTTAGGCTTGGGAAAGCATTCACTTAGTTCACTATGTATAGTAGTTTTCTTTAGCCATATAGTAGGTTTTATTAGCCTTCTGCGCAGACAACATTATGTCTGGTTTTTCAATGTTCGTTGTCTGTGGAAGTTGCATTTCAATCTGAGCAGACATAAAATGAGCTTCAGTCACTTGTATCTGATTGTTTTTTCTGACTATCAGGGGTGAAATTGGATGTCTCAGGACAAGATGACATGAGCCCTGCAGTGCTTGAAGAGATTGAGAAAATGAGGGCAGACTACCAATATATTCTCCATCCATTCTACAAACAATGCATGAAAAGTGAGGTCAGGCACCACCTTTACTTTAATGTTTCCTTTCCTTTCTTTCTTTCAATTTATGCAATTGAGATTTGAAGTTCTCTGCTTGTGTAATTTGCAGGTGAATTTGGAAGTCAAACTTGCTGCAGGATTTGATCCAAGGAAAATAACCATTGAAGAAGCATACAAATGCAATCCCCGCTGGATAGTCTTAGAAAGGTGAATCGCTCAGCACAACTCCACAAATTGCAGAATCAGGATACCACATAAAAAGAGTCTGAATCAACAAATCTGATTTATATTTTCTTTTCTTGTGATCTATAGTCACTTGAAGAAAGAGAGAGTTTACATATACGGACACGTAGCCTGCAATGTTGCAATAATGAAGAAGAAAGGCATTGCGACTTTAATGCCATTGCGATATCCAGAGGAAGGTAGACAGTATTGGAGAGAGAGTCAAAGAAATGATGGTGAGGCATGCACGGTCAGTGAATTAGAGCAACTTCAAGATGAATGTGTTGAAGATAGTCAGATCAAGCGCATACTACCACCACCAACTCCTGATTGTCCTTGTTGGGACCAGCTTGCTTGGAAATCCGGTTTTCCTCGATGTTTTTCTGTCACTGAGCTTGAAGAGATGACCAATGGATTTTCCAATGAGAATGTGATCATAAAGAAGGAAGGGCTAATAATTTACGAAGGAATTTTAATGGGAACGCCGGTCTTGATAAATTGTTATCCTGGAGCTGATGATTGCTTTTGGGTGAGACTAGAACTCCTTTCTTGGATCCGGCACCAGAATGTTCTCAACTTAGTTGGACATTGCAGTACAACTTATTCAATGTTCTTTATATATGACTATCCTTGCAGCGGAACACTTGAAATGAATTTGAAAGGTAACAATGCATTTTGCTTCAGTTCTGATTTGCAGAATGTATTGCTAAAAGAATACAAATCTAAAAGTTTTTTGGTCAAATGCAGTATCAAATGCCATATCATGTTACAAAATGATCCACTAATTCAAGGCTATTCACCTATGAGCAGAACATTAATACAAGTACCAAAGTTTTTTTACTTCTAAACCCTTCGCTTGTTCTGCATAAATCCATTTCATATTCTCTAGGGAATGTGAATAACCCAGAGGATCACTTTGCAATATAATTTCAGTGAGAATAAATTTCCTAATAAGCATAGAAAAGTGTATCTAAGTTGCATCGTGGGACTGTGTCATCCTGATTATGTTTTCAGTAGGCTTTCTTCCTTCTTTCATAAAAGGCCATCTGTAGCAGTGACTTGAAACATCAACAGAAGATCATGTTAAGCACTTCAATATTTCCGCCATTTGCTGTCTCCTTGTGTCCCCTTTTTCATGTTATTGGAGTTGTTATGTAGATAATCTAATCTTGATACTAAATTCTAGTAATTTGTAGATGATGAATCTAGCAGGAAACTGTCATGGAAGGCAAGGTGGCATATAGCTTTAGAAATAGGTGCAGGCATGCGCTATCTGCAAGAAGAGTGGGGTGCTGAAGGACCTGTTGTCAATATCTGTGTCTCTTCATCTACAGTTGTACTTTTCCATGGCTCTTCGGCCAAGGTATGTTTTTAAAAAGTTCAACCTGATGCTTTTCTACTCTACTCATCGGCACCTTTAGGGAAAGATTGGGTTGATTTAATTTTTAATCCCAAGAATCATGAGTATCTCATCTTGTTTCACAACTTTTTGTGTCCCAACCGATCATTAGCATCTCATCATTTTTCTCAGCTTTCTGTGTCCCAAACTTGGAGATAAGAAACTCATTAGTTTTTTTTGTGGTTGTTCAAGATTTGCTTGTCCAACAAAGCCAGATGGTTTAAGGATTGTAGATCTTGTAATGAAGATTCTTCCTCCCATGAGTAAGAGTCTAGAGTACCTTTTCCGGTAGTTTGGTTGAACTATTCCACAAATTGATTACATTTTCCAAGAATTGATAATCGCTAATATGTATAATCCCTTTTGATGCTTGAAGATTCCAAGCTATACAAGAGCATCTTCTGACTGATATACGTGCTTATGGGGGGTTTCTCATGGAGATCATAACAGGAATGCGCCAAAAGTTCTCTGAGCAAAGCAATGAGTCCTCAATTGACTTTGTAAGACATTTTTGCTATACCTGCTCCAAGTTTAAAGCATTTGGAAGCAAATTCAAGAGAATTGCATCTGTTCCAGCACGAAACTAATACTTATCAAATGCTGGTAGAGAAAATGTTTAAAGGTTAAATATTACACAGAAGTTGCAAACTTTATGCAGCATTTTCCAACGCAACCCTGCTGGCCATATTTCTGGAATAGAAACTTGACGATTTCTCATCATTCCTACCCTACTAATCCTGTTAAATCATACAGCACAACTGCTTGTGATCATGGATAGCCATGTGTCTATGATGATTTCTATGTTTATGATCAAATTGTACAACAGGCATTAACACATCTTGAAAGAGGTTCATTGACTGAGGTGATCGATCAGAGAATTGTTGATCCTAATGATGCAGTGTTAGTCCAAAATATGGTACAGGCTGCAATAGTTTGCCTGAAAAAAGATTTGGATCATGAACTCACAATGAGTGAGGTATTATCCGTGTCTTACTCTTGCCTACCAGCTTTCTGTTGATGCGTGAATTCTTCTGTGCTATGCTTATTGCATATCTCTCACAATATGTAAAATTAGTGGTTCAGAATTATCTATGCAGCTATTAGAAGTTTTAGAAATTTTACCAAGTTCACAAACTATTCCCTAAAGACAGAAATGAAATGTAAAATGGGATATTCAGTGTCCCAATGCGGAGAGGCTAGTGAAAATTCCATCGCTCTTGATTCATCATGGGGACATAATTAAACTTATTTTCTGTGTGAATCTTAAGGCAGCGATATTGTAGTTTTATCAGTCAAATTAAGGCAATTCGAATGGCAAAGTCAGAAAGATGATGGTGTATGACCATCAAAAATTAAGGTTTTAGTCCTTTTTAATTTCCCAATCTTACATGATATTCAGTTCATACTTAAATCACATTTCAATCAATGATCTGATGTTAAATTGAACTTCTGCAGATCTTAGCCATTATTCGCGGTTCAGGAGAGGATTAATGATTTTTTGTGTTACAAAGACATGGAGAAAGCTTTGCTTGGTTGTGCTGCTTGTATTTCACATTCTATTAGACATAATTTGCGGTTCAGGAGAGGATTAATGATTTTTTACGTAACAAAGACGTGGAGAAAGCTTTGCTTGGTTGTGCTACTTGTATTTCACATTCTATCTTTGGCATAAATAAATCTTACTTTTCCTCGTAACATCATCACAGAAGAACAGGAAGGAGGAGGAGGAGGAGGGGGGGGGGGGGGGGGGAAATGTTAATTAAATGTTGAACTCAATACATTTTTAGCTTGTACTGGAATTGGGTATGTACGTGATATCATGGAGAATGAAAGTCTGGAGCAATTGTTTTGAGATCAATGTTCATTGGGCTCATATTTGGTTCTTTAATTTTTTTGTCTCCTCGAATCTTTATGCTTAGATGTTGATTTACTGTTGTACATTTGCAGCTGGTCATTTTTAAGAAACTATGGATTACATGGAACTACCAAATCCGCATGCTGCCTTCTTCCTAATTGTACAGTTCCTGATCACTAACCTACTATGCACATAGGAAACCAATTTACTGCAAGTACATTCAGATTCTGGTTCAGGGATTGGAGGGGATATCAAAATGGTCGGACATCGAGCCAGAGTTCAACTATTAAGATTAGGGATTGAATAAAGAGATCGAACTTGAAATCTTTATCAAATCCAAAGAAGATCCCAAAAAATAAAAAGCATGACATCCCCATAATTGAAACGAAATTTTTGTTGCCTTTTCCCTTTGGATTGGTTAAGTAACAGCAGCAGGGAATGACAAGGAAATGTGTTTTCTCCTTCTTCTTTTTCTTTTAATTTCCATCACGGCAAGAGTACAATTACAATGGGACTTTTTTTTTTTTTGGGTTGTTGGGGGGGGGGGGGGGGGGGGGGGTTTGGAGATCAAGAAATTTCTCTCTTTTAAATTAATCAAATATTCTGAAACTAGCCAGGTCCTTCAATGCACTGGGAGTGCATTTGGCAAGTGTCGATAGAGGTCTGACCTCTGTATACTTTGACGAACATCTGACCAGACACCAAATTATCATTTTTATACTGAATGCCAACTTAATGCTTTTTTGCCCGGGATCTCTTTAGTTAAGCCCGTTTAAGAGTCATCAAATCCCAAAAATAATACCATCAATTAAGGAGCATTTCTCAGAGAGTCATCAACCTTCCAAGATACTGCAGTGCCCCACCCCTAATTTCATCTCTTAGCAACAACCATTCTTCTCTTGGTTGTGCATTTGTATTACGTCAGATCAAAATGCATTTATCTAGTCGATTTCTCTTGCTATTTACCACCACACAACCTGCAAGCCTCAACATCAAACTTCACCGAACACTGTGAAAGATGTGATCTCCAAGAAAGGGAGGCCATTGATCTTCAGGCAAAAATAGCTCAAGGATCAGGTATCTGGAGTGAGGCCTGTGTTCCCTTAGATTAACTAATGCTTCTATCACTGGTTTTGCAAGTGCCCATTGGCTTCTGCAGCATCTTTTGGTACTCTTTATCCCCTTCTTTACTTAGAAGGCCATTTCAAACTCAGAGATTTCACGAATAAATACAGCACCATTATAAGAACTTTTTCCTGGATACTATTTGGATCTCATTTGTTCATAGTATTTGTAGGCATGGATACCAAAACACTGTATTTGTAGGACAGATGCGATGTTTCATTGGCAGCAGAAAGAATTTTTGAGATTGTGCGGGGACATATCTATGGATACCGGTAAAGATGGGAAACAAGAACATGTTAGCGGTGATGGGTAGGAGTAAATCCGTTCCCAAACACCAGGGAAATCTTCATAAACTCTGCTTAAGAGCTTTTTAAAAGCTTTGGGTTCAAATTGATATCATTATAAATATCATTAACCAAACTATGACCAGAGGTTCGATGATTTTCCTAACATATTTGGCTTAGTAATAAAATATATATCATTCGTCAAGAAAGATTAATGATTTGATATAATAATATTTTTGCCAAATCATAGAGATTTTAATTAATTACTTTTATTCTCGTTAAAAGACAGTGATAATTAATTTTTAAATATTAACAATATATGTTATTAATATTGATACTCAATTCTCTTTTGATTCTTCTAAACCGAACACCCCGTTAAATGTTGTTGCTCCGGGAGATTATTTGATCATCATATAACTGAAGCTGCCCGTTGGGAAAAACTTAGGCGGATGGCCTGGATGGTTGTTGATGGGCCAAAATCCATCTATGGCAATCCAACGCAACCCAACAGTCCCGGTACTTTTTATTTCATTCTTCCATGTGTTTATTAATGGGTGCAACCTTATTATGATTCTTTTTTTCTCTTGGGAGAGTTCTCAACTCTCAATAATGATCAGCCTGATTTCTGGAAATAATAATATTTCATCACAACGTTGTATTTTGTAGGTTTGTTGAGATTGATCAAAATAAATTCTACTTAAAATGAGATGTTTTGTAATTTAAGGAGTTCAATAATCGTGATTCTTGAAAAATTTCGTGTGATGGTCTTTTTAAAGTAAGAGTTCAACCAATTAATGAAATCATCCTTACCTCAAAGCAATATATTAAGATTGGACTTTTAATATTTTTTTTCCTTTTATACAAGCAAATATTAATTTATGCGACATGTGTAACAAAATTTATTTTAAACGAATATATTTATCTAGATTTTTACTATTAATTATAATTATGCACCTATTATCTAGATAATCAAGTTACTAAGATCTAACTCAACTCACTCGTTTCCTCGTTCTTTTTCGAAAATTTTAGAATTAAAAAATAAAACATAAAAATCTACAATTAACTTAACATAGTTAAAAATATTTGTGTGCATCTCGTGGTCACTATGGTTGAAATACGAACCGAATTATTCTATATTTGAACTCAATTCGATTCATTTAGGCTTGATATTTAACTAAAGCTAAAGTTTTAAACTAGTTCAAATTGGACGCGATAAAATAACACACCAAATTTCATGTGAGTGATTTTTTTGACGTCAGGGTGATGATGTTACATTGGTGATGTGTACACTGGAATGATTAAATCCACCGCAATTGTGTGGCTTAGGTCAAACCAAATGTCTACGCTAAGGACAAACGTTAGACTCGAGGGTACCGTGCAAACTTTCGATGACCAAATCCGGGCTGTCTTAGGCGTCATGTAATAGATTCTCTGATTGATGAAAACTAACTGCAGTTCTTCTTAAAAACCTCGTACACGTTTTACCTTCACTAATTGTGAATTTATTGGCCTGGCTACTGCTTCCTTGTCTTGGACCCTTTTCTAAAACGGCCTGGACTTTCATATTGTGCATACAAGTCTCCCCCCTGTTCCTATCTCACTTTCTCCTTCAGTCAACGGCTATTAATGCTGTTCGCCTCTCGGTGTAAATTGACATAAATCTTAGACTTCTCAGGTGGGCAAATTACAGAAACAGTATTATGGGTGAAGAGTTCAAGCGGCCGGGTTGCATGGAATTGCTCAAGACTTTAGGGCGTGACGAGATTTTGGAGGTTCTGGCTCAGGGGCTATGTATGCACTGTGATGCTTCTCTGTTGACTCGTATAGAAAATCTTGCTAAGGGTCAGCACTAAAATCTTTAATCCTTGCAACTCTGTTTCTTGTTAGATTTTCTCTCCCACCCCCCTTTTCAGCATTGGTTTTGGTACCCTGATTCCTGGAATTTGATAAAAGTTATTTCTACCCAAAAAAAAAAAAAAAAAAAGAAGTTTTATGCTTGTCTTTATGTTGTTTTGTGTTGAAATGATGCCTTATTTGGGCAAATAGATAGTTATTTTAGAATCTGGATGCGGTTGAATAGGTACATGTATTTTTTGTTTCCATTTAGATTTGAATTTGATGAGAATTTTTTGATGCGAATGAAACACAATTTATGATAGTTGTGATAAGAACTTGTGATTTTGCCTAAATTGCATCACCATCCATTGGGAAATTTTAGCATGTATAATTGTTACTGGCTTGTCAGCAATTGCTACAGAATGCTGGCCAGTGACAAAAGCTGAAATTGCTTAAATTGGATTCTTTATGTTCACAAAGAAACTTTCTAATTCCTTCTAATGTTCCCCCTTCCCCCCTCCCAAAAACTGATGCAGCATCTAAAGTTGAATCTAAAGACTGAAGCTTTGGAATAATGTGTTTTTTGTGTTTTTAGTAGCTAGGTTTACAAAATGTTCTTCTGCTTTGAAGTCTTTTTTCTTCATTTTTCTTGGCAAAATTTTTACCCTTATTGCCTTTTGTAATCCTTCTGACCAAATGAAGTCCCCAGGAATATAGGTTTTGTGCTCTTCATGCAAGAAAACTGTGGTGGAAATAATTGCTATAATTAGTTGATTACTGATTAGGATGTCTTATTGTTGGAAACAAGTGGAGTATGGTATAATTTTCTGTTCTTTGTACCATCGGTGTGTGGTTCTTTCCAGGACAGAGTATGCATACTTAAGCTGTTCACCTAATGTATTTGTAGGAAAACTAGAAGCCATGTCAGTTTTGGAAAACAATGTAAAAGCAAAACCAGAAGAATTACAGTCCGCAAATTTATCAGACATTGTTGCATCAGAGAAAAATTCTTACACTTCCAATGCCAAGTGTACTTCTCAAAGCTCTAAAACGACCTCAGAATCTGTTTTCTGGAGAAGGCGGGATGGACTTGGTTCCAGTGTGTCACCTACATCAGTTAACAGTAAACAATCAGCATTAAGATACTCAGAGTCTGATGCCTTACTGATTGATTTCTGGTTATCAGAGGAACAAGAGCTGATTAGGCTTCAAAAAGTGGGTCGGAAGAAGGATTTTAGACTTATGGAAAGGAGTAATGGCAAAATGATAAATGTGCTTCAAGGGCTTGAGCTACATACAGGAGTTTTTAACTCTGAGGAGCAAAGGAAGATTGTCGATTGTGTTCTGAATCTCCAGCAAAAGGGCAAAAATGGCCAGCTTAGAGGTATGCTAACATCTTATATTTTTAACTTTGTGAGATTGATGTAAACTTTGATTTTGCATTAAACAACCTGTACGAAATACCATCTTAAACCTTTTCCTTTTCCACCCTCCTTAAGTCCCAGTGTAGGTCTCTGAGAGTGTTTAAAATAGTGAATTTTCTTGACCAGATCTTAACTTGTACATGGTTCGGAAAAAATTGAAACCTAAATGTGCACTGGATAAGTGAGAGTTAGAATGTTTCAAAAATAAACCTGTGTGCAGATTTGTTGTCAAAAACTGCATGTCGATATAAGACACATTGATCACTTCTACTCATTGTATGTTATCTCCTTTTTGGTCTTTTCATTTTTTCTGTTAAAGCCTTGGGTTTGATATATTTGCACCCAAACATATTAAAAAGGACTCTTTAAAACATATATCTTCCAGTTTTCATTTTAGTTTAAAAAATTTCTGAAGTTTTATAGGGAATAAATTGAATTGGGTAGCATTGAGATATTACTAGTCAAAGTTAGTAGGAGGTTTTTTGCTTGCTTTTTGCTGCACTAACAGTTTTATGAGGAAGAAAAGGCAACATTTTTAAGTCGAACTTATGAGTGCTAGTGGATGATACGTCAAGCTAGCTATAATTTCCTGGATCAATTCTGACCTTTGTCTAATGTTTCACAGAACGCACATATTCAGAGCCAAGAAAGTGGATGAGAGGTAAAGGGCGCGTGACAATTCAATTGGGCTGTTGTTACAACTATGCGATGGTAAAATCTTAATTGTCAATCATTTCCTGTTCGATAAACTTTCATTTCCATGTTTTCTTATATTGCCAGTTTGTCTCCTTTTTTTACTGTGTATTTCTTTCGCAGGATAGCAATGGTAATCCACCTGGTATAATTAGAGATGAGGAGGTTGACTTGTTGCCTCCTTTATTCAAGGAAATGATAAAACGGATGGTGAGGTGGCATGTCTTGCCTCCAAATTGTGCGCCTGATAGTTGCATAGTCAACATTTATGATGAGGGAGATTGCATTCCGCCGCACATTGACCATCATGACTTTGTTCGGCCTTTTTGCACTGTATCTTTTTTGAGTGAATGCAATATCCTCTTTGGTACAAATTTAAAGGTGATTAGTCCTGGAGAGTTTGCTGGTCTTTTCTCATTGCCATTACCTCTCGGGTATGTTGTTCAGTTTTCTCTCCATCCTTTTTGCTATAGTGCATGAAATGATCTCAAGGACTCTTAATTGTAAAAAGTCAAAAACATGTTTAGTTTCACAAACTGTTATTGTCTAAATGCTTATCATGCTTTGATGATTCATTTTGCAGATCGGTACTAATTCTAAATGGTAATGGTGCTGATGTCGCCAAACATTGTGTGCCTAGTGTGCCATCTAAAAGGTTGTCTAATTTCCAAATTTCAAATGCATCTCTTATGTGCAAAAAGCATTTTATCTTATTAGGTAGTTTCATCTCATACTTTTTTCTTGACAATTGCAGGATTTCAATCACTTTTAGGAAAATGGATCACACCAAGATACCATATAGACATGTAACGGATTCTCAATTGTCAACAATCAAGCCCCTTGAATTTTGTCCCTCAAATAAGCCATATATTCAGCTGGACCAAGACAAAAATAAAGCTGCAATAACTCAAGTTATCCCGGAGACAATGAATAAAACTTATTCCAGAGAGAACAAAGATTTCCCACCTCTAGACAGTTCAAATTTTTGGAATGGCCAGAGGAGGAAGAAAAATTTTGACCAACAAGGCTTGCGAGGTGTAGGTAGGGCTGTAGAACAATAATATTATGTATAGTCAATTGAGAGAATTGATAGGTGAGTTTGTTGTTGTATGTAGTTTCATACCAGTTTTTAGTGTTACAAATCTTATAACTTTGAGGATTTAAATTGTAACGTAACTTTTCTGTAGTTATAAATTTCACATGATATTTTCCGATATTTATGAATTTGACATGGATACTGAGCTTGCTATTTCCTCCTAAAGTGAACTCTAGTATGTATCGTTATCACTGTAATATTTCATGATGAATAGAAATAACAATCCCTCTTGAATAATTCATGCTAAATAGAGATAGCAATCCTTCTAGAGATGTCTCTTGAAAGTAGGTCTTATTTTCTCTCTCTCTCTCTCTTATGTTGAAATAATGGTGTACTTTCATAAATAGAAAGTTTTAGATCGTGTGCATTAGTAATTTCTTGATGGTTTTATGTGCTAAAAAAATGTGACAATGACTTTTTTTTTTTTAATTTATTATCTGCTTAAACCCCCCCCCCCCCCCCCCGGCCCCAACCCCAACAAAAAAACAACAAAAAAAAGACCTATTTAAGCATGTACTTCTCATTATGGAGATGATGATGACCTTTTATCCATGCCAAGAAACTTAAATTTAATGGATTTTAGTTAAATAGCCAGCCATCAATATACATGTCATAGTACTCAGTAAGCATGAGCATGCAGTGAACACAAAATTATTGAATTTTACATGAAATACGCGCTTCGTAAAAAAAAAAAAAAACAATAATAAAGGAAAAATAAGAAAGAAGATGGATGTGACACCTTTGAAGAGCTTTTGATTATTCTATTTTGATAAATAGAAGCTTTGAATTTAAAATTGAAACGTGCACTAATAATAGTTAGAATGAGAATATCTTTCGTGAGGGCGGCAAAAGATATCATATCCTTCAACCGGGCTCTTTCCCTAGTTGCTTGAAGCTTTAGTTGAATACCGGTACTCTTTTGGCCTTTTGAAAGCAGAAGGAATCATATGCCATTCGACCATAAAATAATCAATTTGACAAATAAATTGAAAATGGCAAGCATGTATAGATACAAAAATACTTTTTTAGGAGTTTAATATTGTCAACCTTTCTAAAAAAATTAAAAAAATTAGCATCATCAGCACAACCAATATATATAATATTTAATTTTGTCTTTTAAGATAAATTATTAAACGAACAAATTAAAAAAATATAGGTACAAATAATATGGAAATCTCACATCAATCTGGTGCATAATTCAATGATGAATAGACTTATATTAATTGACTTTTAACTAATCAAAATGGGAGTGTCAAATATATAACATTAATGGTCCTTGATGGACCGTGCACTATTGATATTTTTTAATAATTTTAGGCATATATATTTATCTGAATTTCTTAATTGCGTACACATTTTGAATCCTGGTGTTGTCAAGCAGCCCTTTCCTGACCAAAGTAAGGATTTAATGATTCAGAACTTTCTTTTTTGGTTAAATCATATGGTGATAAGTACGTGGTTGAGTGAAAATATTGAGAAAATTAAGCTTTTCCTTTTCTTTTTCTCTTTTTTCCCCCTACCATAAGGAATATAAATCTTAATTTTGACAAAGCTGAGCTTGTGTATGTATAACTACACACATGAATAAAAACTTCTAATTCAGCAAAATGCAAAGAAAAAAAAATTCCTATGGAAACTATAATTTGAAGTTGTGTTAACTTAAATTTGAAGTTTAACATCTCTAAATATATTCTCTGAATTCTTTATGTACCAAATAAACACAAAAAAGGATGACAGATTTTTTTTCAGAATGTTGGGACAGAGGATTTTCCTTCACGGATTCACCACTTTCTCTCCTCTCCTTCCAATCCAACAGCCAAAAGAAGCACTCATCTTCTTCCCAAATTTTTTAGTCACTAAAAAACATTAAAAATACTAAAGTTATATGAGCTTCCATTCCATGGTTCCATACCAATACAATAAAGCATATGTGGAAAAAAAAAAAAAAAAACAGGTAACCAATAAAATAACAAAAAGGCTCCCTGTTTTCACTCCTAGTGTCCTACATCGGTTGTTAGGTGTGTGCGTGAGTAGTGCTTAAGTTTCATGGGTGTAACCTTAAATCAACAATTAACTTTTGGTTGTATTTCGTGGAACAAAGCTTTAGTGTTAGTTATGAAATCTCTTGACAAACAAAAAAAAAAAAAAAACAAAAAGACTCCGACCAAATCCTAAATTGGGAACCTTCAATTCCTCCCCTCGTCCATAGGTAATATCCCACGTGGGCCCGTGACTGCCGTCGGCGGCCAACAAAAGATTTCACGTCAATCGAGCTGTACATTTAGACGACAAATCACATACTTTTTTTAGGTTAAATTACACTTGCACCCTTGAGTCTGCCTTAATTACAAATAACTTGTCTGAGTTTGGTTTATGAGCATGTGGAGAACCGGTGGATATTAAAGTTAATGACACCTATACTTATTGTTTGGTTAATCATTATTAGGAAAAAAAAAAAGAAGTGTTAAAATTTACACCTTATCGTTCTTTACTTGTGACTTGAGTTTCAAAATAATTAACTCATTAATATAATGAAACCTTTTTGTTGTGGGGAATGAAAACAATTTTAAACCAAACATGTAAAGAATAATGACATAATTAATGATTTCTATCATGATTCACATTCCTTAATGAGAACAAAATGGCTTTTGTTTTCCATTGTAAATCATACCATAACATTATAGTACTTCTTTTTTTTGGCCTCGGATAACTTAGGATTATATTCTCTTATCCATTTACTTTTGCCACAAGTGAGGCACCTAATTGGATAGACATACAATAGATTCACTTATTTTTACTAGTATCAAATAAGCTTCTCATACACCATGGTGTTGTTATTACTAATGATCAATTTATTCTCATGAACAGAGGTGGCATTTTATTGAGAACAAAGTACTGGCTAAAAGGGTAAAATTAAGCTGTAAATGAAGTCATTAAACTGAAACTCCAGGGGTTTGAGCGTAATTTAATTCACACATTTACTTTTGCTACCCTTTTTTTCCCTTAATTTAAATTTTTACCTAAAAAATGCAAATTTAAAAATACTCAAATATGCTTTACGTGGCAGAAGGTTTAGCGGAATCCCCTACAACTCAGCACATGCTATTGACAGTAAACACTCCACCAGCCACCAATAAAATAGTTGACGGGGCCCATACGGTAATCATATTAAGCCCACCACATGCATGATTGCCACGTGTCACCTTCCGCCTTGGTCTAAATTCCCCAATTTCTCTATTTGTCTGTTCACTATCCAGCCAAGTAGATGCATATAACAGGTTGCTGTCTGAAAACAGAACAAAGAATCTCCCTGCTAGAACCCCAGGTAGGTAACCGATATTAAACTGATTTTTTTTTTTCAAATTTTTTTTAAGAGAGAGAAGATGAAAGATTCCGCAGGTGCATTTTATTTCTTTGATTTCTCGAAAATTGTTTGCATTTTGTTTTTTAAATTAAATGATGGAGTATTTGCTTTATTGTTCTGTTGCTGAGAATTTCTAGGGTTTTTGTAGGGTTTCTGTAGAGATTGATTCGGTTGCTGTACCTATTAATCTCTAGGTTAGTTCAGTTTAATTATCTGAATGTTGCTGTAAAATTTGATTTAATATGTTGATTATGTTTAGTTGCCAGCTGCCAGTGAATTCATAATTGAAATGATTAACATTGAACAGCTGTAAGTTAAATGTAAAGGCGGTAAATTTGTCTGCTGACTGCCGGCTGAGATTAGTTTTTGAAGCTTTTTTCTGTTAGCTTATTATGGTAAAGAGCTAATAAAGATTCAATTTTTGTTGAAGTCTAACGGTAGTTTTTATCTGATTTTGCAAGTAAACAACTTAGATTGTGTGGATATTGACAATACATTCTTGAAATGATCTTCCAGTTCCAGGGAGAAGTCCTGTTATAATGAAAATATTGAGTATATGCATTTGAGAACTTCCCCAACTCTTTTTGCCCCATTCGAATCCTGACGTTTGTTGTCTTAATTTTTAGGTTTTGGCTTAAATAAGAAAATTCATCGATGTCTCACTACCTACCTGTTCGACATAATTATGGGAGACTTATATTTCTTATAACGCTTTAAAGTGTCTGTATTTAGTATAACTGGCTTCACTTTAATTCCATTTGCTGTCCTGCTTTAAAAACCATTTTAATTTGGTTGATTCATTTAATTGTGTCGTTTATGTTATTCTTCTGGACAAAGTTGTGTTGTCCTTCTGCAGCAAACCTTGCTCATAGACTTACACAATCAAGCTTATACATTATGGGCAACATCTTTCTTTTTAATTATTATTGTGTTAGCAGTTAATATCTTTATTCACGTGTCTGAAGATTGCGACATAGGCTACCCTGGTGGGTTATATTTGGGAGTTCATGGGCATGTAAATTCAAGGGAGCTATACCTTCACAATTTCTGGGACTTAAAGACTTTGTGTGCTTCTTAAAATTACGTATTTTTATTTTTGACCACACCAAAGGCACTGTACATGCAGGATTTTTTGATGCAAAGATTTATAAGCTCAATAAGACACTCTTAGAATAATTGCATGCTTGTCCCAAAAAGCAAAAGGAGTAAGCAGCCATAGTTGGAAAGAGATGAATGCATGGTAGTCAAACATTATATCTGATTACTTACACAAGATATGCAATATGACATATTATTGTGCAACTATAAGTAACCAACTTTGGATTCTTTCTTGGAAAAGAAGGTATGAACATAGAAAACAATTAGATGAAAAACAATTAGGGCCTTTTTACATGGAGGAAGATCTAAGTTGTCCTGAATTACAACGTTGTACGCTTTCAGTGAAAAAATGGTGGAAGACAGTAAAGGCTGATGTAGAAAATCAGTGAAAGCCTTTTAGTTGGAAGGCAATCTAACTTAAATGGTATTATACATGAACCTTGCATTTCGTTTTTTAGTATTCTCAGCGACTTAACTGCTTTGAATTCAGCAGATACTTGAGGTCATTCTTTTTTCAACACCAGGAGCGAAGATGAAGTGCTTTTTGCAACAGGAAATGCATAATTTGCATTTCTTAATATTATTCTAGAAATTTCATTTCTAATCGTCATCGTACATGGAGGTTACTGAAAGGTATTCAGATTAGGCTTCTTTCTGAGTCATTTAAGTTAAAATAAATGCACATCATGTCTAGATTTGCATACTGAAGAGTAAGATTAAGCTAAGGTGGTCCTTCTATCTCTAGGACTCTTGAAAAGCTTTTTCCAAGAGGTGATGTATATGTGGGTAATTTCAAGGGACTGCTCCCCCATGGAAAAGGAAAATATAATTGGGCAGATGGAACAGTTTACGATGGTAATTGGGATGAAGGAAAAATGACCGGGAAAGGAAGGATCTCCTGGCCATCAGGAACCACATATGAGGGTGATTTTTCTGGGAATTACCTCCATGGTTTTGGAACATTTACAGCTTCTGATGGATCTGTGTACCAGGGTGGCTGGAGGATGAACTTTCAACATGGAATTGGCAGAAAGCAATATCAGAACTCTGATGTTTATGATGGATGTTGGAAAGAGGGCAAAAGAGAAGGCAGTGGGAAGTATGCATGGAGTAATGGGAACATGTATATTGGAAGCTGGAAAAATGGGAAAATGAGTGGTAGAGGGGTTATGAAATGGTTTAATGGTGATCTTTTTGATGGCTTCTGGTCTAATGGACTAAGACATGGGACAGGTTGCTATAGATTTGTTGATGGAAGTTATTATTTCGGGACATGGACTAAAGGTTTAAAGGATGGACTAGGGACATTTTATCCTGCTGGTACTAAGTATTTAGCACGAAGGAAGACTAGTGCTGACAAAAATGAGGACAAAAAGAAAAGATCACTGGCTTATAGTTCATCAGTTAATTCTGAGAGGTCTGTGAGACCTAATGTTAAGCGTAGCCTTTCTGAAAAAACGTCAAATACCCTTTCGAGAGCTTCAAGTCAACCATCACGAAGGACTTCATCACTGGGTGAAGATGGTGTTCTTGATGATATCAGTGTTGATGTTATGCCATTTGACTCTTCATCCATCACATCTCATCATTCTGATGATGACCAGTCTGGGTTGCAGGGCAATAATGCTGTTGCTTATGAAAGGGAATATATGCAAGGAGTCTTAATCAAGGAACGGATTAGAAGAATTAGTGGAAAGTCTTTAAAGAATAAACAATTATGCAAATTTCATGCAAACGAAGTAAAAAGAAAGTTGTGTGTGGCCATCTTTGAAGGACATAGAAGCTACTATCTAATGCTTAACTTGCAACTTGGCATCAGGTAAAAATGTGATAGTCTGTTACTTTAGAATTGAATCCACATATTCGATCAGATTTTTTTTTTTGGTTATTTGATTTTTGGAGTGTAGATTACAGGAGCTAATGGCTTTTTGGAATTTCACAGATACACTGTGGGTAAGATCACACCTGTTCCTGCTCGTGAAGTGAGATCATCTGACTTCGGAGAACGAGCAAGGATAAGAATGTATTTTCCTATAAAGGGTTCCCAGTTTACACCTCCACATTATTCGATTGATTTCTATTGGAAGGACTATTGCCCAATGGTATTCAGGTAGCCCGAGATATTTCTTTAGTCCAGTTTGTAGTTTCTGATATCACTTCTACTTGTGTTTTGCTTTTTCACTTAGGAATGGTTTGTTTGTCCACATGGATCTTATTTTCAGGAATCTGCGAGAAATGTTCAAGCTAAATGCTGCAGAGTACATGATGTCCATCTGTGGAGATGATGGTTTGAGAGAGCTTTCTTCGTCAGGAAAAAGTGGCAGCATTTTCTACCTCTCGGGTGATGATAGATTTGTAATCAAGACTTTGACAAAATCAGAACTGAAGGTGTGAACAAGAGCTTAAATCTTTGGTAGATAGCCTTCTACTTTATTTTTCATGCATTTGACCGTAAATGTTAGGTTCTATATTAATTTGGATTTTTCTTTCTGAGGTGAATTTGGTGCCAGTTCTGATTTTCACTTTCATGGTAGTGGGACTTGGCTTTCCTTGTGGTCTCTAGCTCTCTATATCTCTAGTGATTCTTTTTACGATGAAATATATGAAATGGTATCTTTAGCTGCTATTCATTTCGAGTTTTTCTGCTCACATCCTTCCCTCCCTCTCTCTATCTTGCTTATGGGGCAATCATTTTTTGGTTTATCTGCATATAAATGCAAACACCCTGCACATTCAAGCACAGAGAGAGAGAGAGAGAGAGAGAGAGAGAGTCTAAAACAGAGAACAGATAAAGTTGCCATTTCATCTGTATATGTAAAACTCTGAATACCCTAAAGAATGAATCTTTTGCAACTTATTTATTGTATGTCTGGCAGATTTAAATATGACTCATTCTAGAGCACAATGAACCTCAGGTGAGGAAGCAAAATAGCAATCCTTTCCATTTGTGAAAGCTTCATATAGAGTTTAATGGCATAAGTTCCACAGCGGAGTGTATTAAGATGTTCCTTTAGAGTTTATTCCAGTGTTTTTTAAAACTAACCTGGACTGGCAGGTTCAATCGGGAAGCAGTCAGCTGAACCGGACTGCTCAACCCTGGTAGAAACCTATGAACTGGTTGAACCTGACCAGACAGATTTTTGGGTTTTGCTTTTACTTTTTCATTTTTTGATAAGGTACTATAATTTTTTTTGGGGTAGGTTTAACAAATATTTTTTGTGTGAAATATTTGCTTAAAATTTAGATATTCTTCATTACACTTTTATTTAAAATGACACTAATGTTTTTGACACATTTTTCATACATTTACTATTTTATCAATACAATCATTTTATTTTTTTTAACAAATAAAATTGATTGACTCGACCTGTTCATGTGCAGGATTGAGTCTAAAAACATTTTTTTTTATAACTACACTGCTAAGCCATTAAAGGAAATCTAGCGTTGTCCTTACCATTTCAATGTTCCCCTGACGATTTTGACTTGGAATCAGGAGGCAAGTCAATCATTATAGCTCTGCTTTGCACATTAGCTGTGGATGCTGTACCCTTTCTTGTCAGTGCATCCTTGATAGGTGCTCAACAAATAAGGAAAAAGATATAAGTTATCTTTAGCATGTTACTTTTGGTGTTCTGGAGGGTGATGCAACAGTTACATCTGTTGTTGAATTGAGAATTGTTTATTTTGAGTTATTAATGCTGGTGGAAATGATCTATAGATGCAATGGATACATTCAGGCTAAAGAAAGGAGAGATTAAAGAAAGAACTATTTCCATTGAGGACTTTTTCAGTGGTGAACAAGAGTATGGTGAAAGTGTTTCCAAGTGCAGATGGTTTTTGGTTCAAGTCCCACCAGTTTGAGTAGTTGCTTAACTCTTTCTTAGTTCATGTCTCACTTTAGTAGAGTATTTTAATTTATAATTTAGTTGAACCGCATAAAGCCTACTATTTTTGTTTATTATTTTTACCCTTGCATAAAGTGCTCTTATGCTCTTTTCCCCTTTTTTTCATGTTTTATGTTTTCCTTTCTATTCATGCAATTTGTATATTTTCATTCTGTATATTCAGATTCTGCATTTATGTGTGTGTGTGGAACAACGATTGGACTCAGGACATCCTCGTGTTTTACTGCTTCTTTGGAAGGTTAATCAGCTCACTGTGACTTCTAATGTTGTGTAGGTGTTTCTCAGGATGTTACCTCGCTACCATGCACATGTAAAGCTGCATGAAAACACTCTCATAACCAAATTTTTTGGCCTTCACAGGATAAAATTGAAACATGGAAAAAAGGTTTGTTGACATTCTTAGAAGTAGTTGCTATATAAATATGTATACGCATGTGCACGTGCGTGTCTGTTTGAGTATCTATCTATAATGAGCCTCTTTTCAGGTACGCTTTGTAGTGATGGGAAATATGTTCTGCACTGAATTGCGAATTCATCGTCGCTATGATTTGAAGGGTTCATCTCATGGGAGATTTACAAAGAAAGACAAGATTGATGAGGGCACTACATTAAAAGATCTTGATTTGACTTATGTGTTTCATATGGACAAGTCATTGCGTGATTCACTTTTCCAGTTAGTTCTCCCATCTTTGTTTTGCTTTCTCCACCTTTTCACTCCTTGCCAGAGAACAAAATCACTCTTCTCAGACTAACATGATTTGGTAGTTAACTATAGCAAATAATTTAGAATGTCCTGTTTAAACTTGCAAGGAAATTCTTTCTTTGTTATGTTTATGTTAGCATTTTGTTATGTTTACTGCGGTGTGGATTGTTCAGGTTCTCGGCTACATATATTTATACCTGAATGTGCTTTAGAGTCCAAACACTTGAGTTGAAAATGTGTAGATCTTATTTACTGTGTAATGGACCGTAGTGGCATAAACAAAAAATAGCAAAATCATTTTACAGAAGTCAGATTTATGCATGTCTATATGTTTGTTACTTACACTTGAAGATGTCTAAGAAATATGAGGCAGTCAAGAAGTTTAAGCTTTGGATGATGATAGAAGCATGAAAATTCTATCGATTTGGAAAATCAAAGGGTTACTGCCTCAAATGTAGATGGTTTTAGCTGAGCAAACAATGTTGATATATAAAGATTTATGGCCTCAAAATCTACAGTTGTTTGAAGTGGGCTCACCTAGTTTAGTCTACAGTTTACATTTATAGATCTAACAAAGCCTCAACTTAAATCTCAATTGGGCTTTTTGACACATGATGCTTCTTGTTTTGCCTTCAGTTTCAGGCTTTCAGCCCTTGCGCAAAAATCTCAATTTGATGATGGTGCACTTGAGGACATAGGCTTAATAATATAATTTTGGGTTGAGTTTGCTTAAGGAAGCGCTGGCTGATTAGGCAACGGAAAGTCCCAACCTCAGATGTTCGATCTTTCACTTCATTCATAGAACTTTATTGAATATCAACTTATCTTTTCTTATTGCATACCTTTGTAACTCTGCCTGAAACAAGGAATAATTCTAAAGACCCCGCTAACTACTGACAGATCTGGAAGATTGGTTCAATATCGGGACTAATTGATGTGTGCCCCTGTAGCTTGTAATGTTTCAATTGATAGAGAGAAAAAAGACACATACTCTGGAGAATGGATACTTTCTTTTTCACTTTCTGTTTCTTTTGTCTTGTTTCTCAATCAGATTTTCTATAGAGATACTTCTTTTTAGTTTTATTCCTATCACTGCACATGATTTCCTTCTACATCCCAATTTTGAGCAGAAATTTTTTTTTTTTTTTCTGTTTCTATTTTTGCAGACAACTATCCGTGGACTGCAAGTTTTTAGAATCTCAGCAGATCATTGATTATAGCCTTTTGTTGGGTTTGCATTTTAGAGCTCCTGAGCATCTTAAAGCCCTGCTAGAGCCACCTGCCTCGATACACAAGCCCAAGAGCACACAAGCTACTCTTGATGGTCAATTTCTCTTCTTCCTTTGGGAGTTTTTGCTTGAGTTAGTTAATTTTTTGTTGAGATCCATAAAAAAATTCTTTACATCTTGGATAGGTTAATTATATTGATGCAATAATAGTTTTAACTTATGTTGTTTGATGCAATGTCTTTGATGTTTGGATATTAATCTGTTTCTGGTATATTAAGATGAAGCTGAATGATGTTTATATTTTCTTCCTATTTTATACAAAATATCATACACTTCTATGATACATATGACTGGAGTATTAGCTATATTCCTCGCTGTAGGCTCACTCATCTTGTACAATAAATTAATTTAAAATGTCTTCCTCGCCTGTAAGAAATCGTAATGTCTGAAGGTCGCGTCCTTGTCTATCAAATGTCTGGGGTAAGATATGTCTATTGCCTCAATAAGTAAGGTGCATCTGTACCGTACTTCTAGTACAGATATAATAGTAGAAACGTAATGAAAAGAAAGCTTCATAGACTCCTAAAATGATTTTGAATTGTTTTTTTTTTTCTGATCATTTGAAGGTTTACATATGTCCGGGTAATATGTAAAATTTCATATCCTAGTGTCGTCTCTTGTGCAAACGGTATAAATTCTAGACTAAATTGTATTCTAGTCTTTACAATTTTAAGCAATAATTAGTGCATAATACAGTTACTTTGTGTGAGTAGTTCTGCTTAGTCTTCTGCGTGTTGTGCTGTGTCCTTCTTTGTGTGAGTAGTTCCTAGTTGTAAGTTGTGGATCCAAAGATCTAACATGTCGTAAAGATACATCTTCTGTGTCCTTCTGAGAATAATTAATCGAAAAGTAGGATTTACAAAATAAGTATGGTTTTCCTTTTAGGATGTTTTGGGACTTTTCTAATCAGAAAGTGTGTTTGTGATATCCCTCCTGCCCCTTCTGCTTGTGTTTAAGTTCTCTGTTATCTATTCTGCAACTTGTGGTTGCAGACTGCAAATCTAGGGAAGAGAGAGGTGGAGGTTCTGGGTTGTCACGCTAGTTAATTATTCTACTTATAATAAGAACAAATGAAGACCCAAAGGAATTTTCTAAAAAATATGGGGGTCCATTGTTGTCTTCGAGCAACCTGATTTGTTATTTTCTTGTGTTATCTGTTGCATTTTATTTTAACAGATTAAATTTTATGTGCCTTTTTCTGTTGTTATTCATTTTTGGAGCTTCTTTGTGCCTTTCATGTTTTAGCCCGGAGAATTGGTGCCTTCATGAGAACTGACAAGCATGAATTTACTACTATCCATAAGCATATGCTGGAGAAAGAGAGAGAGAACAAAAATTAAAATAAAATAAAAAAGAGAGAGCTTCTGAAGAATGTATACAGAATATTGATTACAAATACATATGATCTGGTGACTCAGATCCACCGAAGAAGCTCTGAAATTTGACTTACAGAAAAGAAGCAATTTTGATGTTTATATCTATCTGCTAGAATACCATTGTATGGTTTGCCACTGGAACAATAAAAATTTGATTTTCTTGTTCCGAGTGGCTAAAAAGATTTACTTTTGATTCCTTGTTTAAGTCTTTTTCAGCACTTCCCCATTCAGTTTCTTTTCTACATTGAAGTGTTCTTAAAGGAGCAGCTTATGCTTTTGCCTCCTTAAGGTATGACTTCTCAAGGAGAGCTGTCAATTCCCCCAAGCGGTTTGCTTCTAGTGACCCATGAACCAAGTTCAGTCAGTACTGAGCCAGGTCCTCACATAAGAGGAAGTAATCTGAGAGCAATGTCTGTTGGTGACAAAGAGGTTGATCTTCTTCTGCCTGAAACTGGAAGGTAACTTTTGACTATTTTATGGTTGCTATGTTCCGCATAATTTTGGTTTTGGAGTGACATTTATTACAGCATATATAAACGTTGCAAACATTTTAGCATGGTTTACACAATGAGCAAGCAGGAAATTTATATGTTTTGAGTCATCAGGTTAGTACATAATGGTTCAGCTTTTATTCTTGTTTGCATGAAAATAGAATCTCATACATAGAAATATCACCTATTAATGCTCTCGAGCATTTGGTGATCATTCAGACTGTCAGGCGAAGTCTGGGAACTTGCAAGCTTTTACAACATACTCCTGCCCATATTCATGGACCATTTCCATTTTTTTTTTTTTTGTTCTTCCCTTGTGGGAATTAAGCAGTTTCTGATGTAGTAACTGGATATAATATTTTCAGGTTAAGGGTGCAACTAGGCGTAAACATGCCAGCACGGGCAAATCGCAAACTCTTACAAGACAAGACTGATTCAGCAGAAGTTGAACTCTTTGAGGTTTACGATGTTGTACTCTATCTTGGAATTATTGATATACTGCAGGAATACAACGTGAGGAAGAAATTAGAGCACGCATATAAATCTCTGAGGTTTGACCCTATGTCAATTTCTGTTATTGAACCTAAGCTCTATTCAACACGTTTAATCAAATTCCTGGAGAAAGTTTTCCCCATTACGCCATGAAGATTTTGGCACCTTTCAGCCATTGCCCTCTTTACACTTTTATCTTTGAAGATAAATGACGTGATTTTATTCACCATTCATTGTAAGATGATCGTTCATAGGTCAAAAATTTTCATCTAATACATGTACAGCAGTAGTTTCTGTATCACCCTTGGGAAAGTATAGAAAAATCCAGCCTTTTGTAATAAGAACCAGAATTACATTTGTACGTCTTTTGTATACAAGTGTTGCACACTTTTTGATGTGGAACGAGATGTTCAAGTTTTTCATGTTATTTGTCTATATTAGCTTTAGGATTTTAGATAGGTTATTTCATATGATTTTAGTGTTATTTTCATTTATTTTAGTAGAATTTTTATGTTTGTTATTGTCGTCATCGATAAGGAGCATGAAAAGAGGAGAAAAAGGGTTGGTGAATCGATATTATAACTGGGAACATAATTGCTGATCAGAAGACTTTATTCGATAGAGCTTGCCCACGCTTTATATCATGTATGTTGCCAGTGGACCAGAAGACTTCTTTTAATACAGCGTGCTCACGTCTTATGTCAAGAAGTCTACTGCAAAAAATACGAATCTTTAGAATTCTTTCATCAACTTATTCATAATAAACTTGATTTTTACCAATTTCTCTCAAGTTTCTTGAGATTTTAAAATTCTAACGAATCTTTTCGAAATTAGATTGTGAATCTTTTTCTTTGTTCTTCGGGAATCATTCGTGAAACAATCTTTAAATCGCGCTTTCGCGTCAGTTGGTATCAGAGTAGGTTTCTCCTGTTCTTAAATTATTCAACGACCGGTAATAAATCCGCGTCAGTTGGTATCAGAACAGGCTTCTCCTGTTCTAAATTATTCCAATGGCCAGCAACAAATCTAGAGACGGAACTTCTGCCCCAAAGAATGATCTTCAAATTCAAAACGACCGTATAGATCGCATAGAGCAGGCACAAAACGAACAATGAGTTCAGATGGAGTGTATGCAGGCAAATATAGACTTAATTATACAGCGTTTGGATTGGATAGGTGTTGAGGGACAGACCAGACAAGGAGAGCGGGATGAGAGGGTACCTCTTGACCATCCCTTGGTCATTAATGAGCAGCGAATAATCCCTCCTAGGGATTAAACCTATGAGGATGATTCGTCTAATAATGAAACATTGGTGGGATTTAGCCGTGAAGGCCCTAATCAAAGGGGTTTTCAACGTCGAGATCCTGAGAAATTCAAGTTGAAGGTAGATGTGCCTTCTTTCAATGGTAACTTGGGTATAGAGGACTTCTTGGATTGGATTGCTGAGATTGAGAGGTTCTTTGAGTACATGAAAATTCCTGAAGACCGATAAGTCAAACTTGTGACTTATAGGTTGAAGGGAGGAGTATCGTCTTAGTGGGAGCAATTGCAAAATCAAAGACATCGTCAAAGGAAGCAGCCTGTGAGGGCATGGTTGAAGATGAAGCAACTTCTTATGACCGGATTTTTGCCTCCTGATTATGAGCAGTATTTATTCTCCCAATTTTAACATTGTGTCCAGCGAGGTCGTACTGTTTATAAATACCATACAGAATTTCTGCGCTTGTTATCTCGTAATAATGTGATAGAGATTGAGGGACAACTTGTTTCGAGGTTTCTTGATGGTTTGAGTTTGAATGTGCGTGATGAAATTGATATTCAACCGATTTTTACTTTGACAGATGCTCATAATTTAGCATTGAGAACAGAGATGAATTTGGCGAGAAAGAGAAATACTCGTAGTGATGGAGCACGAAGGAACTTTGACTCAATCAAATTTACTACTAAAGAGAGCCAAAGACATAATCAAGAAACTCGAGGTGCTAGATACCGTGAAGACAAGAGACCAGTGGGGGATGAACAAGTAGCTCTCAAGAAAGCCAATGCGAGGCAACCACAACCTACTAACACAAAAGTCCCTAATCCTTATGCAAAATTTATGGGGAATAAGTGTCATAGATGTGGTAAACCAGGGGACTATTATAATAATTGTCCTGACCGTCGACAGGTAAATTTGGTAGAACATGAGGTAGATGATGATGATGAGGCCGAGAATTATATCTGCGGGGCTGAATCCGGAGAGGATGAATGAGAGAAATTTGAACCTACTACACTTGTGGTACGGAAGTTGCTGCTGTCACCTAAGAAGGAAGAGAAGACTCAACGACACAAACTCTTTCGAATTAGGTGTCGAGTTTCTAACAAGTTTCTTAATTTAATTATCGATAGTGGTAGTTCTGAAAATATTATTTCAAGGCAGCTAGTGGAGAAATTAAAATTACCTGTTGAAAAACACCCTGAACCTTATACAATTGGTTGGATTAAATAAATAAAATCAGTTAGGGTGGTAGACCGTTGTAGGGTACCTTTTACTATTGGCAAGTATTCTGATGAGGTTGTGTGTGATATTGTGGATATGGATGCTTGTCATATGTTGTTAGGGCGACCTTGGTAGTATGATGTAGATGCCGTCTTTATGTGTAGGGATAATGTTTACAAATTTAAGAAAGATGGTAAGAGGATCACTTTGGTTCTTATGGCACCAAATGATCGCTCAAAGGTTGTAAATAGACCTAGTAGTAGCAGATATGTGTTTACTATTACTGGTTCTGAATTTGGATTAAAATTTATTGCAGGTATTAAGGAGTCACAGGAGTTACTAGCTGTGGTGCTGAAAGAATTTCATATGGCCGAATCCAAGTCAGAGATTCCGGTGAAGGTTCGTGAGGTGCTAAATGAATTTGAAGACGTTATGCCTGATGAACTTCCAGTTGGATTACCTCCCATAGGAGAAATTCAACATGCTATTGATTTAGTTCCTAGAGCAAGTTTGTCTAACTTGCCATATTACCGGATGAATATCAAAGAAAGTGAGATCTTGCAGCAGATGGTAAATGAATTGTTAGAAAAAGGGTCTATTCGAGTGAGCATGAGCCCGTGTGCTGTTCCTGTACTTTTGACTCCTAAGAAAGATGGTTCGTGACGGATGTATGTTGATAGTCGTGCTATTAATAAAATCACTGTTCGTTATAGTTTTCTCATTCTTAGGTTGGAAGACATGTTGGATTACTTGTCTGGAGCTTGTGTCTACACCAAAATTGACCTACGGAATGGATATTATCAGATACGCATCAGGCCTGAAAATGAGTGGAAGACTGCGTTCAAGATGAAAGAGGGATTATATGAGTGGTTGGTGATGCCTTTTGGGCTATCCAATGTACCGAGCACTTTCATGCGACTGATGAACGAGGTCTTGAAACCATTTATTGATAAATTTATTGTGGTGTATTTCGATGATATATTAATTTATAGTACTAATGAAAAGGAGCATCTTGAACATTTGCGCCAAGTGTTTCGTGTATTGTAGAAGAATAAATTATATATCAACATGAAGAAGTGTAACTTCATGACAACAAACCTGGTATTCTTAGGCTTTGTTGTTAGTGTGGACGGTATTCGTGTGGATGAAGAAAAGGTGAAGGCTATTCGTGAGTGGCCTAGGCCCCAAAATGTGTCAGATGTTCGTAGTTTTCATGACCTAGCGACTTTTTATAGGCGTTTCATCCGCAACTTCAGCTCAATTGTAGCTCCGTTGACTGATTTTATGAAAAAGGGAAGGTTTCAATGGAGTATTGAGCAAGAAAGGAGATTCAAAGAGATCGAAGGGTTGAAAGAATTTAATGATATGAAGGTTGAACAAATCTTCTTAGAGGAGTTACCAATAAATCCGGTCTCAATGGATTTATTGTTGGATAAATCTATGGAAATTGCCATCCCGGAAATTCAGAATTTCAATATTGGTAAGGAAATTTTTTTCAACGAATTTACTCATGACGGAAAAATTCCTGTGAAGACCCATAAAATTGAATATCTTGTATGTTAAGGGAAATTAATAAAATTCATGTGGACAATGAATGGTCTAAAAATTGTAGGATTCGAGATGTTTATACACGTTCTAAGATTGTATGGACTCTCTCATATTCATAATTGGATCCTTAAGTTTCAGTGCAAACGTCAGCCTTACAAAATTCGTGGGAGAATCGTAGCTACATCTTCATGTAGTTCCTGTGTCAAATTTCTCCGAGGAACTCGAGAGCGAGTTCTTTCCAAGTGGGGGAGTCTGATGTGGAACGAGATGTTCAAGTTTTTCATGTTATTTATCTATATTAGCTTTAGGATTTTAGATAGGTTATTTCATATGATTTTAGTGTTATTTTTCATTTATTTTAGCAGGATTTTTATGGTTGTTATTGTCGTCATCGATAAGGAGCATGAAAAGAGGAGAAAAATGGTTAGTGAATCGATATTATAACTGGGGAACATAATTGCTAATCAGAAGACTTTATTCGATAGAGCGTGCCCACGCTTTATATCATGTCTGTTACCAGTGGATCAGAAGACTTCTTTTAATACAGCGTACCCACGCCTTATGTCAAGAAATCTACTGCAAAAAATACGAGATTTACGATTTTCTGTAATTTTTCTTATTTTTCTGCTATTTTTCTTTCTTTTGTCTTAAGAAACTAATGTAGCCTATAAATTGGCATATTCTAGGGTTTCCTTAGAATTCTTTCATCAACTTATTCATAATAAATTTAGTTTTTACCAATTTCTCTCAAGTTTCTTAAGATTTTAAGGTTCTAACGAATCTTTTCGGAATTAGATCGTGAATCTTTCTCTTTGTTCTTCGAAAATCGTTCGTGAAACAATTCCTTAAATCGCGCTTTCGCGTCACTTTTTAATGAATACGTTTGGGACATTAAGATTCTATTATTATTGTGAGATCTTTTATTGAAAATGGATAGGAGTTACCTAAATGGTACATATTGAAAAGGTAAAATTTTAAATCTTATTTTCCTCGGGAGCTTTATTAATTTGATAATTTAATCCTGGAACACTTTTAATGTCTTAATCCAACAAAAGGATGAGGTAATTGAATCAAACCAGAGAAAGACAAATGAAATTATCTTTCCGTGATTGACAGAAGCAAGTTCATGTGCGGGGTAAGAATTCTTCATTTTTCTGTTTATTTTCCTTATACTAATTATCTAAAGAGTGAGTTATCCTCTACTATTTCGTATAGACAAACAGCAAAAGGCAAAAGAAAAGGTGATTTTAGCCTGACCTTTTTGTGAATGCACAAGTAAATATGCGGGATCAAGCGGACGATGAGAGAGAAGCTTACTTTCTTTCATTTAGGATCGCTGGCTTCAATGTTATCCGAAAACAAATTTTTTTTTTTGTTTTTTATCAAGCCTATACTATTACATTGAGATAAGGGAATAGTGTTGGTAGTATTCGAACCCTCGACTTCTGAGATAGATCATAGATATCTAACCGCTCAACCAGTGGCGGAGCCATAAAACATTTTTAGTGGGGGCAAAAGGAAAATTAAAATTTCTTACTTAATATTAAAATTTTTTACTTACTTTTTAACCCTTTTTTTTTTAACAAAAGAACATCAATACTCACGTAACAAGAAGAAATAATGCATATATTTCACAAAAAACATAAGTAAATTTATACTCAAAATTTCTAATGTAACAATAATTATATTTCAAAAAATAAATCAAACAATTTATAATTGATAATGGTTTACAGCTTTTTTATATTTTCAACTTCACAAAGCATATTTTTTCAATGTAAGTAACTAAATAATTACTCATCCAATTATCTTCCATTCTAATCTACAAGGAAAAGAAAATGAGCCTGTAAGAAAAAGTACTGGGGGCACATTTAAAAATTTGTCTAAAATTCATGAACATCAAAGGAAGTTAAGAGAAGCCAGTGGGGGCCTGTACCCCAGGGCCCCCACTTTGGATCCGCCCCTGCGCTCAACTCTCTATTCGTTCAAAAAAAAAATAAAATAAAACTAAAACTTTGAAAGGCCATCAAATTGTAAAACACATGAACATTTTACATGTTCAATCTGATGAAGGCATAATCAATAACAGGAGCAATGGCGCAGAAGTTTGGAAATGGAAAAAGTCCAATTCGACCCCTCCACGTTAATAATATTAATTATCATCGTCAATAATTACAGTCACAGCTTGGAACCAGCCAACATTCCTCTCAAATCACTTCTGCTCTGTGATTAATTATTTCACATTTATAGGCATGCAAGTGTATAGAGTTTTCTTAAATTCTATCTTCTGTTTGATAATTTTAATCTTTCATCTCATCCACAGATTTATCTTCGGAAATGATTTTATCTATCTGTTTTAATTTGAATTTGGTAAATATATGGTGGACTTTGTTTGGTTGAAAATGTACTAATAATTTTTCTTTCATGGAAGATATATTTGTTATGCTCAAACTGGTCAAAGTTCACCCATCCAAGGAAATAGAATTGGAAAACTTCTCTTTGTTATCTTCTGGTTGCGAGGAAATTACGACCATAAGCGTGACACACACAACTTCTAATGCTTTGGAAATTGGATTTTTATCACTAAATTCATCAGTGAAGTTTTGTATTTTCTACACTCAGATCCATCTATCTCCTTCACGTACATTGACCCCATTAATTTCTGGTGTCTGATAGCATATATCTAGGGGCCATAAATGGACTAATGAATGGCTTCGCAATTAAAGCTTTGTCTCAACTCTATCGTTCAGGACTTCACCTTCTCTCTTTGGACGCTTTTAAGATGGTATGATAGTACAATTGATAGACCGTCCTAAATCCAGAATCCCATCTTTCAGTCAATCAAATTGCAATGCTCTCACCCTGCAGCCCTGCAACTGTATAGCAAGAAAAAGTTCTGAAAAGAAAAAGAATTTGACATGGTTATTACAGCCATAACTTCCTGAGATATCTAACACTTGAAGTAAGCATTTACGCACACATGCACGAATTAATTTATGTGCACTACAAGAATCTAAACTCTTCCTTTGATTACACCTGCATTTTTTTACACTAGCAGCATAATCTTTCTTCATGCGACAAAATCAAACTTTGATTAGTAGAGCTGCTTTTTAAATAATTTTGTAACTTTAAAAATCTATCCACCTGCACATGTATATAAAAATAAATACGCACATTTGGAATTTCATAAGTGATCAAGTAAACAAAGGGAAGACTACTTCCCGGAAAAAAAAGGGGATTGAGGGAAATTTTTTTGTTATATGGTTACACGATTTATACACCTAAACAACCAATGGGGTAGGTATCCAGTCACAATGAAGCATGAGAGAAATAAGACTTGTAAGAGGCTCTTGATTTATGACATAAAAGAACATATAGAAAAGGCCTCAGACCAGAGAGGAGCTTAGGGATGTCGTTCAGAAAACCTAGAAGAATCTTATAACCAACATTAACACTGAATTTCAAGGTAGCATATTAGACCCCCTCCGCCAAGTTTATTTAGTACAGTAGATTAACCCACCAGAGACCATTGTACAAACAGTATCTTCAGAATAGAAGAAACACAAAAAAGGACTAAACCATGCTTGTGTTTTTTTGGGTTAATAGTCAACAGTATACTATCCTACACCATAAGGGAGAGCCCAATTGAGCCTCGGGAATCGATGGGGATTGAACCATCATACCAAACAAGTACATTATGCACCTATTTAGATTTTTTATAACCTCCCACCTCGCTTAGACTTTAAAGGTCTTTGTGGTGGCCAATCCAATCAAGTTGGGTTGGTTAGACGATACCATGCTTGCACATGTTGTGAACGCAGAGAGATAGAGAGAGAAAAATAAAAATAAAAACAGAAATGCTTTTATAGGAAAAATCCTTCGACATAGGAAAACCCAGAAAATGCTTTCACGAGTTTCCATCAGTGCCGTGTATGTGTGCGTGAACTGTTCGTCATTGTAAGGTTTAAAGATAGGGGAATTGTCTAGGAACCAAAAGTTAGAAAGCCCATCAAAAGCAAAATCTGAAAAAATAATAACAAAGTTTCTTGATATTGCACAAGAGGCCGAGGATTTGAAAAACCAAGATATATTCATTTGCCAAATTACGCAGAAGGTTTGAGGGGAATGAAGCCTGGTCCGACGCCTCCACAATGCTGCTAGTGTGTTGTGTGTGTGTGTGTGTTTAAGATGAGAAGAACCAGCAGCAGCCATAACAGACACAGAGCTATAGTGATTGCATCGGACCAGCCAACACTCCTCTCAAACACTTGATGCTTACTCGCTCATTTCCTCCATCTGCAGTCAAATACAACACATAAAAAAGAGACATGGATATCCATGGAGGACTCAATCGAGGGAGGAGTACTCCCCATGGCCAAGATATTACTATATAGAGTCACGGAGACTGTTTCCGACCTTTCAAATAACCTACATCCCCATATACTTCTTTTTATAGGGGAAAACGGAAATAGATATAAATAAAGAAGTCGGTAATAGAGTCAAATTTGCCGACCACGCTCAGTTTTTATGGAAAGATTCTTTTATCAGAACAAAGTTTTAAGAAGTCATCTATCATTGTCTCGTTCAAAAAAATTTTTTTTTTCAAAATAGAGAAAATTACAATTTTTGTACTAAATATTTGGGGTATCGACAATCTCAGTCATTAAAATTTAGACCAACGTAAATCTAGTACTAAATATTTTAATATTTAAGCAAGTTTAGTACTATTGACAAATTTTGCCAAAATCTTACTGGTACTGGTCACATGATACTCGGGTGACTTAATTTTCAAAAAAAAAAAAAAAAGAAAAAGGGAAAAAACTTTAATTGGCATAATTCTAATTAAAGACACTAATTTGAGTTCATACACGATAAATAAGCAAGTAAAACTGAAAAAATCCCCATGGATGATGCATTTGTGTGTACACCTCTAATTACAAATTATAACAATCAATTTTTTCTTAATTCTTTTGAAATTTTGGTAACAGACAAGTGAATATCAAGTGACCAAATTTCGAAAACATTTTTATAAAACTGATTAATAGGACTAAATGTGATGAAAAAATAAAACATTTGACACTAAATTTGCTTTCATTCAAATTTTAAAGACTGAAATTGCAAATATTCCAAACATACAAAAATTGCAATTTTCTCTTCAAAATATTGAGGACACGAGATACTTAAGGGATGGCAAAAATTAGGGAAAAAAAAGACACTAGGTTTAGAATGAAAATTCCATAATTGTGACAATTATTCAACAATCATATACTCTTTTTTTTTCACGAAAAAAAAAAAAAAGTGTACGCTCACCCGTAGCTATTGCACGCTTCTATCTTAAGGCTGTACATTCCATGCTACCATTAAGTTTTAACCATCCTAAAAGTTACAGTTAGAAGCCATTAGCTGATTGATCGAGTTGTCAGCGTAAACGGAGGGTCCGGGAACCCGAGCAGGACAGCCCGCCAAACAAGGTAACAGGTTCTCCTGTGTTTATCTATTCACGCTCCTCACAGCATCTGAACCATACCCACGGTAAGTGTTTAGCTGAAATTATCAAACGCGTGTTATTACGAGACTCTTAAGCAAGTGGCTTGGGTTTTGTTATAACGTCTCCAGTAAGACTGTCAAACAGCTAACTTCCTTTTGGCTCTGATACACGCGCCGACGGACCGATTGCCACGTGGACGCATTGAGGTAGAGGTTGGCCCCACATGAACAACCATCTACTTTTCAGAGATCTGTGGGTCCCGTGTTATTAAAACGTTGGTAGGGTGGTACCATCGCAGTACGGCTTACTGTGGGGTCCCTGGTAGAAGCAATTATGTGTTAATGATAAGGCAGTTTTCAGTCAGACATGACCGTGACAGCTCCCTGCATAAATAAATATTTGACCCTATCTTTTTTTAATTTATACAATTTGATTATTAGTACAGTTAACGGTAGTATTAATAGTTGACCTTAACAATTTTTAGTTGGGAATGAATTCAGGATCGAGTGGTAAAGCTCTATGACTCTATTTTAGATATTGGTGGTTCGAATCTCACTAACAATTCTCTCTCTCCAAATGTAATAGTATAGGTTAATAAAAAAAATTATTAGTTAGTATAATACCATAAAAAAATAAATAAATGTTAAACAATAATGATGTGTTAGCATATAATTGGTACAAAGTAACTTTAATGCGGATGCATTAAGATTTCATTGAATTGCTTCAAAATTTCTCTTCAATTTTTCCATTTCTTTTCTTATTTAAAAACTTTTGAGGGGGTGGCTTCTTGTATATGTGTGTGTATATACACACACATACGCACGCGTGCACATTCTAGTGCAATATTATCTCGAAATGTGTATTTTTTACGTACAAATATAAACACTGATTTTAGCCATCAAGTCAACAACTTGGTGGTTAGGGAGAGCATTTAAAAAGCTATCCCCTGTTGCAGGTTGAGTGTTCTATCCCCACCTACAGTAGATGATTGGATTCAAATCTAGAAGAGCACCATAGTACTCCTCTAATCCAATGATGGTTAAGTCCTCATTAGCCCTCTCAGGTCCAGTTGAACCATTCCCTAGAGTAGGTTAGAAATAGGCTAAAATATTGAATACTTGACAAAAAAAAATTGTAAACACTGATTTTAGGGAGTGTAATACTTGAAAACGAAATACTAGTATCATTTCGCTTCTGACTTGTTAGAAAACGCCATAGGAGATGCATGGTATCTAATAATACGCGCAACAGAGGTCCATATGGATCAAAGGAAAACTTTTCCACAAGAAGCAACAAGTACTGTAAAACTTTGCCCAAGCATTGGCTAGTTTTTTCAAACTTCACGTGCGGCCCGGAAGTAGAAGTAAGGCTAATTCTGAGTTTGAATCTGACTTGGCATCACCCAAAGGCTAAGCCCAATTTAAAAAGAAGTTGGGCTCATTTGGATCCTGCACTTGCTACTTCATCGCGAGACAAAAAAAAAAAAAAACATAAATTCCATGTCATGCAAATATTTATGTAATTGACAAACTCCATTGTAACGCTTTTTCTTTTTATTTTTCTTTTTTGGGCCAAAATAAGGAGAAAGAGTATATGGGTATATAACTTGAAAACTGTTTCAAAAGTAATTCTGCTTTCCCTCCATTATTTATTTTTGTTGTTTTTTTGCTCAATTTCCAACAAGGGAACCAATAGAAAATTGAGCGATTAAAATTTTACGACTCCACCAAGAAATAAAGAGTTCAAATTCCACCAATATCATTCTCCTCTCCCAATGTAATATTATAAGTTTGATAAAAAAAAATTCCAACAAAACCTTAAAAATGAAACTGACTCTTTCATTAGGAATTCACTCTTTTATGACGTCTTCTTTTTCAGGGAAGCTTTCTTTGGTATCTCTTGCAGAAATTCAACCGATGTGATGGCCTATATGCGAGTATTTGATGGAATAAAATTACAGAAATCAGAAAAAGAGTTGCGTCGACAACAACAATATATAAACCCTGGCGGAAAACCACCAAGAAGACAATAACAAACCCAGTACCAGCATGAGATCTGCTACTATTACAAAACAAGCTTTCACTTGTAGCTGCTAAACACACAAGTCAGGAAGAAAATGGAATCGCGAAATTTTTACTGAACTACCAACCAAAAGAATATTGTAACTCTGTATCATTTCAAACCAAAGGCGAAGGAAACCTTTGGCCTGGATTTGTTCTTGCCAAGCACTTTCATCTGCTTTGCCCGTTCTTCATCCTCCTGCTGTTTTTTCCTTCGCATAGCCTCTTCTTTCTGTCTTTGAAGCTCCTCCAGTTCATGATACCGTTCCTCTTCTCTCTGCTGCCGCTCTAAAGCTTCCTTTCTCTGGGCTTCTTCTATCTTTCTTCTGTTCTCTTCAAGCATTCTTTCCAGCTCTTCTTTCTCTTTTCGGGCTTGTTCCTGAGCATATATAAACATGTAAATTTAGACTGCAACAGATAATATCATTTAGCAACAACCTCTCCAACCACAAGCAAGCCATCCCTTCTCCACCTAAAGAAGTCTTCCTGTCTAAGATAATTAATGAATTGGGAGTTACTGATGATTCTTACCTCTTTCTGTCTAGCCGCAATAAGAGTTGTTTCCTTCTCTTTGTCAAGTTGAATTGCAACTTCCTCAACAAGTTTCTTCCGACCTTCCTCCAGTCGCCTCTGAAGTTCAAACCTGACTTCGTCAGAGTCCAAGCCTTCTTTAACTTTCTTTTGAATTGCTTCTTCTACTCTTTTTGCGGTTTCTTCTTCTACCAATTTCAATTCTGCCTCCTGTTGGCGCCTGAGATAACAAAAGAAATGTTCAGATGTGAAGAGGAAGACATCAATTTTTCCTTGAACAATCCTTGTAGATATCAAGAGCTTTATATCCAAACAACTACCAGCTTCTTTTTGTTAATTCTCTGGTGAAGTTAAAAAGTAGAAGATACCAAACATCATTAACTTAGAAATCACCACATTATTCTTCTCCTCAATTTATAACTAAAATAAATGACAAACTAACCTCCTTGTCGAGAAAGGCACTAACTATACATGCTTATGCTTTAAAAGCATACCTCTAACGGATTCCTGATCCAACAAATGAGTTTCAAAACTGGTGAACAGTAGATAAAGGAGGCACCAAATTTGCATCAAAATAAACAATTATAGCAGAAACTTCCTTCAAATTATCCTGTGAAAAAGAGTGTCAAGAAATCTGTTGCAGTTTTAAAGTGAATCACCATAATATATCTCAGTCCTCATTCTCAATACAGTCCAGAGATAGCAAAGTTAAAAGTTTCTAAATGCACACAAAATCACTCCAATTGACTAGAAATTGCACGAAGGAATCTGAAAAACAATTGCTTCGCAGAAAAAGTCCCCATAGCCCTCAAGTGAGATAATAAAGTAAGAATAAGTTTCTTTCTACATATTGCTATCAAAAAGTAAAGGTCTATCTGATTTTGATTTTCTATTATGTCATGACTTTTATGAAAGCACATCTTCAAAAAAGTTTAGACTGGTAAAATAAGCTCAACCTCACCAACTGTTCGATCAGTTCTCTTCTATTATCAAATTTCTGAAGCACATGATTATCTTTCAATGCAAACAAGGAACTTCAACAAAAATTCTTAGTCAGACGGAGGTGGCTCATCAGCATAAAGTCAACTACTCAGAAGACATCATATACATTAAAAACTATCAACAAAACCTGTAGGCATAGGCAACGAATTAACAAAAAATATATGATCCTGCTAAATGCAAAGATGAGATTAGAGGAAATTCACCTTCAAAAAAAAAATGGATACCAGCATCTGTAATCTTTGTGTAATTAAAGCAAAAATAGATGTTGCTCAACATATTTTCAAGAGCAAAAAGTTAAGAGGAGATAGATCACTGCAGAGATAAAAGAGAGATGTAAGAAGATAGGTGTGTCACAGCCCAATACCTAAAAGAAGATAGGTGTGTCACAGCCCAATACCTAACAACACGTTTGCTAAGCCTAGATTCATAAAATAAGTTATTCAACAACGGAAAGCAAATACAACAACAACATTTAAGCCTTTAAAGAGACAAAAGGGAGCAGAAGCACTATTCTAGTAAAGTAATTTCCTCTAGTCAGGAAAGATAAGAAGCAAAGACTGCTAATATGAGTGACATTTCATAGCTTATACGCATGGCAACAGGAACCAAAAATTGTATTATCTGACAGTCAAGAATTAAATACAGGAATTCTCAAGAGGAACCTGGTTCAACCAAATGAGCAAAAGATAAATGTAAAACAGCCACAAATTTTCTTCTTAGACAAGCTATAACAGAGAATATCAATAAAAGAAAATGACATGGAGAAAAATCTCAAGGCAACATCAGCTGAATTTAAGCCAAAAATTAAAGACGAAGATAAATTTACATCATAACAAATGAGCCCTAATCGTGTAGCATCAAAATTTTGAAATGCAAATGCTCTAACCAAGCATGCAGACACAATTCATTGTTGAAAAGTAGCAAAGACAAGACTACTTTACACATTTGAACTACATGCAGTCATCATGCTAAAGTATAAAGATATAAACACTTGATTATAAATAGAAAAAGTTTCAACGCCATCCTAAAGTCATACTAGAAAGAAATGCTCACAAAATAATAGCGACAAAGTAGGTAAGACTAAACTTCCAAACAATTTACAGCATTTAAAAACTTATATTTACAACCCAACATTAAAAAATTTTAAAAAAAATGAAAAAGAATAAAAATTATGAGTGTTGAACTAAAATGATACCTTTTCTTTTCTTCTTCCTCTTTTCTTAATTTTTCACTAACATCTTTCTGCTCTTTTATCCCAATACTAAGACTGGGAGATGGGCTGAGAGAGATACTTTTAGTTCTTTGTCTTTTGTGTCGCTTTGGCGTTGGAGAGCGACTCTTAAGTCGTCTTGGGGAAGGGGAACGACCTTTTCGGTGTCGACACGACAAAGAACGACTTCTTCGTCTTCTGTGTAAAAAAAAAAAAATTGAATACATGAGCATCAACCGAAAACATTAAGTGCCAGAGATTATACAGTGTTGCATCATATAAACTCACCATATGGTGGAATTAATAAATAAAGCATATCCAGTTACCTCATTAATTGATAATAAACTGAGCGGCCCATCTTTTACCACACAAATAAGCGACAGTAGAACACCCATCGGCACCCATCACCTGTTAACTTCCCATATCTGGGGAACTCATGGTTTCTTTTTTAAAAATTTTCCCACTAAGAAAAGACTGTCTAACTCATGTTTTAATAAACCCCATTTCCAAATTCCACTATGTCAAATCTTCTAAATCATGGAAGAAAAATGAAAGCAAAGTTAACAAGTGTAGCATGCAACCATCTTTTATGCTTATCCAGCTTCTAATTCTATCAAGGATAAAGAAGCAAAGAGTGAAGAAAGCATGACAATCATCGACTATGATGCAGAGGATCAAAGTGCCGACAGGAGATGGATTACTCTCATAAGCAGCAACAAACAGCGTGAAGTACAGAACTTGATGAATAAGCATCTGCTGTTCAATTTTATGTTGGCATAAGACCATATGGCGAGATGATATTGCACATATTATGAGAGCGGATTAATTCTAGTACATCCGCCAGTGAGTTTCTCAAACATAGCAGGATTGTAACACACCAAAAAAGAGCAATCCTTTGGAAAATGGGCCCTTGCTCTAAGCAATCTCACATTCAGCGACTCTGGAGAAGAAAGAGCAAAACTACACTACCCACATATCCTTGAACTCAAGGCTCAAAAGCAGTCCTTGATAAAATGTACCATTCAGAAATCACAGCAACCAAACCTTTAAACAAAGAGGAGTGTGAGGAAGGGAAATATGTGACTGAAAGTACCATTTTACGGAGAGGGAAAAACATCCCTTTCCAAATCAAATTTGGTTTTTCCCCCAGTTCAACTTGAAGCTTTATATGTATATTGGCAAGATAATCTATAAATTTCTCCAAGTAATTCCAGTAAAATTTTAACACCCCACCACATCAAAGAGTCCTAATCCTGAAGCAGCATTAATAAATTCTCCGTTACGAAAAAGGCGCAGATAAGCAATTCAATACTTTAATGGATCAATACACGTACATCACAACCCTGAACAAACTGTAAATGATTCAACAAACAGATAAAAGGTGAGTCCTCCACAAGAAAAAATGAGTAATACATATTTAGCCTTATATTTACACACACACATACACACACAACACACACTGAGCAATCGGGTATCACCTGCTGTGAGAATAAGGTGACCGGCTTCTATCCCTCCGACTTCTCCGGCTATGCCTATGCCGCACCGGCGACGGCGAAGGCGAATACCTTCGTTTATGTGACGGTGACCTCGATAAATGCCTATCTCTCCCCATCTTCAATCCTAACAATTTATTGCTATTGATTAAATTACCTGCAGTAACCCAAAAAATAAATAAATAAATAAATATCCCAAAAAAGTTCAGCCCCAACTTTCTTAAAATTATCTATTTTCACACGGCAAAGTCAAGAATCTTTAAAATTTTCTTTAGAAGACTAATTAATTGTGATCAATTTTAGCTTAAGATGAAATAATGACCTGTCAGATTAGCAATTTAAGGGATCTGTAGGAATAATTATAACGATTTAGGGAAGGGAAAGTGAGTCGATAAACCCTAGATATCAATAGAGGGATTGCAGATAAGCTGTTTGTTGTTTTTTCTGTGAGAAGTTTGTGGGGACGAATGGTACCTTATTTCTCTTTTCCTTCTTCAGTTGGGAAGCAGGCAGGTGGATAAGTGGGAGAGTTGAGAAGACGGCCTAAAGAAAGAAAGGGGAGGCTGAAGGCAAAACCGGGTAGCAGAGGAGAGCCACTTTGGCCATTGATTCTATCGGTTCGATCAACGACCCTAACTCCGGTCTGAGTCTTATTGAAAGGAGACTCTGGTCCGGTCTGAGTCTTGAGACAAAAAGTGTTTAGATACTAACAACCGGGTGTCCGGTGATTTAAAATAGCTACCTTTGAGGGTTTAGTGGTTTTAACCTTTTTTTGGTCATCTTTGTTTTGGATGAAGATAAATAAACTTTGAAAATACTTGTTTAAAAGAAGATGATTGTTATGTGTGTCAATAGCTGATATAACATCAAGTTTAGGCATACCAAGACTTTCTTGGAGAAAAAATTCAATTTTGAGATCAATTGTTCAAATCGAACTACCTTACTAGAGTAGCCTCACCCCAAATGGACTTGTTTCTTGTCGTCTGTTTGTAAATGCTAACGAAAAAAATATGTACTTTCCAATGAAATCTCACCCTTATTAGCACTCCCACCAAATAATATGAATTCTTTTTTTACTCGAACAGAAGTTGTGAACTCGAAATTGAGCTCATCTACATATCTTTCAAACTAAAGGATAAACAATTGAGATTATTCATGTTTGTCCCTCTTCCTTTTCTAAAGTATTTTATATAATACTTATAGCATACAAGTGTAGAAAAGCATCCTTTTGACAGGACAGATATTGAACGACTCCCTCCGTTTGCGAGTGAAAAGGAGGGGATGAATTATGCACCCCAGTCGGATAGAGGAGAAAAATCCATAGGAAGAGTCCGAAAACAACCAAATTCTAACAACGGTCCATTTGCTATTTGCCAACATCAAGAAAGCATATTGGAACCAGATTAGGATATGAATTAACCCTAGGATAATATCATTTATGTATAATAAATATATGAAGAAAACAAAGATATAATGATCATACACCAGCAAATAGAAAAAATACATCCAATCTGGCTCCCTAACAAAATCACACCCAAAAGATGGAAAAGATTGCATGTCTACATGAGGCCCGAGTGCTATTTAAGTTTATAGGAAAGCATCCTTCTCGAGCAGCTTTAGTACCTCGTGCTGATTATTCAGTTTAGCTACATCAATAGGCGTCTTTCCATCCAAGTTCTGAAGCGTACTGGGGAAAAAAATCAATGGGTTTAAACTAGCTTAACAGAAATTTCTCTCTTAGTAGCAGCAGTTATTGAATCAAATCAACTAAGCTTACACAGCAGCTCCATTCTCCAGCAGAAGTTGTACGCAATCCTTCCTGCCATAACCTGCTGCATAATGAAGAGCAGTGTTCTTATTCTTATCCAGAGCGTCCACCTTTGCCCCAGCCTCGAGAAGAACCTGCACACACTTCACCTGCGCAGAGTCAAGTCAATTGGTGTAGTTTCTTGCAAAACTAACGAGAATTGTACCAAGAGAAATATCACCCTGCTAAAGAGAGCATCAACTAAAGGAAGGCAATGTTGCAAAGGAACATAAAGAATAGGAAGAGAGCATCAACTAAAGGAAAATCAAAGAGCTTATGGAAGGAAGAAAGTTGATTCTTGTGAGAAATTTGGCGTGTTATTTTCCATCCAAAACAGGCAAGGAAATATCACTTTCAAATTATTCTTAGAATCAACATAAGCCATTCATTTGTCCTGGCATAATCCCATTTATATATTGAGAATATTGATTTGAAAAGCTCAAGTCATTCAGCAGAACTTCAGAAAATTTATGAAAACAAGATACTTTATGGGGCTCCCTAAAAGGTGAAAACATTCGCTAGGACAAAACTGAACGTTAGACAACTAATTCCAGAAGAAAGTTAGAAAGCTCAAGTTACAGGAGGAAAAAGCATACAGTAACGCACAACATTGCAAAAAATTACAAGCAACCAGACACAATGGATACAGCATGGCAAACTAGTGCAAAATGGAATTAGTTTCCACAATACTGAATAAAAATTGAATTACTGCAATACTAATTGAGCAAATATTCTGTTCACAAAGGATATTTGAGGCTCAGGAAAACTCATTCGGTCAGCAGATTATAGTGTGACATGCAAGAATACAGAAGAACTAAGTTACACGGACTCTTCTCCTCCCTAGCCGTACCCGTGTCGGACATGACACGACATGGGTATGGGTATGGGTATGGGATATGTGTCCAACACTTCATCGGAAGTTCAGACACCTCAAATTTAATGAAACAAAAAGGAAAAAAGGAGGGGGAGAGAAAAGGATGCAAAGTTTATATTGAGGTTGAAAACATTGTGTGTATGTGTTAAGATTTGATTCGAATTATGATGATTCTTTTCCTTTCTCCACTTATGTGCTCTTTGTCCTTATGCAAAACTAACACAGCATTCTAATATGAGTGTTGAAGCTATGTCGGTGTGTGTGTATACACATATATACATATATCGCCGTACCCATATCCTACACTCTAGCAGTGTCCCAGTATCCTTAATCTTATAAATGACGTATCCGACCCTTGGACGCGTATCATACCCCATACTCCATACCCGAGTCTGGGTAACATAGCAGAAGAGTACAAAAGTATTGCCTATGAAAAGAAGATGCCAATGATTGTAAAAAGAATGTTTCAAAAGACTCATACCTCCCCATATCCACAAGCAAAATGCAGTGCTGTTCTTCCTTCAGAATCTTCTTCATCTTTATCAGCACCAGCAGCTAGTGCATTTTTCAAAACCTAGTAATTATGAACAGAAACCACTTAGTGTAATTACAGAAAATTACTTGCATCAAATAGAAACATGTTTAAAATAGTAGATCAGGACACTAATGAATTCCAGCACCTAGAGATTAAGATCAAAATGTAGAGGAGATCATCTAATCATTTTCAGATTAGAAAGATAAAGATGCAGTCAATGACACTTTGAAAAATTCTAGAGTTTCTCTGCTAAGCAAAAAGACATAAATCTACTCCAAGAATATACCTCTACATCACCAATACTAGCACTGTGGTGAACAATAGATTCATCCTCGTTTGCTTCCTCTGTTTCATCTGGCTCGGCATTGTCAGCAGATGAAGCTGCTTCTCCCGTGACAGCGAAACCCATTGCTTCACCCAACTTCTGTAAAACTTCTTTATCATTCCAATATCTGTAGATTAGGAACAAATTCAGCACTCCAATTATCAAAAATAAAGTGGCCCTAAGTCATGTAAGACATTAATGTTCTAATTCAATAAGCACCAGTTTAGTGCTAGGTTTGCCAGATGAAATTCTTGAAAATCAGTGGGCACATTTGACCTAAGCTGGTGGTAGCCAGTTACTAATTAAATATGGATCCCAGGGTTTTGGCACACTAAATGCTATTCTAAGACTCATAACCAAACAGGTTAAAAATAGTGTTTGGGCCGCAAGAGCTCTCCAAACACTATCCAAACAGGACCTAAATTGGAAAGGGAAAAAAAAAAAAAAAAAAAAACAAACCGCAGTTGATTTAGCATTAGTTCTCAGCCCAGATCAGTTCAGTTCTCCAGCCCTGTTCTGCTCAGGATTGCATCAAGCTTTCGAAAAACTTTCCACCAAATATTATCTATAGTTTCCTCAGTTTGCTGAGATAGATGGGCCAAGAAGAGCAAAATACACAATATCCCTAATCCTGGCATTCCATTTCATTAAGTGATTGGTTCATCGTCCTTAGAGTATAACAACTTATGATGGTGAAGGGATGGAGAAGCGAAGTATTATCCACAAAAAAGATTAAAAGGCATTCTTCTAATACCTCATCATTGCAGCTGGCCCTCCTTTCTCTATATCCTCCAAAATAGGCTTCAAAGATGGATCCTCTTTGATATGTGACATTCGTTCTTCAAGCTGTTCTTTCTGAACTGGATTGGTCAAATTCTCGAACATACTGGACATAGATGGATCCTGAATTCATATTTTCACAATAGAGTGACACACGAAAATGTCAAAGACTTTGGAAACAGAGCAGAATGTTCTCTTTCAATATCCAATTCTTTATACTAAAACAATATGCCTGAACCTCCAATAAAGTGAAATTGGCAAATACCTGCATTAATGCATTACCAAGCCGCTCAGTCATGGCCATAAATTGCGGATTTTGCATAACCTGCTGCATTGTAGTATAATATTGTTGTGTATCAAACAGTGGGATACCCTCATCAACTGCAGTACCGTGAAAGGTCTTCTGAAGCTGTTCTGCCATTTGATTAAATGCAGGTTCTTTCGAAATCTGTTCAGCTAAGTCTTTAATGCTTGGGTCCTATATTTGTCACATTAAACGGTATCAAAAACACAATAAAAGAAAAAACTTTATTCACCATCTACAATTCTATGAAGCATTAGGGATATATATATATATGAAATAACAGATGGGTAGGTTCATGATCATACATTAAGAAGCCACAGACACAATTTGTATCCCCAAATTTGAAATATAGAGTACCAAATGATATAACTACAACTCAATCAAAAGATGTGAGAAAATCGTACTAGAGAAAATCCACAGTAGTACAAATTTCTGTGCTTCAAGATGGGAGCCTGACTAATTAGTTTGTCAACTAATCAAGAATTAAAAAAGAAAAAATGGCTCATATCATGAGCAAAATACTTAATCGGTCATAGATAGAAGGCAACCATAATTTGAACTGAAGAAACAGGTTATGATATGACTCCCCTGTTTATTTTCAATCGACGATTGTGTATTTGTTTTTGAAGAAAACAATGAGAATTTAACTCCTGAAAGCATCAAGCCAATCATACAACTTGGATTTTCAAGAAAGAGAACAGCTACCATGACATCTAATGCAGTAGAGAAAACCTCAAGATCTAAGAACAGAAACAGAGAGAAAGCCACATCTGTCAGAGATAGGCGGACAGGAAGGAAAAGGAGATAAAGAAGACAAAAAACTTTCATGATTGATAATAGGAATAATGGAGCAAGGCAATTAAGTTTCATCTGGAGGTCCAATTTATTCTCGTTTTCCTTCCAGATACTTACAAAAAGTTTATACAGCGACTGAACCCAAAAAACATCGAGTTATGGCCCACTAAAAAATTAACATTAAAAATCCTATTCAACACAACAAGGACATGGTAAGAGCAATACATTTAATAGACCAGCCATAGCAGAAAAATCAAAGGGATTATTTTGAAATCCAACTCCAGCTCCATCTGCAGAGGTTGCAGCCCTCCTCTGTCCTGGTTGTGGCTCCACGGAGGTAGATTCAGAACTACTTTTATTCTCAGCTGCATCAGCCTTTTCTTCTGAGAAGAAAACACTTTACATGAATTTTCTTGACAGATAGATTAGATTAAAGACAAATATGTCAAGATAACAGAATTTATAACCATTATTTCCTTCTAAAACGTGAAAATTTACAGAACTGATAGAATTTCAAACCCACATTTAGATATCAAAATAATGTAGGTTTCCAAACTACAAAATGGGTGCAAAAGCAGGCGCCCCTTTGACAAATCTAGCTGAAAAACTACTTACACAAAAACAATACATACACAACAGATATTTACCACACCTCTTTGACAACTCAAGCTGAAGAACTGCTTGCAAAACAATAAAATAAAATAAAATATGGCCGTCATAGAAATGTGCATTTCTTCTCTCAATTAAAAGAACTACAACCAAAGTATCAAAATTTAGCAACAAAACCATCAGAAAGCAACCGAGCTACAATCTTGTCGCTTTTACGACTTCAGTCGAATCCATATCAACAGAATCAGAAAGCTATTTATGTACATAAATGCAACCAAAATGAACAAACCCACAATCTATATATATATCACACACACACACACACACACACACACACACACACACACATCAAATCATCAAAAACCAATTATTAGTTGCCGGTGCAGGAGCATCTTTACCCTTAGGTGGTGCTGGAGCATCTTTAACCTCCTGGAACAGTATTAACAAAATTAACACTAAATACGGTAGTAATCAGCAGCAAAATCTCAATATAAATTAGCTGAAAAATTTTATAAAAGAATCATAAATTCCAGCATCTGATTTACATGCAATTATTTTCGTAACTGAGAGGGAAACGAAATAAAAAAAAAAAAAAAAAAGGCACCTGAGACATGGCTAGAGAGGCTCAATGGAGAGAGGTAGAGAAATTCCTTGCTTGCTCTAAGATGGAAGAATATGAGAGTGTGTGTGCTGTGTGTTTTTTTGGGGAGAAGACAAAAAGAGGGTTTTTGTGAATTTTGGGATAGACGTACACAGCCTGATTGCTGCTGCTAAACAAAAGAACGAGGAATGGAGAGTTATGAGTGGGCCACCTCAATCCTCATCTCTCCCGAGGAATGAATGGCCGTGATTTTGTTTTTGTGATCATTCGTGATTTCTGATGCTTTGGGGTTTGGACCATTTTTTTGGACTTGCATCATGGTTGGGCTCTTGGGGAGTGCTGTGGTATTTTAAAATAAAAAAATAAGTTTATTATTTCCATATTATTGGCACCTTTTGGATTACGGAGGGAAATATTTACATGAACTCGGTTTACGGGTAGAGTTCGTAGACCTTGTGATTCAGAATCATTCACATCAGTTATAAGTGGGTCCCTAGTAGGTCATGGCATGAGTCATGATTGATGTGGTTAATTTTGAACCACAAAGATTACGACCCCACTCGTGAACCGAATTCATGTAAATATTTCTCGCTTACGGGAAAAGCTTCTACGGGACCAAAATTCTTAGCTCTATTTGAACAACTTATCCTGTAATATAAAAACATTTTAAAATATGTTTTAGACACGATTTTTAACATTTTTTATTTTTTAATTAAACTATAATTTCACATACATCACTAGTCTTTTTTTTTTTCACAAAAAATGCGAACATAACCTTTGAAATGAACTCGTTATGGTTGAAGAACTTATTATCATAGGTACTTGCAATAGTTTAAACATTATCTTAATCACGCTAATTTTCAGAGTTGCTTGTGGGAAACGTTTTTGCACTAGAATTAGTAAAACTAAACAAGTCAATTATTATTTATACACACATCTTAATGTCTTTTATTAAACATTTTAGTGTTACATTCTATTATATGGATTTTTAAATCTCCTGTTATACTTTTGGTGAGGCAAGATATTACGCCATTTGAGAAAATGGCATGTACTTTTATTTTAGGCGACATAGTATTAATGGGACTACCAACTTGTAGCGCTTCAAACCTACATATTTGTTGTTTTGTTGCGCAGCTCATAAATCATAACTCATGGGAGGAAAATACAGCCAATTTACAGTGGAATCCGATGACCTTGTAACTTGTAAGTCATAACTTCATCGGGAGAGTCCATTGGTCCACACATGATCATGGGATAAATGATAAAATGACAACAAAAAGAAAATGCAGGTGGTTGAGCAATCTCATTCTCTGCGCTCCCACTTTTTGTTCCTTCCAATTTTATAGCAGTTGCTTGCTTCCTCATAAGTACTCAGTGAATATTGAACTGGTGTGTCATGTCTGTTGTGACTGCTTTGAAAGAAAGTTTTGGGCAACCATAGTTGCCTTTAGTTGTTCAACTTGTGTCCTGGGGATGAATTTGCATTTTCTTTACGGATTCTGGCTGACATATTGACCATTTTGGTTTATGAAATCATGCAGTACGTGTTGGGCAATTGTGAACTGCGAGGAACACTACTGGCATTAAGATTTTAGAAGGGGAATAATGTGATACCCTATCCCACATCAAAAAAAAGAAATAACGTAGATTAATGTATAAGTTAAGTTTCACTATTCAAGTTCAACTTGGGATATCTATTTTGACCTAGCGAGGACGGAGCTCAAATAGTTGGACTTGACTGCTTAGACTCTGATCGCGTGTTGGGTCTACAAGCTCGAGGCCTGAAAGAATGGTATCAGAGCGAATCTCGTGTGGTCTTTGCACGATGTGAGATTAGGCCTATGGTATTAGGACGGACTATGCAAATAAGTGGATAAACTAAGTGCTGTGCGGGGCTAAGTATTACATTGACCTAATGGTGGAAGCCACCTCTAAAGCCCATACGAGCCACCTCTAGAATCCGATTCAACCGACTAGACAGTCCGGATTATGATGTGGATTAGGCATTGTCCGGATTATGATGTGAATTGGGCAAGGCTGAACGTGATACCCCGTCTCACATCGAAAAAGTGAAGTAACATAGATCAATGTATAAGTTAAGTCTAAACACTCAAGCCCAATTTGGGATGTTCATTTTGAGGTAGCTAAGACAGAGCCCTAATAGTTGGACTTGACTGTTTTGGCTCTGGTCGCGCGCTGAGCTTGCGAGCCCGGGGCGTGACAAATAACATTTCATACGCTATGTAGATGGAAACAATTGGGCGATCATTGTCATAGATGTTTCAAAAGAGGAACAGAATTTGTGTTCCTTTTGCTTTTCTTCATTTATGTGCCTCTTCTTTGCTGCACAAGAATTTGTTTTTTAACTCTATATGGCCCTCTCTAAACGAAAATACACAGTGCCCGTTATATTGTTATTGTTGTAGTGGAGTTGAGGTTCACTTCACTGGTGAGAGAGTCTACATGAGTTGTACATACATTTTGCCAAATTCGAATAATAAATTGCCAATGATGTAAAGTTCACTGAAGCATTTACTTATTTTGCAAGTATATGAAAAGCAAAATTTAACTAAACCTTCTCTGTTTCTTGTTGTCAAATGAGCTCTCGTTCCTTTCTCGTTGGAAGTGTGAGACTCTGCTAAATGTTGTGGGAATGGAAGAAGGCAATTCCGATGGTCAGTTCCATTCTACTGCAAATCTATTGGCAATGATAAAAGTTCATAATCTGTCATTGCAATTGCTTGTTGTTTTGTGGTGTTTTCTATGTTTTAGTTATTGTTAACATTGGTCAGTGACAGTTTTTAAATAGCAAATTTATATTTGCTATGCGTTCAGTATCTTCTCCATATGCTAGTTCTATCTTCCGCATGATGCTTCGGAACAAATGTTTTCTCAAATCATACTCAAAAATGATGCATCATGATAGGCTTTACAATGTTGATGAAGTGGATTTGACCCCAACCCAGGACTATCCCTATTGTTGTCAACTAGCTAGTATTAGTTGCTTATAGTATGACTGATATCAACAATTCAATCAAATTGTAAAACTTGCACAGTTGTCTGTGGTTCATTTACAAAAGACTTTGTTTACATCTCTCCTATCTGAATGATAAGCTAGTGACTATGCGGAGTTTAATTTCGAGCAAGCTATAAAGAAGAGCCCTAAATTTCCTTATTTCTACTAGGTGAATTCTTAGCTTCTGCTTAAAATGAAGTAGTAGAAGTCCACCTAGTCAAGGAAGAAGCATGTTTAATCAGATTCACTTGCTTCTGCACTCTTTTCTTGCATTGTGGTTTTTCCCAAATGGAAGTTATTCAAAACATAAGAAAATAAGAAACTGATAGATTAGCATTCGCAGACAAGCTCTAGATTTCCAACATCAACTGCTTCAGAATTGATGAAAAGGAAAACCACTTTTAGCTTCCATCAGAAAAATTAGTTTTTAAGGCAGTTACTCCAATTAAGTTGAGACCAAGGAAAAAGAGTCAAGAGAGCAAAAGCAGTGTGTATAGACAAAGGCACCAACAAATACTTACCATGTCAGATTGAAAATATAATGCAGATATTAGCAGGAAATTAATATGTAGAGATCTAAATCATTCTTAAAGCTTCTGAATTCTAGAACTTATTGCAACACATGGTTTTCATTTTCAGCATATTCAGATCTAACTTGTCCAATTAAATCAATAAACATGATGAGAGTTTTACGCATCCAAAGATGACATTTTCAAGCACATAAAAAACTCTTTAAACATTAAAGATATGGATGGTGCTTCAACTTTTGAATTGAACATTAACAAGCACTTCAGAAGCTCTCAGATCAAGGATTCCTATTTTCTAAGCTGACCATGCCTAATCTTTATATCTCCTGCAGGAAAACTCGAAAAAGACACGAAAAGGATTTCTTATTCTTCTAATAGTGCATCTTTTATCAGATCATCTTTTATCGGATGACGTTAAAAAACAGAGACTGTGATTCATGATGTCAGTAAGATTATTAACAATGTCAAGATCACAAATAAAACAAACTTTTAGATCCATTGCAAAGAATCTAAAGTACTTATGTGTGTCACTGGAAAGTCCAAAAGCAAAGCCACCAGTGAGAATCATCAAGAAATTTAAACAACCTTTCTGGGATAATTTAGGATGAGGAAAATATGGTAGCTTAAGCTGGATGAACCTTTTTAGACTTAGTTGAAAGGGCCTTCATTGCTGATTTCAGTGAAGCATTAGCTGAATTGCCTGCAGCTTCAATGTATTTCTTGGAAGCAATTGTGGCTGCATTCTCCAAAGAATTTCCCATATTCCTTGCACTTTCAGCTACATTAACTAATCCATCATGCTCAGATTTAGCAGCCCTGTTCATTTCCTCTTCGAAACGATGAAATTCTTCCATGGCACTTTCCATGACAGAGTCGAGATAATCCTCAGCTTCTTTCATGTAATTCTCAGCTTCTTCTACTTCTTTTTCCTGTTCAAGTTCCATAGCAGCCCATGCCTTGTAAGACTCAAGTTCAAAGAGTTTCATGAGATCTTCTATGGTAGATGGATCAAAGTTCTTGTCTTGAAGAGCCTGATCAGACAGAAAAGTAAACTGAGATATCAAAGCTTCCATTTCCTCTAATTAGGTGCAAAAGCGAACTGTTGATGGCCTGATTCTGGTGGCTGGTGGCTGATGGCTGGTTTTACTGGAAGAGAAAAGGTGAACAGTTAGTGGAGAGAATCATATAAAGGGCCACATGAGTTTGTCTCCGGAAAAAATTAGGTAAAAGGTTCGCTTTTTCAACGGCAGGCTACAAGTTCATTCCAATGTTTTTTTTTTTTTTTTTTTGTTGGCCTTTATTCTATTATTGCAAAAGCTGTTCACATTTATATACAAGTTAACCAAAGATGAATTGCTTAACAACTAAAAATACTTGTAACTGTATTATTGTACTGATATTGCTATTATTCCGTTTTTATTAGAAACACTTGTTATTGATATTGCTAGTTTGTCCTCTTACTTTTTTAACTGTATATTGTAAAACTGTCTAGATCTACAGTGCAGCACGCTCATCCTTTGGCTGTGACTTTGACTACTATAAGTTTATTATGCTAATAAAATTTTCCTTGTGGTTTTCAAAAGAAAAAAAAAACTAATAATACACAGTTCATTTTAGAAGGCAAAGTACTAACTATATACCCCCCCCCCCAACTTTCTCCTCTATCTTGCATTGCAATATGTATGTTAAATCATATTTTCCCACTCTTGTTTTGTTGTGAAATATCTTCTCCCTCAATCAAAGAAGTATTTTTAGCAAGAAAAAAGAAACAAATTAAAAGTGTTATAGTGAGTTGGGAGCAAATAAAATGCAGTCATGACCATACTAATGTCCTTGTCATAGAAGGTGAATATATCTTCGATTTTGTTGGTATGTTTGTATAATCTCCCCTAAATCGCTAGAAGAATGCGTACAAAATTGGATGGGTTAGCTTATCTTGTTGTGCATTTTGTTTTGTCTGTTTTATTCTTTTCTAGGTTTGGGTTCTATTATTTATCCCTTTCATGGATGGAGGAATCTTGATTAGTGGTGGAAAGGCCCGGTAGGAGTATAATTTGTCAAAGCATCTAACAAGAATTGACATGCTAGCTTTCTTGAAATCTAGCACAAAGCATAAAGGAAGCATACATTAAATTGGAATAAGTTATCTGTTGATTATGTATATTTGATGAGTCATGGCACTGAATCAGATCATTTGTTTAATTTTTTTGATGTTTAACTGTGTCTAATATAAAACTATGTTGTTTCACTAAATGGCACGACGTAAATTTATATATTTTCACATTGATATAAGATAGTTTTATATTAAATGCAAAAAAAAAAAAAAAAAAAAAAAAGAGAGATAGAGACTTGAATTGGCATGGCGCGCGAGCGCGCTTGTTCTGCACCAACCAAAAACAGGGTCATGGCTGGCAATGATGTTACCGTTACAAGTAATATCCGGAAGGGTCAAAAGAGAGTACAAATTCACAAGGACATTTTGATTCAGTATTTGCAATATGGATAGTAATCGAGATGAGCAATTTATACTTACAAATGTAATATGCAAGTCACACTTAATTTGTATGTAAGAACAGTTCAACATCCTTTTAGCATGAATAACTCAATGCTCCATACAGGATAAACGAAAACAAAAATAATAGAACATTAAAAATTTATACGTGAGTGAGTGCAATTCACAACCTCTACCTTTAAGTTTTGAGAAAACAAGTCAGGTTTTCTAAATTTATTTCTAGAAATATTTTTACATTACGAAACAAATAATAGGGGAAAAGAAAAAGGAAAAAAAAAAAAGGAAAGAAAACCATTGTGAGGATGAGTATGGTAGGCCTCATATAATTGGACTATACTACTTCGAAGTCCATTTGAAAATTGACTGAAGTAACTAGGCCCATTTGTACTAGAGACTGGACACGACATTCTTATCAAAATTTCTGACATAATTATGATGTATTTTCCCGAGAGGAAACAATATCAGAAATAAACTGAAATAATAACCCCCGACCCGAAACCCGATCAGGAGGGACCAGATTCAGATCCATACGTACACGGATAGAGATACGGGGGACAGAGGGACGGTGGGGAATAATGGAGGACAGAGTTAACGTCCGCAGGGGATTATTACTTTTGGCGCTTTTAACGGTCCTATGCTTACCGGCGAACGTCGGAGCCGTATGGTTGAATTTGCCGGCGTCAGGTACCAAATGCGTGTCGGAGGAAATCCATAACAACGTCGTCGTTTTAGCTGACTATATCGTAATTTCCGATGATCACACCCATCCCACCCCCACTATTTCCACCAAGGTATGACTAGCCTAGGATTTTTATCGATTTTACGGTGTTTCGTGCAATTAATTTTCTGTTTGTACATTAATTTAAAATTACTAATTTAAGACGACCTAAAAGTTGCATTTTTTTTGGCCCTGATATTTGAAAGAGAGTAGAAGAGTTGGTGGTTGGGGGATTACTTTGATTCACCTTTCTGGGATTCAGTGTAATGTTGTTTCTTGGTGATGAGAGGTAGGCTGGAGCTTGTTTTGTCAATGATTGAGTGCAATGGTGACCTTGGTGGTAATTGATTAGTGATCCTGTTATGTGGAAATTGCGAGAGAGGGGAAAGCTTGGCATTACTGAAATTTGGGATAAGTGAGTCTATCTAGAGCAATTAGTAAATATATAAATGAATGGATGGCTATGTTACATTTACTTTCGAGAAATGTATTTTACACTGGTGAAACATTAATGAATGGCTTATTGGTGATTTTACCTAACATAATAAACATTAGTGTCATGATGATCACAATTTATGTCAGGTAAAATCACCAATAAGCCAATATGATAGTTTAGGGAAGACGATTTTACCTTTCATAAGAGCACAAAAATTAGGATTATTTCACTTAATCGATACAATTTATCATTGCATAAGATAAGTTATTGTGCTTAATGGATTACAAAGTGGTCGTTTGGAGATTCTCCCGTTTAGTGTTCCTTATTAATATGGCTATCTGACACAGTTTGTTCATCAGCCTGTGTAAAATGACCGCTTTTTTATCCTATTTCTTCCTTGCCTGCTTGTGTAGTGAAAAACTTGACCTGCTTATGCAGGTCACATCACCATATGGGAACACCCTTCATCACAATGAGAATGTGACACATGGTCAGTTTGCATTTACGACCACTGAGGCTGGCAACTATCTTGCATGTTTTTGGCGGGATGGCCATAATTCAGGAAGTGGGGATGTTAGTATCAATATTGACTGGAAGACTGGAATTGCAGCAAAGGATTGGGAATCAGTTGCCAAAAAAGAGAAAATAGAGGTGTGAAGTTAACTCCAGTTATTATTGATGGTTAGCCCGTTAAATTTTTGCAATAAAGTGAAGTTCGAAAGCTAACTCATCATTTGTTGCATTTCTTTTTCATCTTTGTTGGATGGATGACCATCTTTAAAGACTTCAGTGAAAATTGACTTTTGAACTTCCCTTCTTTAAAGGAACATCTAGCAGTTGAAATCTTGTGGCTTATATCAGAATAATCATGTTTTATACTCATCTGAACTTTTCAGCAAAGCGACACTGTAACGGGTAAGAAACAATTTGCTTGATTTTTATAATAGAGAATCAAAATTTTAACACTATCATCTCAACCACTTTGCTGCTTTGACTTTTCAGGAAGAATTAACAGCTATATGGTCTGAATGATGATTCAAGGCAGCAATTTGGAAGAATTTCTTATTTTAGTAGGATTATAGTTAGGGTGTGCCCAACCAAAAAAAAAAAAAAACTGAGAAAATTGAATTTGTCCAAACCGAAGAATGGTATAAGGTTTTAGTTTTAAAAACCTGTCGGTTATCCAATCCAGTCAAAATATAATATTAATTAAGTATTTTTCAAATATTTTGGTGTTAAAGATTAATATAAAGAATAAGTTTTGATGGTTTTTAAAGGTAGAGGAGGTGGAAACAAGTGAAAAAATGTGACAAAATATTCAATGTGGTTCAGTATTATTAAATATACTTTGATTTTGATGATGGATTTCTGGATTCTTTGTTTTATTGACATTGGTTCATTAAATACAATTTCTTGTTCAGTTTGGACAAAGATTATGTATTGTAAACTTGTAATGTTGTAATCTTGATTAATCAATTTTTCAGGACAAAAATAATTTATTTTTGAATTGTTTCTCCAAACATAAAATGCTTAGTTACCCTGTATACCCAAAGTTATTCAACTGGTTAACCGGTTAACTGATTGAATAGGGTAGGGGCTGATTAGCAATTTTGTTGAACCAGTACAAACACTTAGGGGCAGCCAAATTGTTAAAAAAAAAAAAAACGGTTAACCAGTCCATGCAATTGTTTCAGTGCTGTTAAGGTTTAATCAATTATTAACTTGTCTTCTTGGCTCTATTAGGGAGTTGAACTTGAGCTAAGAAAACTTGAGGGAGTGGTTGAGGCCATCCATGAAAATTTACTATATCTCAAGGGCAGGTAATCAGCTCATGTTGAGTTGTAAATGAACTGTTTGATTGTCTTTCTTTGTTGTCAGATCTTTTTTTTAATTATTGGTTATTAATGACTTGTGTTTTGCTCTTTCAGAGAAGCAGAGATGCGATCAGTGAGTGAAACTACAAATGCCAGATTAGCCTGGCTCAGTATCATGTCATTGGGTGTCTGCATTGTTGTTTCGGTGGCACAGATAATCTATCTGAAGAAATTTTTCCAGAAGAAGAAGCTAATTTAGGATTAATTAATCAGATATTAGTCCATGACACTAAATTAAGCTTAACCTTTTTTCCAAATTTCCTTTTTTCTTAATCAGAGTTGTATGACAGGAAATTTTGGTTATGGTACTGATCACCCAGCCATCACTGTTAGAGATGATGAGAAATTAGTTTAATGCACAATGTATGGATAGTTCTTCACTCAAGTTTGTTCCTCTCCTATAAATAAAGGGCATAAGAAAGGATGTACAACGAGTTTTTGCCGCCTGACATGTTAATTGTCCTTTCTTTATCAGCCTTTTCCAACTTGACTAGTTGCATTGTGGTTGCGGATTAAAATATTAGCTGTATTGGTTGGTTTCGTTGTTTATATGTGGAGGCTTTTGAGCATAGAGTTTGTTTGTTTAGTTTTGGTAGCAGCCCTGCTCCTGTGATAGGAGCATTTTCTGGACAAGTTTTGTTAACCTTGCCTTTTTACGTAACGCTGAACAAGATCAAAAGTATGTCTCTGATATTGTCATAACTAACGCCTCAGCTGTGTATCAGTTGATAAGCATCAGGTGTAAGTGGATTGCCCCTTTAGTTATATACTAACTCACAGTGATATCCTCAAATGCAGGTTTCATGATTTATCTTGCAAGTGGTTAGTCTCTATTGTGTATCATGGGTTTCAATCTCATTTATAAGAGATTGCCTTGGTATTGTTGAGTAGTTTTTTTCCTTTTTTCCTAATATACTGCTGACTAATGTCCTCTCTTATGGGCAGCAATGCAGTATTTGTAAATTGTATGGCGGTGTTCAGTGAGAAGATGCTTCAGGGAGGAATCAATTCCTAACCGCATCCAAAACTACATGATCTTTTGCATTTCCCCTAGATACAAGGGCAATTGTGCATTTCTCGAAGAAAGCCTGTTTGCTTTATTTTCTTATATGCCTAGAACGGTTGTATTTGCAAGTGAAATTCAATTGAATTGTAGCGATTCTTTGCCAACAAGGGGACTAAATACCGTCTCATCTCTCTTCATGTTTGAGAACATGACTTTATAGAACTCAGGAACCTATAACACTAATTTGTCCTGTTTTTTGTTTGTTACATTGAAGTTCTGCTAACAGAGCCTGTTCAAAAAAATTCCTGTTCATGGGTGAAATATCCCTAATTCATCGTATGCTCAAGGGAGTTGTCAGTCACGAGGAAAATTTTGATGGTTATTTTTTAATATTGAACTTTCTTGTTATAATTCAAAATGCTTTGTCCCTGGAACTTCAAGCAAATGAAAATAAAGAAAACTCAGATGAAATCATGAAAGAATAGCAAAGAAACAATGGGTTCAAATACGTCGATTGACTATGAGGGAGTAACAAAATTCAATTTAGAAAAAATGAGGGCAAAAGAATTTCTCAGGTGATGATTATTCAATTGACACAATCTTCCGGTTCGTGTATCTAAATCTACAAATCTCCTCAAAGAAATCATCTGCACTGCTATGGCTGCTCTTCATCTGAAGAATCTTTATTGTCATTTTTCTCAATTTCCTTGCATGCCGCAACAAGGATTCCAGGGTACTCATCTTCTGTTCAGCATTTAAGGGAGATCTAATTGTGACTACAAGCTTCTCCAAGCAAGGAATCACAAACCTCGAGTCCACCTGCCAAATAAGGTAAAACATGAGCCCTCAAAATGTGACCGCATGGCTAATCAAACATCTATAACCAAAGGGAAATATTCTCAAGTTCACGCTTACATTTTTTAAGCTGTTCTTCTGGCAAAGAGCAGCAAACATGGCTCCATGTATGTCAAATGTTAGCAGCTTGGGGTGACTATTGAAGAAGTCAACCAAATCAACCTCTGGAAAGGGCAAGAGCGCATCAAAATCGCCCGTAAATTCTACCTTCATATACAGGTGCTTCACCTCAGTTGCCAACTGCAGCATAGTACTTACAGCGTTCCAGCACCACTGTACTCCTCTCATGGACAATGAATCAAGGGCCACGAGCTTCCCAAAATCCACAGTGTATATTCGACCTAAACACATTGAAGTCAATCTGAGTTAACAAAGAGAGTTCATGCCAAAAACAGCATTTTAGCAAAGAATCAGCTCAAAATCAAATAGCAAACCTGAATTATTTGCAATGGTAAGATCTCTTAAGCATTGGGTCTCTCTAACTCTGATCCAACTACAACCCTGCACTTCAAGTAGTTCAAGTCTGGGAGAAGTGATAGATAGTGAGCAGTTACCAATGCCATAAAAATCAAGCTTGCACTGTCGTAGAAGAGGCAGTTCAATTGATATGGAACCCAGCCCCTCGCAACCAAGCAGAGAGAGATTGGTCAATGAGGGGCAAGCTCGTAGAGCAGCTGAAAGTGCAGGGTCTTCCATCCTAGCACCGACTATTTCAAGATTTTTTAGCCTAGGAAATGTGTCCCATCTTGGAGAAAGGATCATCATAACTCCCCAAAGTCTTAGGGACTCCAAATTCAATGCCACCCTAATGCAGTCCAACTTAGAAGGGATATCAGTACAGGACTGATGATCAACTATATTGTCCATTCGTAGCTCAAGGTTCCGAAGGAATGGCCCTTGGCGCAACAGCCACGAAGCAAGGCCAAAACTAGTGAAAGGGCAATAGACAACAAGTTCTTCTAACCTTTCAATGGCTGAAACCATTTGCAAGATGATCATGTCAGGGGATTGCCCACTCTTGAGGTTATCAAAAAGGTTACGAGGGAAGTAAAGGCTCCGAAAAAAGGGCATTGAATCCTTCCATCGCTTGGAAACACAAGTACAAGATGCCACATCATTGGCATTAGTAATATTGGATAAGATGAAGTGAACTATAGCATCAGGCAGCGAGTCCATTTCTCTGGATACAAGAACCAAACAGTCGATGTTCAATTAGAAGAGTTACACGCAAAAAAATTAAATTGCCATTAAGAAACCATAGCTTAAACAAAAAATGAATTAAGTTTCATAGTTAAATTACTCAACCAAGCATATTTTTATAACTATTAACTTCAACTATAGCTATAAAAGTCAGAACTTGACCCTCAAGTGGAGAATTGCTATAAAATTAGTTTATCTAACCAAAATGAAGGGAATTTACTGGTATTTATATAGAAATGAGTTGAGTTCAAAATTCAAGCTACAAAATAATCTAAACAAATTATATTTAAAGAAAGGGGGTCCTTAATCTTCAAAGCCTATATAAGCTAGCAATTACTATTACTAGGAAAAAGAGAATATGCTAAATTAACTTATCAATACCAACCCAGATTATATCACAACCGGATTTATTAAACCAGATTAATATACATCTCATTGAGTTATTAACGTTCTAGCTAAATAATCAATAATCAAATAACCCAAAATAAACTGTTGAAAAAAAAGGAGAGAAGACCAGCATACATCGGAAAAAAATTGAATCTTTCAAACTAGGATGCTACTAAATTGAATGAATGCAATGACTACGTGCTGAGGTTCACACAACTGAATATAAAGAAAACGGAAATTATAGGAGCTTACTGAGGATTAGGATTTGAAAGGGAGCCAGATGCCCAAATTGGAGCTTTATTCTTTCTGGGTTACGCAAGAGAAGAGGAGTAAGAGACTGAGAGAGAAGTAGAAAAGAAGAGGAAGAGGAAAGTAGGCGCGGGTTTATAAGGAGAGGTGGTGGAAGAGGAGGAGGACGAGGACGAGGAGGAGCTGTTCAAATTTCAAGTTTTCAAAAATGGGGGATTTTTTTGGTTTTTGCTTTTCATGCATGCAAAATCTAAAAGGCCCGCCTTGTTTTTGAACTTTTTTGAATTTTCTGACCGTTTGGTTTTAACATTGTCTACTGCTCACTGAGTAAATTGGTCTGTTCTATTCTCTCCTCCCGACTTCAATAAAAGCATACTAGAATTTATTTCGACACTCCAATCAACATACGAAGGGGTCTCATAATTTCAACAAAAAAGAAAATAGTTTTTTTTTTCTTTGTGATGAATAAGATGCTAGTACTATCATTTTTTTTTCTTGTAAGCTTTTATTTTAGCTAGTCCATTTGGATATATATATATATATATATATATATATATCAACACAAAAATATAATTTGATTAAAATAAAAAGGGAATTGAAATTTATTCAAGATTTGTGTTACAGAATTATTTGGTTGAGAATTCATTTTGGAGTTTCTTTTATATATATATATATATATATATATATATACATACAATTATACATATATATAAAATTAGACTTCTTATAATGATCAGTATATGTATTTATGCATTTGTTCGATATTGGCATAAAATATACAATTGACACAACATACCATATGGTTCGTCTGCGTACATTTGGCTTGAAGAAGAGTGATTGATTGAATATCTTCCATCATTGAAAATACACTAGACTCAAGATTATTGTTTTTTTTTTTTTGCTTAGTTTGGGAGTTTAGGTAGAAAAGAAATGGTGGGAAGAGAGAGGAAAATTTTCCTTCCAAATCAACCCAAGTTTGGGAAAAAAAGTTTTTAGCTTTGGGTGGGAAAAATTTTCCATTCAATTCCTTTCTTTTCCCTCACCCAATTTTCTCCCAAACAAAAGAAAGTGAAAATCAGCTTAACTTTCCTTTCTTTTCTGCTCATTTCTTGCCTCCCAAACGGGCTGTTACTCATTCTAATATGTAAATTTTAAACTTAATGTTGTACCAGTTAAGATAACAACGTTTGCTTTAGAATTGAAAAAAGTTGTATTATGAGAAAACAACTTCCCGCCCTGGATCAATGAGATCGCACAAATTGAAGGAGGGGCAGCTGTCCTTTTCTATAAATGGATTTTAACATTTCCATATCAACATATATGTTGACTTTTGACCCAAAAAAAAAAAGAAAAGATTGAATATTTCCTGAGCTTTGATTTCAAACCACAGCAGAAAGCTATTTCCCCACTTGATTCTGTTACACAAAGTTCTAACAGAACTTGTGTTTATGACTATAATGTCTTCAATATTTCTGATATCTCGTGGTTTTCATCCTTGTTTGCATTGATTCAGCTACCCTATCTAAAATTGACAAGAAGAAACTTCAAGCCAGCTAGCTTGTTTATTTCAAAGCCTCACAAGCCAAATAGGCTGGCTTGATTTTCCAAACATTATGGCCGCATATATTTGGTATTATTTAAAAAAAATTATATTTTTTAGAGAATTCAAAATACGTTTTTCAATCACTTTTTTTTATTTCACATATACATTTATTTAAAAGAAACAAAACTTCAGAAATACTATAATAATATTTTTTTAAAAAGCAACTTAAAAACAACCAAACGAAATGTACACCTCCCCTACCCCATTTTACATGCACTATCAACGTATTATATTGTTTTGACCAGGTTTGGAACATATGAACACAATGGCGATTGGTCCAACCCCCAAGATACTATGTTGTTTTGCCCTGGTTTTGAACATACGAACACAATGGTGATTGGTCCAAATTTTAGATCATGGACATTACTAGAAGTTGACCCCAAAATATAAAAAATAGAATCGTTTACGTATATATGAGGTTTATACTAGTTCATCTCATGGATCGGTAGTATTATTCTGATAAACCAAATTACTATAATACAATCATTTTCCAGCCGCTAAAGTTCATAGAAGACAAAGTCTTCATTCAGCTCTGTTGGCATCTGATACGGAATTATGGCCAAAATGCTACACATAAAGCTTGAAATTTCAACTTGCCCTTGTCAACAAAGCTTTCAAATATCTCTTGAAGTTTCAGAATACTTCCAGAAAAGAAAAATTCCTTGCTTGGATTCTGATTTTGAAGGGATTCCCTCAACTGGCTCAACGGACAGAACCCGTTCTATAATTTCTGCTCTTACATTTTTTTTTTTTTTTGGGTTGGGTTTGAATTAGGTGAAAGTTAGTTCAGACATAACTATTTAGAATGAGTATGGTAAGACGTGGCATCAAACCCTGTTGGATGTGGTTGTGAGGCAGATGTCTTGCGTTGTTGTTCAATTTTTTTTAATACACGAATACAACGCAATTTAGAAAATGATGATTGATGATTATCAAGATTGGAGTACTAGTATCTTCTGTTAATCAAATCGATTACAAATTCTTCTCTATCAAGACGGTTTTGTGGTTTGAATTTTTCTTTTTTTTTTTCTTTTTACTCGTTAATAAGTAGAACTGAAGGACGAGTGGATGAGGTTTTGATATCAATAAGCGAAATTATTTTACGTTACAAAATTTTCTATCCAATCACATATTTGTTTATGCATAACTAAAATCATGAGATAATCAGATTATAATTCTAATTACTTTCATTAGAATTTCAAATACTCAAAACCTTGTAAGAGAAACGGAAGAAAATAAAGAATTGAGAGTCCAACTTAGTATATCGTGTTACCACGATGATGTTTTAGCAATGAGTTTGAAATCGAATTTTAGAAGTTTTTTGCAATCTTTGTCTACTTTGTACGATATTGTTCTAAAGTACAATATTCACAACAAAACTAATTTCATGTCCTCAAAATTGAATAATAAATAGTAAAATAAAGTTCTTTTGGATCCACGTGTGTGCTTGAGAATGGTCAACTTTTTTTTTTTACTTATATAAATCATCCTAGAGTAAGCACCAAGAACTTAAAATGTACCATCATCTCTCTCTAGAGTATAAACCATAGGTATCCGTACCTGTTTAATGGTCTGTGATTAAACATGTTTGTGTTTAATGGTTTGTGACTAAACATGATCGAGTTGATCAGGTCTTTGTGAGACGAAGATCTCCCAACATTATTCTTTCTATTCTTATAAATTTCGAACTTGAAATTTTATGTAAGAGATGTAAGCCTTTTCCACTTGCACCAACATCTGCTAGTTAAAATGTACCACCAATCATCAAGAATCAAAGAGATGCAAAGCCCATCCAATTGCACCAACATCCAATAGTTATAATGTACTATCAATCATCAATAATCAAGAAAATAATGAAAAGTAAGCATATTACTACTAGTCTAGGAAAAATATTCGCATTTTTCTACAAAAAAAAAAAAAAAACAAAGAAACATACATATTTGAACTTAGCGGTGTCAAATACTTCACTTTTTCCAGATTGATCGCTTGTTTTGTTCGATGTTATTATATATTCCTATCCTTTTTGCACCACGCTTCTTTCATCTCGTGCACCTTTCTTTTTCACCTTTGCTTCACCTCAACGTTCGGTAGCCAAATCATTCACTTTTTAATTGGGCAATTAATCTCAGTCCATAAAGACCACTTAAGCTATTTTAGGGAAAAATGCTATGGACACCTCTAGACAAACTCGTGACACACCATCCAATTTTCAAAATTTTATAGAAAAAAAAAATCATTTCTCTTATTATATTCAGATCGCACTTGCGTTCTACGTCTTGCTGTGATTTTCTTTAAAATATCAAAAAATGAGTACTATTTTGATATTCTAAAAGCAAAAATTACAAAAAAAAATATATATTATACATATTATTAGCATGACAAAATCTCCATACAAATTTATTTAGAACTTTGTCATATATATAATGTACGTGTTTGCATGTCAAACATCTAGTATGATAACCTGTCTGAAATTATTTTCAATATAGACCTCGAATATCAAATTATTCAATTAGACATGACAATTTTAATTTTCTATCAACGACTAATGGTTGTAGTACTAAATGGAGTGTCTAAAGGAATATTTGACCGCGATTTTTTCTAATAAATAACAAAAAATTATACAATTTTGTTACTCTGTATTATCATATATTATCATACATGTATTATGTACTACAGTATATTTTTTAATTACTCGAGTATTATTATTAGTGACTTTTCGGCAATTTATAAATTACATGGTACTCATTAGTGATTAAATTAAGAAATAAGTACTAGTAAAAGGACAACCAAACACGGCCTTACAGTGAGCAGAGGGAATAAAATAGAGGTTAATCAGCATGGACGCTTACTTGTCCATGACGAGACCCAGTTGTCCCGACGACGTTTAGAGAGAGAAAATTTAAAAATCGACCCCCAAACGAATTTTCTCATTCTACAGAGAGAGAGGAGAGACGAGAGAGCATAGCCCAGTATGTGAAGTGTGTGGAGCCCGGAGTGTTTGAGTTCAGATGCTTTCGTGGAGATGGGCAAATTGTCACAACAACAACTGCCAGTCGTCCAGCAGCAACAAGGGAGAACTGACGGCGGCAGCGTTAGTTCTGGAATCTTCTGCTGCCGGAGATGTTCGAGAATTATTAAGGAATTCAATTGTAAATGCGCTATCGTTTTGTTATTAAGCGTCGCCGTTTTTATCTATGGCTTATTTTCGTTTCATCTTCGTCCGAAGAAAATTGGGTTTGATGCAAAAGACTCCATCAAACTCAGTGGTATCGCCCTTTCCCATTAAATATTATTTCTTTATCTTTTTTTTGATGATTTTTTTTTTTGTAATGTATTGCTCTATAATTAGGATTTTCATTTGATTGGGAAAGTGGGCTTGGGTAATTGGATTTTTTTGGTAGTACTTTTGGATAAATGGGAATTTTGTTTTATATTGTTTGTGTATTTTTTTTTGGGGTGATTTGGTCATAGAGAAAATGAGAGGGGTGATGTAGAACCCTTGGGGTGGTTCTACTGGATGCTTGAGGGGTTTGTAAGAGGGCGGTTCATTTTATTTGATTGACATTTCATGAGAAAATTTGTGTAGTTTTCAATTTTATTTTGGTTTTATCATGAGTGTTTTTTTAATTCTTTGGAAGAGCTAAATTTTCTTAGATTTTTTGTGTCATTTGTTGCTGAAGTTACATTTTTTTTCTCCTTTTCTTTCCTCTATTTCTGCAAGATTAGCCATGCTCACTAAAGTGGCAAATGGCTTTTGTTATACCGATTACCAGAAGTAGATAATAAAAAGAAAGTGGTAATTTTCATCTATGTGTGGCTTAAAATTTTTAAATTTTTGTTCGTTTCTTTTCAGCCACTGTCCAAGCATACTTTAGATTACAGAAGCCTGTAGCACAGCTTATCCCTCACATTGATGAACTAGAATATGGTATCTTTGGGGAGATAGGTGTTCCTTCCACAAAGGTTTGCAATCAGCATTTATGTTACATTACAACAGTGTATATTATGTTGGTGAAAAACTTTTATGTAACATTCGTTTCTTTTCAATAGGTTGCAATCTTATCCCTACGCCAGGCGGATGTATCTAACATTACTGATGTGGTGTTTGGCGTCCTTTCTGATCCATTCAATGCCTCAATCAATCCAGTGTTCCTAAGCGTGCTGAAGTCGTCTTTTGCAGAGCTATTTCTTCAACAGTCCAATTTGACACTGAATAACATGACTTTTGGAATGCCCTCTTCTTTTGAGATTTTGAAGTTTCCTGGTGGAATCACATTAATTCCTGAGCTATCTCCTTCAATCTGGAACATACCGCAGATCCTCTTTAAATTTGTACTTAACAACTCCATTGATGAAATTAAACAAAATTTTGTTGAGTTGAAGACACAGCTGAAGTTGGGCTTAGATCTGCTGCCAGATGAGGTATAAATACTATTTCTATTGACTTTATTTTTGATGGATGTTGATTTAAGTCTTTTAAGACATTGATTAAGTAGAACCGTGGAGAAATTTTAGCTGAGATTTTATCTAATTCAGAATTTTTGATTTAATACATTCAGAAATGTTCTTACACATTGTTCACAACAAGTAGAATCTAATTCAACCTTGACTTTTCAAGGTTGTCATTTTAACAAACTAACACTTGCACATTTGTCAATAGATGCAGAAAAAAATGAACTCCAATTTCTTTTATTTCCTTTATAATAATAAAAAAGGAGAAATTGAAATGGTTTTCTGTATATCATCTAGTTCAGATATATTATTTATGATGATAATGGCATTGGTTGCTTGCTTGAATAGCTTGGTTAAGTTCTTTTTGCTACTTCGGGATTTAATGTTTTCCTCTATATGCAGATTTTGTACATACATGTAACAAACAAGAAGGGATCCACTAGAGACCCTCCAGTTATAGTTGAATCTTCGATTACTTCAAACACGGGTTTTCTGTTGCCTCAGCGAATGAAACAATTAGCACAGATACTTACAGGACCTTCTGCAAAAAATCTAGGCCTTGATATGGTTGTTTTTGGTAAAGTTAAGGAGGTCAGATTATCTTCCTTTCTAAAACGTTCCCTTCATGCTTTGCCACCATCTCCATCCCCATCCCCATCCCCATCCCCAGTATCTGATCCTCCAGCTTCTGTATCTAACTTCCATCATTTAGTACCTTGCTCTAACTGTGATACATATGCACCTTCTGATTCTAGTCATGCAAATGCCCCAAGACCAGAGAATTACCACCACCATTCTTCCCCTAAAATGCCAAGTTCTCCTGCACCTTCACCTTTAAAGAATAGTCCAAACTGTGATTCTGGACTTTCTCCAAGGCCTTCACCAATATCTCATAATTATCCACCTAGTCCTAATTTATCACCAAGTGCTTGTAGTATATCTTCCGCATGTCCAATAGCACAGATGTTCCCTGCTCCTCCTTTACCTGTAGTATCTTATGGCTCTGATCATGGCTGGGACAACGAAAATGGGAGAGGTTTGGTGTCTCCACCACATGTATTGCCCTCAATCTCCGCTTCCTCTTCACGTAAGTTGCTAATTCCGATTTTTGATTCTGATTGCCATCGCATGAATGAATATTGATGAGGAATGCATCCCAATTCATCTGTGTTCTTTGACTGCACCGTAATGCAGCAGCAATTCTCAAGTTTAATAGTTGAATTTGGATTTTAGTTATAGCTGGAATGAGACTCGATTTTGAAGATCAGTAGGCTAGAAATAGGGTAATAGGTGAAAGTGGTCTTCTAGCTTCCAACTTTTGGTTTTGTTTAAACCTCTTTTGCTCTTTCGTTAGGTATAACACACATAGAAAGGTAAAGGAAAGCATATGAATCACACCTTGGTTTTTACCGGGGCCAAGGAATCATGCCTTAAAAGTGATATATTCAGCCTAACCATTTTGAGATGGTGTTCATTCTCGCCATGCATGCCTTCTACTTGTCTTGTGAGTAACGGATGATTTATGAAGTTGGCCAGATCGGGCACTCACTATCACATGGTTCAGGGTTTGTTTATCAAAATAAAAATAACTTCCATGAAACATGTGCCATTTCTCTGAAGTTGAAACTCTCTTCTAAAATATTTATTTATTTATAGCTGAGAAGTTGTTGTATCATTAATTTATTTGTTTCTGCTTACAATATTTGTTGCAAGTTTTTTGCTTTCATTATTGGTTGCAAATCTTTTTGCAGAAGTATTTAAAATTCCAGTTTGAGTACTCTTTCCTTTTTTAAAGAAAATTATTATCCAAGGAAAATACTTTCCTTCAGAGCATATCCCGCACTTACTAGAAATTTATTGGGGAAAGCAAATGTGTTGAATGACACTGACCAGGCTATCCTTTACTACAAGCTAAGCAAAGAAAACACGTGCCTCATGTTTAGTTGCTTGTTCAAAGGATAGGGTTAGGTTTGTATTGGATAAATGCGTGTGCTTTCCTTGTTGACCATTGGATCAAATTTTATGGTTATACTTAATTTTGATGCTATATATTGATTCATGATGCCTCATTACTCTAATAACTGGTTTTTGAGAGTTTTTCGTGGTACTTTAAGTGTATATATTATAACTTAGTTCATTGGTTGCCTAAAGAAAAAACTTAGTTCATTGCATACTTCTACTACCCCGCAACCAAGGGAAAAAGGGGGGAAAATTAAAGATGGGAGGAACAGAAGTTTGGCAATCTTGTCAGAGACTTTTGATGGCGAATTTCCATATTTGATTATTGCACTGATTTGATGGAACTCTATTTTTTAATATGAACCAATCAGCAGATTAACTTAGGTGTTTATTTGCAGATTTTGCGGTAGGCTCTTTCCACAATTTCTGTTGGATTTGCTTTTTCGGACTCTTCATATGCTACCTTCTTTCTTGTGCAATTTGATGGCATTACTTCATTCTACTTGTGTGGAGTTGCCTCAGCGTCTTTTGGCATCTTACAGTCTTGTTTTGGCTAGGGTGATGAAAACTTCGCCAGAAAGTTTAGTTAGTTTGAAGACAAGACATTCAAGTACATATGAATCAGAAAGTTTGCAGGTCAAAACCACAATGGTGGCTGGCCACTCTCTTGGGCTGCGCATTAGAAGTATTATGACATGATTTCTCAGATGTTCCCAAAGGGAATTGCTCCACAAGGAAGTGACGTTGATGATGAACTTAGTAGCGCCCCTTTGCAGTCTTTCAAGGAGAGCCAAATTGTAAACTGTGAAGGCTTTCCTTGAACATCTGCAAGGTGGGCTAACCATCATTTTACAGATGCACGGAAGAACTGACTAGATGTTCACAAATTGATAGTTTGAAGTATATATCTTACACCCAAGTCGTTATTTAGCTGTATTTAGTGATTGAGGGTGTTACTTACTGATTGAATTTTTGGCCTTTTTATTCTTCGTTAGTGACTATATGCAGATTTGGTGGCAAGAAAATATGCCGCCTGTTGGCATCTATGCTAATACGACAAGGGCTAAGCATAGCCGTAGGCCACTTCAACGGCTATTTCAGAAAATCACATACAAGGAGTTCGAATACAATCTTTAAAATAACCAAAACTCAACTTGGTTGGATTTGTTATCACCAAGTCGTTAAAGGGTAAGTGAGATTGGAGGTAAGGGATTCAAACTTTGCTTCCCACAAAAAATCTAAGTGTGTGCATAGTTTGATGGTGTTTCAATTTTTATCGATTTTTCTGAATCTAATTGGGCCTCTCTCATAAAATAGATTAGAAATCAAGTAGAATATTTTTGACAATTGGCCAAAAAAAAAAAAATGCCATCTTTGAAATGCCAATGTATGCCTTTCATGAGATCATATACTGAGGTGGAGAGTGGAGACGGCATTAGATCATGTTCACCCTTTTGCCTGTGGCAGCGCCGAAGATGCACCTTCTATAATGGTTGCTTGGAAGGAACTTCAAAAGCAATAGGAAAAATTTCACATTGCTGTGGTAGGTAGGAACTAGGCAGGATGAGCAATAAGCATCCTTACATCAATTTGATTATTTTGGTCACCCACCAAAATTGTATGCATTTTAAAATGGAATAATGCCACTTTTAAGAACAATATACAAAAAGAGAAGTTCTAGCTCTGCTTCATTGGAGTGAATTTGGATTTAAAATGATTTACTATGATGAATTTATTGCAAGTTTTTAACAATGTATGGAACAATTGAAATTGACAATTATTCTTTTTTTTTTATGGCTGATTGGATGAATAAATAATCAAAATGGCAACTTACGTTTGAGATTTAAGGATTTATTCCCTTTTCTTGGATCCCTTTGGGACATTTGGAATTTAGAATTCTTCTACATTGATAAGGTCGCTATTTTGCTTCTTGTCATTGTGCTTGTCTAATTACAGATGAAACTAATTCGTGGCTGCGGAAATCTCAATGACATCAGATGGTGCCATTTTTCGAATTGCGAATTTTGGAGTTAACTGAAAATAAAAACCTGAAATTATCTCTTTTTGGGACTTCCGTAGGAATCATTTCCAGGTTAAAATTAAATCGCCTAAAAATAAAAAGAAAACAAACTAAATTTTATCTAATTGCAACCCAGTGCCACAATAATGTTACATTTGTGGACTGCGAACGACAAACCAACCAAATTTCATAGGATGTTGGCATACGACTATGTCTCTTTGAGAAACTTTAATATATTATCACAACAGTTGGTTGAAATAAGAAACGTTGCTGAAGAAAAAATGTAGACAAGTTACAAAAGGAAACATTATCCACCATGTTTTCCAGTAACTTATGAAACAGATTTTGTCAAAACAATAACCAATTTTTGGATTGATTTAATGCAGTTTACACAATCTACTATCTCCGGAAATTTACAACTTTAATTCTACATCTTATTCACGCGTTGATAAGATTCAAAAGGAATCAAAGCATGTTTCTAATCTTAATCAAAGCATGTTTTAAAAATCTAATCTTTCTGATCTTGAATATTTAACCTAAAGACACGAACCTATAGCAAAATCATGTAAGATTTACGGGGGAAAATACAAGGGTTCTAGACAATCTCAACGTAACAGATATGTTACATCTATCGTGTCGTTCTTGTATGCTTAATGACAGTAAGAATGGGTGCCTTGTCAGTAAAAACTTTTTGCCCATCACCAGAGATGGACTCAAGCTTCCATGCAGGACCAAGAAGCCATGAAGTTGCAACTCCACCTATTAAGCCTCCAAGCTGACATTTTAAGCATCATATCAGGACAATCATACAGCAATCCTTACAAAATGTGAAGGCAAAAGGGCACAGAAGTAAAGGTGTGCTTATTCCCGTGTAACAGAATGCTAACATGGAAAATTTTCCTTTGATTTAAAATAGTTCCTAATTAAATGAATACTTGATTGGAGTGGAGTTTCTTATGCATGCTCAAGATTCCAACACCAAGTATAGTGAGTTTTACGTATAAAGACTGTGTACAATCATATACTTAATTGGATCAAAACTTTCAATCTCCAGAGAACCGTCGTGCAAGTACACAAATATTTTTATTAATAGCAAATTTGCATGAAAATCATCACCATTACTCAGACACAGCAAATAAAGTTTTGTTATACTTACATGTCCCCAGTTATCAATGCCCTTTGACAAAATCCCAATTGCCTGCAGGAGAAATGAGCAATGCTGTTGAACGAAATATGGTAACTAACTGAATTGAGATGATAGTATACAGGATTTTCAATGTTAGAGTATAAAGAGATAAAAATGCAACTAAGACGAGACTAAACTCAATGTAATTTGCATAGAAAGTAAAATTAACATTCTGGTTTATTAAAAGCTAAGAAAGTCACTTGTATTACTTTTTAAACCTGAATACATTTAAGGAGTTCTACTCAATATATAAAGAGTACTTGGCATGAAAATATGATTCAGTTGCTAAAATTAAAGGTTTCTAAAATTTAATGGAATTCAAGGAAGTTTAAACTCCATATGGAAAATATAAGCCATACCATGTTTACAACAATCACATGTGCTATATGTTGTAGATCTCGCTCACTGCCCTTAACCAAGCCCTTGTGTCTCAAGACAAAAACAGCAAAAGATCCAACCTGATGATAGAACAAACAAGGAAATAAGAAGCGAAACTTTAATAGCTTTTACTGAGAGTGGATAAGTACATAATGCCAACATTCTAAATTAATCATAACAGACAACATACACCAGAAAGGTAGAAAAATGTTGGCTTTAAAGAGAAGAAAATGGAAACAAAAGAACATACTAAATCTTCCAAACAACAATGTTATGCATATAAATTTTAGCTCTAATACTTCAAATATAGCTGTAAATGTGATGTTGAAAGATTGAATCCTACTATTCTTCGTCTTCTTATTCTTCTTTTTCCTGCATTATTGGTGGAAACAATTTCTTTGGATGGTTATTTCTTGGGGTGCTTTTTTCAAAACATTACTGGAGTAGTTTTAGAAGTCCTTTTTGGTAAATGTGCATGTGAGATAAAAAGTTAGTTGAAAAATGTGTTTGGAGTTTTCTAAAAAAATGTTTCTAAAGACTAGTCCAAACAATACACATCAGAAGGAACAAAAAACTGCTATAGTAATTCAACAAACATACTAATCCAAAAATTGCTCCAGATGCACCAACTGCAGGGGCTTTACATAGCCAATAGCTCATTGCAGAACCTGATATTTTAGTCAAAAAATTAGAATGACTGAAAAACAATTGTTTCTTTGAGGGAAAGCAAACCATTGCCTAGTGTAAAGGAATATGGTTTGTTACTTGCAATAGCAGATGTGACATATACAGCAAGGTATCTTCTAGGACCACTAACATTCTCGACTGCGGGACCAACAGAATTCAAAGAATAGCAGTTAACCTGAAAAGGCCAAATTGCTCAGGGACCATCAGAGTAAAAGGCAATTGAAACATGAAAATTAGCTGTAAAATTCAGATCAGACCATGAGATGCCCAATATTTGCATGCAAAAAGGAAGATGTGGCTAGCCTCCAAAGTTGCCCTTTGTCAATTAGACTATTGATCTACATATAGAAATGGTGAAACAGATATCATGCAGAATAAAGTATTCTCAAATTGCAGAAAGTAAATACTCACAGAATTTAAAATTTTAGAACTTCCTATTAAATTAAGATTCCCAATTCAGTTATCAAACCTAACCTTAGCACCCCAGAATAATAGCTTTCCTTGAGTTGCAACTTGTGCTATATAGACTCTGCACAGTGGAGCCAGAGGAAAAAACTTTAACTTTTTTAAATAGAAAACACTTTGAAGCTTATAACAATTATTTGACAGTTGGGTTTTAATTTTCTTCTTCTTCTATCTTTATGGGGATGGAAGGGTTATCAGGTGGGGCAAAAAAATTGAAACTAGAAATACTATTAGCAAGCACGACTATCAAATTCACCCATAATGTAGTTCAAGTGTACAAAATGCGGATCTTTAGGTTCGATTCAATAAGTAATACTCACGCAACATTTATAGCAAGAAGGATGTTGGTCCATTTCCTTCCATTGAATAAGAATTTTCTAGATGTCTTTGCGTATGTCTTTCCAGCGTGGCTGGGATCGTTTCTGTTTTCATGTGCACTAAAGGAATATAAAGCAGTGGATATAGCATCATATGACCATTGAAGAATATGGAAGCCTGAAGATGGGCGAGCCCTTTCTTGCCATAGATCCCTCAAGCAAGCCAAATGCTCAAGATAAGATATACTCTGTACAAAAGGCAAGGGAGATGAGAATCGATTCAATTTACAACATTACCATGACCAACTTGGTAATGAAATATGTCATACAAACAAGAAAGACCACAATGCCAACCGTTCCCAACTTCATGAACTTGTATGGTTATACCAAGTACCGAAATAATATTCCTTCACTATTAATAGTCCGTTACTATGACATTTATGAAATCCCTACAGACCAGAACTAGAATCTTGAATTCCAATTGCCATTCTGGAGTTCTTTCGACAGTCCTTAATGCATTCTACGATGCAATCAACTAAGTCTTCCTTCAAAGCTTGAACTTGCAACAAAAGTTAATGCAAGATTGATAAAGTACCTGATTTAGCAATGAGAAGCACAAGGGAAAAAAAGAACAGAAAAGTTTCCCTATGTCTATCTTGTATGAAGTCATAAGCATTATCCTTCACTTATTAACTTTTGTCATTCCAACATTTTACTATTTATTAATTCTTCAATCAATTAAGCTACTATAAATTTTACTGATCAAGGGCCAAGACCGAACAGTATGATTAATAAAAATAAAAAATAAATCAATTGTCAAACAACACATCAAATTTGCTGAGAATGTTGTACAAGTAAATCACAATCTTTTATTTTTTTCAGGAAAAGATGGTTTTTTTTATCCATGGGAGAAAATGATGTGTAAAAGAAGTAGTAGTACCTTGAAGTTGGACGAGGACAAGGAAGAGGAGGGAAGAAGAAATTGGAGGCGGATGCGGCGGCGAAGGAAGTCGCCAAGGCGGAGAGCGGCGGCGGTGGTGATGAGGTGGGTTGGTGTGGTGCCCACCTGGGATATTGGCAAGGGGAAGAATTTGGAACTGGATGGCAACGGGGAAGCTGCTGAACCCACCATTCTCTCCCAACTTTCCAAACCATGTACACGGACTCACACACTAATCTGAGTACTAATGATGCAGTAGCAGCAGATTATTCCCACAGAAATCTCCAAGTCCAAAAGGGTTCTTCTTTGCTAGTTTTCTTTCTTAAATCCCAGAATACGTGTAAAATTGATGATTATGATAAGTGGAGTTCTTGACAACCAATCAAACGAAGAGGGCAAGAAAGATGTCATAGGACTGGGCAATGGTCCACCAATTGCTATTTGTCTTTATTTTTGGATTTTAAGTAAAATGGCTCCCTTTATTTATTTCAATTTTTTGCTTATGTTTATTATTATTATTATTATTGTTATTATTATTATCTTTTTTTGTGGTAACAAATGATTATGCTAGGAAGTTATCTAAGATTATAGGAAAAATAAATCTTATAGTTCAAGGTTATGGGAAATGAGTGATTTTCAAGAGTATAAAAAGAAAATTTACAACCGCACTTGTCTCTTATATTGAATAAAAAAATTGATGTAGATTTATCAATCTATAGATTAAAAACTATTGAATAATTTCCAAATCTTTTATAGATATTGAATTTATATCTAATTAAATATCATTAAGGTTTTCTTTTTTAAGGCAGCATATTTAAATTTTCAACGCTTTATGGGAGACTCATTTTGAAATTTTTTCTTCTTGATTTTCAAATGTTCAAATGAATGTCAATAAAGAAAAAGGTCTTTTCGAATACATAAAAAAATTTTGGTTGGATTATGAACAACGGAGGGAAAAAAGGAAAACACAAGTTTGTTGGTTCAACAAATTTATAAAGATCAAAATAGAAGAAATGTATTAATATTGAAGAATGGAATATGTTATGGTGGCTACTTAAAAAAATAATAATAATAATGCAGGCTGGCCATTTGAATGCAGGAATAGCGTGGGTTAGTAACTCAAAGATAATCAACAAGTTGTGGGAGTAAAGAATTGCATGATATCTATAAAATTCATCAAGCAAATTAAGCATGACTCTCAGATACAATTTTAAAGTAGCATTTTTTTTTCTCCCTAGGTAAATTTCGCTGACTTCTTCTCTATTCAAAACTTCAAATGCCACAGATAACGACTTCCCCAAAGCCTGTCTGTTCTTAATTGTGAGTTCTTGAAAGAATGTACTCTCTTCCAATCTTAAAACAACTTGTGGAATAAGAATTGAGCAAAGAATTCTTCGAATTTTGGTGAAAGGCACAATGGCTCGCTTAAGTCTTCTAAGCCATTGTGATGCTTTTGATTCTTGATGTATTGGACAAAAGTGATGCATTTTCTTTGCCTCAAAAATAGGATCTGTATTTAACAAAAAATTTCACCTTCAGACTAGAAAAAATTGTGATACACACTAATGTTTCTTTAAGAAATTTGATAATCAGTTCATCGCTCAACGAGAACAAAAGGCATTTCTAGCAATAAATGTCAAGTTTCAGGATACGAATCCATACCTTTTAATGCTGATCACCAGACAACTTCAACACCATTCTCATCCAAAAGATGGAAGTTGAATTGTCACTTTTTTTCTTTTTTTTTTTTGTACTTTTTTTGGCTTTTGGAACAGGGTTCAAGCTATACTTACCTTCCTAGATGAGTGAGAAGAAAGCTACTTCAATGAATTATTGGCAACTGATGTTATCGTACAAAGACACAGAATTAGCCAATAGAGCCACCGAGAGATATCTGAGAAAATAATTGCAGGTTTAATTATTAGTGCCAGGGTAAAGCTAGCAAATTGGATATTTTAGTTTCCTATAAAATATGCTGAAGTTGAACCTAACCTTGATGATTGAAATGCCGGTATGTCCAATTTGATAATAGCCTGAACGGCCACAAAGAAAAGAGCTGCAACATCGAGTTCCAGTTTGGAGAACTACTTGTCTCTTCTTGATCATGAATATTATCACCTTGACCTTCTTGGAAGAAATTGTTGTTAGATGAACATCTGATTTCATAGCGACAAACTGGACAAGTGTTGTGGAAGTGCAGCCAGGGGATAATACAGTCAGAATGATAAAAATGCTTGCAAGGCAATTCTCTCACTTCTCCCCCGACCTCAAACTCATCTTTGCAAACAGGACAAAAAGAATCATCTACTAGATGAGTTGGGGTGAGGATGATCGTTGGCAAAGATTCAATGGCCGAAGCAGCGGTTGGAGGTGGTCCAGGCCTATCATTCTGAGTTAGATCTTGAATTAGCTCCTCCAAATCTTCATCAATTGCTGCTAGAGGCATGAGGTTCCCTGGTCGAGGGACATGCCTTGGAGACTGATCAGGGCCTACAAATTGTATTCTTACACGGTCCTGACGCCTTTGTTGATTTTCGTCAAGATTTTGGTGCCTAATAGATGGATCAAGCATGACAGCCATTGCATCCAGTAATTGAGAAGCTGGGATTGTTTCTAGAGTTCTGAAATCACCTGAAAGGAGCCTAGGTCTTGAAATATCAAGCTCATACCTGAGCTCACCGAAGCATCGAGAACATATTATTTCAGAAGGATTTGTTGAGGTGGCTCTCATTGATCTTTGGCAATGGCGACACCAGTAATAATGATACGTTCTCATTCTCTGCACTCCATTGACAACAACCCGCGAACGAGGAATCAGCGACATGCTTTTGTGATATAGATGTGTAAATGAGTCTCCCAGGGATGTACAAGGTGGGAGCTTTTATACATAGGGAGATAACAAACTGGACAGAAGAGAAAGGAATTGCTTTCGGGAACTGTATATGAAGATTCTGCCAATGGTTGAAAAACTGCAGCTAGTTTTCTGGCTTTCTTTGCTTAATCCTTTGTGTCTCCTGTGATTTAAGTAAAGGATGTGTGAGGAACGATACAAGGCCAAGCATTGTTTCTTCAAAGTTGATTATGAGCAATCATGTATAATTACTCTATATTTTATTCTTTGACGTCTTACACATTTCTGAAAGTAATTGATCACGAAAGTCTTGGAAGTTTACTATCTCATTTTCTTTACTCTTTAACCTGTTCATTGTATCTAAAGAAACAGACTATCCCCTTTTGGCATCCTTGCTGGATGTGCAGATGATATTATACCGGAGAAGAACGGTCATGTTTGGCTTAGCGAATCAAGATTTACACAAAACTACGCCACAGAAATTAATTTCAAAAAGCAGTGCAAGTTTGAGTTTCTGATTTAAATTACCAAAAATTTTGATGGAACTATACATAAATCACATGATAATGAAATCTGCACCAGATAATGAACAATATAATTTTGTACCTAAACGATGCCTATTTTTCTCACTGAGACTGTTTGGTCCAAAATTATCTGACCTTTTGAACATGATAAAAGTTATGCTGTGTTTCGATACCATTTTTTGGAGATTTTTGGAAATTTTTTTTTAGAATTATGTTTGACATGAAAAATTTTTTGGTAAAAAAAGTATAAAATTTTTTAGTCAAACTTTTTTCACCAAATTTTCCCACCAAATTTTCATTTGAAATTTTAAATGAACTTTAGAGATTTTTTTGTAATTATTTAAAAAAACAAGCATATTTGTGTTCAAAATTTGTTTAGAAAAACTAAAAAAATCACGAGTAACAAAATAAGATCTATTTTTGGTAGATTTTGAAATCGAAAGACGAAGTGAATGACATAGTGGATGACGAAGCGGACGTCTGCTTCTTTAAGCAGACGAAGAAGCGGACGTCCGCTAAAACACAAAAATGCCTTGGCGGACGTCCACTTTTTTAAGCGGATGATGAAGAGGACGTCCGCTTCTTTAAACCACTATTATGTCACATCAAAAAATTTTCAAACAAATTTTCACATTCAAACATTTTTTCACCTTTCCCAAAAAGTTAACAAAAAACAATCTAAATAATTTTTTCAAATAATTTTAAAAAAACACTCCAAATATTATATTTCAACGGAGCCAGCAATTCCACAAAAAAGGGAAAATTGGAAAACTCATTGCAGTTTATGAATCGAAAAACTCAAATTAGAAGAAAAAAATTGAACTCTATAGTATTGAGGCTAGAACTGTCATTTTACAACCTCATTAGCTGTATCCACTCCACGTTTTTCATTAGCGGAGGCTTCGGCATAAACAATTAAGAGGGTGTTTGGTTTAGGGGAATCAAGGAGGAGAATGGGTATCACAAGTAATGATACCCATTGTTAATGTTTGTTAAACAACTATCACTATCATTTAATGGGAATGATAGTGATTAATTGGGGTGTTAATGATTCCCCAAAAAATACTAGTCTATCAAACCCATTAACCCTTATTATTAAGGGCAAAAACACACCCATTAAAAAATATATATCTTTTGAGTTACCCACCCTCAATACTCTCTCTCTCTCTCGTCTTTTGATTTTGAATATTTTTTATTAGTACTTTATAAATTTTTTTACAAAAATTCTTTTTAATAATTTTTTATAAAAATTCTTTTTAATAATTTTTTTTACATTCAATAATTTTATAAAAAATTGTATTGAAAATAAAAAATATATAATACTCTCTGTTAATATAATAAAAATGACTTGTTTTTAAGATTATCATTTCCATAAAACTCAAATTAGAGCATGACTATATTTAAAATTGAAGAAATCTTTTTAAATTTTTTTCAAATATACAAAATAAGAAATCTAAAAAATATGTATATCATAAATAAAAATTTTAAAATTTTAAAATTTACTTGAAAGTCATTTCAGTATACTAAACAAATATTCTTATAATGATACTCATTCCATTATTAAACCAAACATGTTGGGGGAATCATCAAAACCCATACTCATAGTAGAGTTAATGATACCCATAGTGATAGTGATTGAGGAATTTGAACCAAACGGCTCCTAAACGTTTACATAACCCGTCGAGTTCGAGTTGAGTCGAGTTAATCCAACCGAGCCGACTCACACACTGGATTGGGTTTGTCGCATTGTTTCCACCATCCGTCGTCCATCACCGTCAAAAACCCAACTTCACCTCCTAATTCGTTTCTTTCTCCTCTTTCTCTGCCTCCTCAGACTCTCTTCCGGAGAGAGAAAGAGGCAAATTATTACCTGCCTTCATTTATATTCCTCCCTCCATGAAAATCTCCCCATAAACTCCCACAATTTGTTAAAAAAAAAGAAGAAAATGTCTCACTCAGTATTCCAAACAGCACAAATCATGCCAATCAAAACCATTCCACCCACCAAAGCCTTATCATCCAAAATTCCATTTTTACCCCCTTCCATTGTTCCTCTTTACCCACTTCCGCCTCCGGCGGCGTCGGCGGCTGCTCAGCTCTGCAAATTTCTCCCTGTTAAAGCCTCCTCCTCCTCCTCGGCTTTGGTTGATGGAGTTGGGGACACCATTTCCCACTTGGAGCGGTGTTTTCAAGCTACTCCGCCTGCGGATTCCGCTGCGGCCTCGTCGGCTCCTGTGATGCATGCTCCGGTTATGAAGAAAGATTACGGAGCATTTGGCGCGGTTACGCTAGAAAAATCGAAGCTTGATATGACGCAGAAGCAAGCCAAGTCTAGTCCCGAGGTTTATGTTCTAAAGATTATTTTTTTATCTCTTCTTTTACAGTTAATTGTTTGAGAGTTTTCTGAAATTGTTTTAATACTTCAGCTAACTTGTATTTGTATGACCTTAATTTCTTAGTCTATTGGTGAATATTCGATTCTCCATGATCGATGTTGTGCGTGTTAGGGTTATTTAATTTGAAGTTCCTTGATGTTTATTCTACACTTATTGGCTTAGGTTATTGAAATGAGAAAAATATTAGTATCGTCCTAGTTATGCTGGAGTGCATGCCTGTGATAGATGGATTGGATTTAAGACTTCTGAATTTGATCAGTTCAAGGTTGCCGGCAACTTCATTTCTCTTTTCGGACTTTTTGACTTTTAGAGCATTTCCTTTTCTATAAGACACACGAAGTTTTTACATTGAATGCCTCTCCATTATAAGATGATGTGCTTAAAACCTTCGTTATATGTATCAAGGTGCAATTTTGAAAAACCAACATAAACTTACTTAGCAAACAAAATCTGGTTGACAAATATGATTCTTATACTTTAACTGCAAGCTCCCTAAAAAGGGCCTATATTCCGAAAGGTCAAAAGAGAAAGTAGTTTTCTTGCTTATGGAAGTAGTCTTCTTGCTCTTATGTTTGTGGTTTACTGTGTTGTTTTTTCTATGTTTAATTTGACAACTCCTTTGTAAAATAATATGGCTAATACTTAGCAATATGGCAGCTGGCAACTGGAGGAGGCGGGGGTGATATTGGAAAGAAAATTAATCATGGTGGTGGTGATGGTGGTGATGATGATGGCGATGATGATTCTTACTTTGATGACTTTGACGATGGTGATGAGGGAGATGAAGGTGGACTTTTTAGGAGACGGATCATTTTTCAGGAGGTAAACAGACAAAAAACTACTGTTGTTACTACTGTAAACTAATTAACCATGCTGGATTTGATAATATATGGATATTGCCCTTTCTGCATTTTGGCAGCTATTTGATCGAAAATTTGTTGATGCGGTGTTGAATGAGTGGCAGAGGACAATGATGGATTTGCCTGCTGGATTTCGGCAAGCTTATGAAATGGTAAATCATGTTTGTTTATGAACATCTGCAGGAATAGTCAAGGGTTATTACTGATGCTTGGTAGTATTCAGGGTTTGGTGAGCTCTGCTCAGATGGTTAAGTTTTTGGCAATCAATGCCAGGCCTACCACTGCTAGGTTCATTTCTCGGTCACTTCCTCAAGGATTTTCCAGGGCATTTATTGGCAGGTAGTTCGGCCAATCCTTTCTCTAGAACTGGATAATGCAACTATGCAAATATATTCAGAGTCCTCTATCTCTTCTTTGCTTAGATTAGTTGCACATTTTAGATAAATTTTCACACATTTGGGAATTTTTCTATCAGTGCATGGCTTAATGCACCTTTAAGTTCTCAAAACTTTAGATAATCAAGTAATCTTGTTGCAGAGGTCAAAAGTTATGTTGTTTAGTTTGCCATTCTAAAATTCTCCCAGCTTTAGCATTTTCGAGCTGCTTTATGGACTAGAGAATTTAGAAGCTGGACTGAGTTTAGAATTGGTTTTGACTTGTTATCCTTGTCACACCAAAAGCCTGTTGATGTTTAATCCCCTTCTTTTGAGTGAATAATTTGGAGCATGACATATCAGATCTTCGTGTCATATCTGATTTTTCTCAATGCATATTATTGTGAATTTCCTTGAAAACCTTCGGTGATCTGATATTTGAATTATATTCTGCCTCAGTTGCACAGTAGTTCCTTCTTGTCTTCTGACGTTGGGCGTCAAGGATTTGCTAGTTGTTCTCCTGATTCTCTTAATTATTTTTAATTTATACTTGACTCGTTTACTATTCTTTATTGTGAATTTTTCCCTGATTTAACTGGGACCATTGCACGAATTCAGCATCTGTAATTCCCATAAGGTCATTCATGCATCAACTACAGTTAAAACAGGCAAAATTTTGCAGAAGAGTTTTGCCAGTGTTTAAGCTGTGTAACTGGTTAAATCTATGTGAATTTCTATCATCCATCTGAAGGTGGAACGGTCACATTGTCTGTGATGTTCAAATATAAAGACAACTTGGGTTTTTTTGGTTCCGCAAATTTTATTATCGCGCTGATAGTTATTTCAATTTACTTTCTTTGATCTCTGCTTCAGTTGAGATCTGGATACCCTTGAGGATGCTCTTATCTGGATATGCAATTTCTTTGACAGTGATTCTTTCTTGTCATGTGCAGGATGATTGCAGATCCAGCATTTCTTTATAAGCTGCTTTTAGAGCAGGCAGCTACAATAGGTTGCTCTGTTTGGTGGGAAGTGAAAAATCGCAAAGAGAGGTAAAATTTTACCTTAATTATGACAACTGCATTAAAATTCTTTGGATTTCCCAAGTGGCCTTAAGTTACTAAACTTTTTTCTTTTGTAATGTCAGGATAAAGCAAGAGTGGGATCTTGCCCTTATTAATGTGTTGACAGTAACTGCTTGCAATGCTGTTGCTGTCTGGACACTTGCTCCTTGCCGTTCATATGGGAACACATTTCGGTTTGATTTGCAGAATACATTGCAAAAGCTTCCAAACAACATATTTGAAATGAGTTATCCTCTTAGAGAATTTGACTTGCAAAAGAGAATTCATTCTTTCTTCTACAAGGCTGCAGAATTGTGTATGGTTGGATTAACTGCTGGAGCCATGCAAGGAGCAGTTTCAAATATTGCCGCCAGTAAAAAGGAAGGAAGGTAACCATTATAAGAACAAAACATTTTTTCTATCTATTTGTTTATCGGAATCTTTATTTTGTCATAAATTTTCCCTTTCTGCTGGCTTGGTAGGTTATCTGTAACTGTTCCATCCATAAGCACTAATGCACTTGGTTATGGAGCCTTCCTTGGTCTATATGCTAACCTGCGCTATCAGCTGTTGAATGGATTTGATAGAGTGGTTGTCAACCATTTTGATGTCATTGGAGTGGCTCTGTTCTTTAGCACAGCCTTAAGGTATGTGTACTACATTATCAATCAATCCCCATTTAGACCAAATTGTTACGGGTCAGATACGCATGCATGCACGTTGGCATGTGATGAAACAGTTTCCAGATTGTTTGTTTCCTTTTTATTTCTAAAATGCTATTAGTATTTGCTTTGTTTGGAAATACATTGCCTTTTCTATTAAATGTAGCTGACTGATTCACAATCATAGTTTGCAGTGTTGTTAAACAAAGTTTTACTGTGACTTGGTAACTTTTTCCCTCTGCATCTTGAGCTGGTAATTATTAGTAGGCAGACTTCTGCTCTTATGCTTTTTTACTTTTTACAATTTTAGTTAGCATAGAATGTTTTATGTAGATTACAGTTTTATTTTTGTGGACTAATTTTAGTGTTTTAAGATAATGTTGGCCTGTTTTGAATCAACACCCTTTGTGTGTAACTTAGCTACCCATGAGAACAATGGTAGGACAACCTACTTTGTTAAAATTTTTGTTATGCTTTTTCAACACTAACTATTTGTCACAAATTGGTGGTTCAAATATGTAGGGTCTTGAATGTCCAGCTAGGAGAGACATCGCGGTTAGCTTGGCTTGGGGTTGAGGTGGATCCACTGGCTCAGTCAGATCTCTTGAAAGCTTACAGCAGACCGTCAGAAAGTGTTAGTGAACCTTCTTCGAAGTGGTTTATATCCAAGAATGCCATTGTTTCTGGCCTTGGTCTTTTGGGCATTAAACAGGAGCAGGGCCATTCTACAACTGAGGGTGAAGCTCCTTCCCCAAAGGTTCGGAGGAAGAGAGTTGTCCGGAAGAAGGTGGCAAGAAGTCAAGTATAATTTAGTTGATGCAATAGCCATCAGTTCAATTTTGCAGCCTGGTGTTTTGATGCTGATATATTTGGCAAGCAGTGAGCGGACTAGAGACTGGCGAAAAATTCTGTTTTAACCACGAAAATTATTGTGGAAGCCAATCACAGGACAGGCGGAGAAGAGTGGCATGAGGTGTCGGGGAAATTTTTTTGTCAATTTTTTTTGAACCCATGCTAATTTTGGTGTTTACTACTTGAGAATTTAATGACTAGAGTCTCACTCTTTAACATTTCAATTTGGTATATTAATTGTTAATTATTGCTGCAAGTGTTGGTAGAAGGACAATTCATATTAGGTAGCAATTTGGTTTAAGCAAGCTTGCTCAAATACGGCAAATCCTGGTGCTAGCTTTACCAGCAGCAATTAACTTACACGCGTTTTGATTAATTGCTCATGGAAGGACAACATTTTCAGAGTCAATGATGTTTCTGTTTTTCATGTAGCTTTATCAGCAGTAATTAACTTACACGCTGCGTTTTGATTAATTGCTCCTGGTAGGACAGCATTTTGAGAGTCGATGTTTCCTTTTTCATGTAACTTCTGCAGCAGTAATTAAATTCCATACTGCGTTTTGATTAATTGCTTAAAGTAGGACAACATTTTGACAATCAATGATGTTTCCTTTTTCACGCATTTAATGCATTCTGTATCAATTTTCAATCCATGCGAATATGTTTGCCTTCAAGTGTATAAACCATCGACCAACTAAATTTCTGCAAAGAGATGAAGGTTAATCTTTTGTCAAGGGCTTTTGAAATTCATGATAAGATTATTTAAGTATGGGCAAGCAAACAATCCAGTTCTCTATTTGAGTTTCATGATAACAACTGCTCAGATGGTTTTACTAAGCCTTGTGTCACAAAACAAACAAGTTACCTTAGCTAGAATGTACATATTTACATCTGCACCAAACCTCCAAAAACGACAAAAGAGAGGTCGGTACCTTGTCCCGTGAGATGCTCATTCTGCCAGATCAAGAGCATCTAGGATAACTCCCTGTAAAGCTAATGGTTTGTTTATTTCAATCCATAAGACGCACCCGAAGGACTGGTAGCACCTTTTATGTTCTCTACTGTTGCTAAAACACTGCTACAAAATTGTAGTTATGCACCCATGAACAAGGAAAATCTATATTGTGCTTTTGAAGGAGAAAGCACAAATTTGTATCGGTCCACCTAGTTCCAAAAATGTAACCCGTACTTTGTAGAACTAGCATTCATTGTTCATCTGAATTTTTCTCATCTTTTACAGCCCATCACCATTTTCTCTCACTAAACACCTGTGTCCAAATTGATCAAGCTATCTAGTTTCCAGCGTCCTCTCTGTTTTTGCAATACTCTTAGTTTCACTCAGTGGCTCAGGCTCATCAAGCTCGTAGGGCAATACAACAACAGGGGCTGCCGGCACGCTGTCCCATCGCTCCTTCAGAAACCTCATAAATGTTAGAACCATTTGCCTCCGGAATTCAAGCTCCCTTGTGAAGAGATCAAAGATAAGAAATGCCAGAATGTACTTGAACGGAACAAGGAGGAGAACTGTAGCACTTAATAATAGCACCAGGGCTACCTCTGTAGTTATCTGGAAAGGTTTGAAAACAAACACAACTTAGCAGTGAAACAAGAAAAACAAGCATTGTCCAGAACTACAAATACCCCAAACCCCTAACCCAACCCCCGGACCTTCGGGGGGTGGGGAAACCAATTTTTTTTTTCTCTTAATTGTAACTCTAAAAGATCCCATCAAGCTTTTAGTCCTATAATATGCCTCACTCTTCTAAGAAGAAATGGTCAAAAATCTTTAGAACTTAATTTCCCACTATTTTCATCAAGTAAATCAATAGCTTATAAACACAAAATAAGATGCTTTTTTACTTTCTAACCTTAGAACATGAGAGTAAAGGTAGTTATACATATAGCTGCTTAATATTTAAGTGTTGATATTTCCACTAAATTTTTACATAATGTAAGGAAGACCCTTCCTATTTGGAGACTGATGTTTAGGGCTTTAACTCTTCACTAAATGATTCGAGTGTTACAAAAATGTAGTCTCACAAACAGATGTATTATCCAAAAAATAAAAAAATAACGTCTGAGATAGAAAAGGGTGAAAAGATAAGGAGGTCTACTCATCCTCAGACACCACAGTTTCCCCTCACCACAACCCTCATGCTCCCAGCTAATAGAAAGACCCATCTCCCCTAACATCCACCGCCTCCAGACACCCCTACTTTTTCCCAGTTCTGCAACCCATGGTCCATAGTCCAAGCTCATCAATAATCTCCCCCAAATTCAGATCTGGTTTGCTTGTTTGTAGGTGTGTCTTGCAGTTGCATGTGCCATGTGTTCCACTGTGTGTGCAGGGGTGTTGCCAGTGGATCTATGTTCATCCTTTTAGGTTAAGGATTCATTTGCAAAGAGGAGTAAGTGTACTGTTCATAGACGGGGTATTTTGGATTGTATCTTTATTTTCGGGCTTTTGACAATGACAGCTAGTGCTCTGAAGATAGTAATGGGATTGTTCAAGTGATCTGGTGCAAATCTTAGAGGTATTGCTTTAATTGGCCTTTTGACAATGACAGCTATCACTCTGGAGATTGCAATGGGGTTGTTCAAGTATAATACTAAAGAAAATAATCAAGATATGTACAAATCTTAGAGGTATAGCTGTAAGTATAATACTAAAGAAAATAATCAAGATATAAAAACATGATAGACAAAGAATAAGAGTTGTACTCACCGAATTGCATTCAATACTTTAAAAAATTCATTTCAAGTGTTTTCATCGTTTGACTCTCAAGTTAAAGCATGTTCCTACCCTAACATACCTGAGGGTGGCCAGCCAGAACAATGGTTCGGAATTTGAGCAGGGAAATGTTGAGATCCTGAAGATACTTCTCCACTTCACGCATGGCCTGTTTCAGAGCAATAATTTTTTGTATTGTATTTGATGGTGGCTGATCACGTATGGTAACTTTTCCAAAATATCTACCAAGACGACCTTGTTCCTTCAGGCCCTTCAATAATAACATTCCGGCCGCCAACATCATCAAAGTCATGGGGAACAGATATGACAGCATGTTTCTGATCAAAACAGATGGTAGAATTCCTTGGTATTAATAAACAAATGACAAAATTCAAGACACATTTCAGAATTAAAATCCTGGAGGACTACATTTGTGCAAAGTGTTCTACCTAACTGACTGAGCAAAGAATATATAAATGTCATCCTATTTAGTAAAGCCATTCAACAAAACTGACACCACTTTTCAGGAACATAGGCCACATTCTTTTAACTCATAAATATGAAATAAAACAGAGTTTTTATATAGTACCAAGCACATATAAGCAAGAAAGAAACTAGGAATGACGAGTCACTAATGCATATCACCATTTCTGGTGGTCTTTCACAGTATAAACAAGTTTCATCAGCAGAGTGGGAAAATTATCTTTGAAATGAAATTGCAGGCCACAAGAAAGAGACTAGCCAAAGTAGATAATTCAATCAGAAGGAAGGAAAATTAAAGGATTTGACTATACAAATTAGACCTTTAGCATCGTGAAATGTTTTTGAGCTATTAGCAGAAGTAATCAGCCTCATATACTAAAGTGTATCTTCTAACATTGTCGAACAAGCTAAGAACCTTACCAGATAAGAGGACTTAATACTGAGAGCAGAGTTTCAAGGTTTTCAAAAATCTTGAAAGAAATATATCACCGCAAATCTAAAACATAAGGATTTCTGGATGCTACTCCCAGAAACATGTAGCAATAACATTTCATTTCTCAAGTTCTGAGTGATCCCAAAATGGAAACTAGTTCGAAAGATCTAATGCAACAGAGAATAAACTAATTTATCAAGATGATAGCGGCCATGGATTTACTGTATTACTTATTCATGTGAGGTAATCACCAAATTAACTTATTCTACAGTTCAGGAGCCCAAATTTGATACCAGAAAACATCTTCAATGTCATGACAACCAAAGCCATTTTACCTGAAGATGATTGTATACACAAAGACAAGAAAAGCTGTGGTCACAAGGGGCTCCTCCCAGTGCCTAAGTCGTTCAAAATTTTTCGCAATGAAAGTTAAAGGAAGTATGAGTTCCTGAAAAAAAAAATGAAAAAACAACAATGAAAGAATGCATTAACAAAATCATAGCAAACAAAGAAATTTTAGATAAAGAGGTTTGGTCACTAAATCCGTACAACAAGAACTGATATTGGCAAATCAGTTGGAGATAAAATGCTGAACTGTTGAACACAATGCTGTAGGTTAACATATCTTTCCAGGAAGAAAGTACTTACAGACAACAACCCAAGTAAAAAAGAACAAAAACTGAACCCAGAGACAAAGAATGAACAAGTATTCACATTGTCCCAGTCTAAATATTTGATCAAACCATACTTGTTAGACAAAGGTCTAAGAGTTGAATAATCAAAATTATTCTCAGATTCATCAATCATTTCCTAAAATACAGATGTTTAGGACCAACACAAGAACTCTTCTTTTGTGTGTGTATGTGTATGTGTGTGTGTGTGTGTGTGATTTTCACTGATAAGGCCCAAGAAAACATTTACTCCTGAATGAGTTCCACAGTAGATGACTGAAGAAGAACAATATTTTTAAGTCATACATACGTGAAGAACTTGTTGAGTTGATGCATGAAGAATAATTTCTAGTCATAAATGTAAAGGAGGTGGCGATAATAAAAGATCTGATAATTAACCGGAAGTCTAACAAAAATTTTATAAGAGCATGCAGAGTCATCAAAACAGAATATACCTAGATTTTATTTGAAATATAAACGGTAAAGGAAAAAGAAAAAAAGAAAAATTGTAGGAAAGAAAAAGTACAGAAGATAGCAAAAAGGTATACATTCTAGATGCTAAAACATCTATGGATACTAAAATGCATGTTAGACATTAATTGCAAACACAAAAAAATTTGCTTGGAATATAAAGGAGCCTGGGAAGATATTAAGTCAACTCAATATACCTATACCCAAAATGATTTATCACTTATGAATTTACTACAGATTAAATCACCAAGCTTAAGTCCTGTAATTTGGTGAGACATTCTAATACATGATACCCTAGCGTCGTATATATCAAAGCTAAATCAGGCACACAACAAATTTGCAGAGAAAAAAAATTAACAATGGATCAGATAATTCCAACCTTAAAAAGATCAATATTGCTTGGTATTCCTTCAATCATTGCAGCATTTATTGTTGCTTGTGTTTTTTCAGCTATTGCATATTTATCTCTACATGTGAGTGCTGCCTTTTCTACCAAAGACGTACCAGCAACTACAAGATTTTTACTGAGTACTATTCCATTTCTAATGGACAAGTTCTTCCAGAAAGCAACTGAAGCACTAGAAGCCCATGATGGAGATCTCATCCACTTCCGCAGGTACACACTTCCATCTATGTCAAATACATGATTACTATTTTCGGATGCATTTTGAGTGCGAACCACTTGTTGACCTGGTTGATTGTCTTCCTCCTTAATATTTGTAATCAGTGGTCCAGCCCAGAAATTAACAGCGAGAGTTTGGAAAACCACATCACCATACGGTGCATTTTGCAAATAAGAAAATGGGACAAGTTTAGTCGGCTCATCCAAGAGTCTCCTCATATGTTGCAGAGCCTGAAGTCTTGCAATAGCATTAATAGCATAAGTAATTGCCTTTGCCTTCCCTCTGTGAGCACCATGTACATTATACACTGATTGATCACCATCCTCAGGTCCAAATTCTCGTATAAATTTATGTAAAGCATTAACTTCATTGATAAATGCATGCCACACGTCTCGTCTCATTTCGCCACCCAAGTCAATGAATTCTAGAACCCATGTTTCAGACCTGATTGGATGTAGCACGTTGAAAACATAAAATTTCCAGCTTAACTGAATTCAGAATAAAAGAAGTATCTCTTAAAATGCACAAGTACTAAAAGTTTAGTATTCTCTTATTTTGTGAGGCAAAAGCTGCCCGGTATTGTACTCTTGTTTTGGAGGGTGGTGGGAAGGGACCAACAGCATAAAAGTAATCCCTAAGCTAGTGAAGGGTTCAAAAGCACAGATGGAGGAAGCACAGCCCGTCCATTGCTTCCCTTGAAGTTTGCAGATAGGATCATCAATGGAAAATGCAGGATTTCGTCAAGGATTATATTCAAAACAGAGAGAGAGAGAGAGAGAGAGAGAGAGAGAGAGAGAGAGAGATTCTTGTTTTTGTGCCAAAGAATTGTGTACAACCCAATTAAAAACAGTGGAGCAAGGACTGCAATAGAGGAGGCTGAGATTGTTCATTGTGTGACTAAAATACAGTACTCACAAATTTCTTTTAATTTGAATGCCATTACCATATTCCAAACAAAGAATAGTGGATTAAATTTTAATTTTGACAAGCATAGAACGTGGAGAGAATCAAATTGTTTAAAGAGATGATGGTTGTAACCATAAATTATATGAACCCATTTTCTGCAACCCAAAAAATACACACAGAAAGGGGAAAAAGGAACAACCCATTAAGGGCTTAGCTTCTTGAGAAAACAATTCAATCATTTTAAACCATCACTATTTGCCTTCAACCTTTTGCCATTCACAAAAACAACCTTTAGAATGACAAAACTTGATACAAACAATTACTAAGGGGACCTCACATTACATAATCTTTAAAAAGTGTAGATGCCAACGATTAAAATACTTCCACAGAATGGGTTGAAGAAGCTTACTCACTCCGGACCGGAGGTAACAGATATAGCAGAGTCAAAAAGATCAGACCCGAGTGGTCCAACTCTTGTTTTGAATACTTGCGAACCATCTCTTGTAAGATCCAACCTCATTGAATCTTTTTGGCCCCTTAAGCCAATTTTCTGTAAAGAAGTATAGAAAATAAACAAACTGGAGCGGCAAAAGAAAAGATCTTATACAGTATGATACCTCAAAGTGGAGTCTACTAATGAAGAAAATAAAGAATATAGTCAACAGAGGTATCCTTAGGCTCCATCTGATTCAACCAGATGGTCAACAGATACCTCAAAGTGGAGTGCCCCTTCAGTCAAAGTGAGTTTTCCTGGCCATGCTAAGTTGTTCTCCCATTTCAAAACAGGTGGCTTTCTGCTTGAACTGAGACACAAGATTCTCTCAGTAAACAGCTGGGAAGATTCTTGGAACTGGTATGATTTCCTTCCTTCATGAACCCTAAACCAGATAGAATAAAAAAAAAATTAAAAATTCCCAACAGGTTCACCAGTATGTTCAGCCTGTCAGCATGAGTAACAGCATCCCATAACTCTTGACAAATGTGTGCATATGGATTCATCTACAATCTAGAATAATCATAAGAATGTTTGATCTGTGCTCACTTGAGAAGTTCATCAATATATGTAGACCATAAGCCATACGAGATGCCTTTTTCATCACGAGCAAGAGCTTTGAAAAGGTTATGTGCAGTGGACCAGTCAGCCACACCAGAAATAGCAGGAGTAATACGAACAAAAGCCGCTTCTCCAACAAGCCTCCTCTTTAAATTTGAAGAACAATTAAATTGTCAATCAGTGCAATATAGTTCAATAAATCTTCAATTACCGCCAGAAGAGCTTAAGGCACGGTTTTATAAGTTACAAACTGCAGATGCCAAATTAAATCCATTGAACTGAGAAATGAGCATTAAATGGATACTGCTGTAACAAAAACATTATGCTCAAACAGGGTAAATAGGACGAACCTTGAGAGAATCTCTCTCTGAAGACTTAACTTGAGAATCCTTCCCATTGCCGTATGGATCCTCCCATGCAAGCATAGTTATAAAAATAAGTCTCCGGAATGCAGGATCCTATGATCAGAGCAAACAAATAATAATAATAATATTTATTCAATCCAACAATTGTTACCCCTGTAAAAATAAGAAGGGATTTAGGGAAAAAAAAATTGGATGGTCCACTAAATGGAAAACAGAGATAACTTGGATTAAAAGGCAGATAGGAGAAGAATGGCCATGTACACGGGCAACGAAACATATGAATATATGCACATACATACATAGAGAGAGAGGGAGAAAGGGGGGGGGGGAGTTTAAAGTCTTCTGCTGATAACATACTCTCAAGTTCCTCAACCAATTAATTATTAAACCTTCAAAACATTTAGATAGAGATTTTATGAACATGTTAATTTGCCTTGATGAATTGACAAGGAACATTGGTGAGCTTAAGAAGAAACACGACATCTAAGAATCGTCAAAATGACAACACAAAAGCAAATTAAAACTGAATCATCACCTTACTATGGTCTAGAGGCCCAAGAAAGTTCAGCTGGTCAAAGTGAGTCTGGACCAAAAAGGCCCAAACATGCAACGGGATGCAGTATAACATCACAACCATTTACACCATTCTAAATCTGGATGCTTATCTGAACAATCATGTAAATCAAATGGTTCTCATTGTTATTACAAAAGCCCCATCCCCAAAACCTACAAAAATTTATTTATTTATTTTGTGACTCTGGCTAGCAAGCAGTTTCAGCAGCACCATAAAAAGAACCCCAGTTCAATGATCATCTCATGCTCAACCATGCTGAAACGATAAAGCCCCGTAAAAGAAACCAGGGAGAAGCCAATGTGAAACCTTGGACTAGTATCAAGAATTATTCTAGAAGCAGGCCACAAAATGACTACAGGGTACAGAACACAAAGAATAAAATCACATTGATCCAGCTTTACTTATTGAACTAGTCTCAAGAATTGTTCTAGAAGCAGGACACAAAATGACTACAGGTTGCAGAACACAAAGAATGAAAAACACATTGATCCAGCTTTAGTTATTGAACTGATGGGATATCTGTTGAAAAGAGTAATATCATAAAATTTACCCTAAATATTGAAAAAAGCCTGAAATTTGAATGATTATAGTATGTATATGAACCTTCAAGGAAGGATGAATGTCAGATGTATCCCTGGACAAAAACCTGAAGCAACAGTATTCCACTAAATTACGAGCATTGTTGTATATGAATTCAGGGACAAGGGCTTTAAATATCTTCTGCATCTTTTTCCCGGTCAACCCATTCATCCTGCAGAAATCAAATTTTACTCCATTTCATGGGTCAAAAAACAAGGTTGAACAGCAACATCGAGGATGGATTCCAAATCCCAGCATGCAATACTAGATACCAATGAAAGCAACAAGGTCTAGTTTGCTTGGACTGGAGATGATAAGGTTTCCGTAATTAAGTTGATTTCCACCGATGATTCACCAACAAGTAGAAAAGAAATTTTCGATCGGATTAGAGAAAGAAATGCATACATGCAATCTTTTTTACCTGCTAAATTGCTCAATGGAAACAATGGCAGCCAAGGAAAGATCTCCACTGGGTGTTTTGCTGTTAATTGTCTGTTCAGCTAAGAAAATGTCCTCCAAATCTCTAACGTTATCCTGAACAACAGGCCCCCTATCATTTACACTTTTTACTAGTGGAGATGTTACCTCATTCAAAAAGTTTTGGGTCTTTGACAGCCAATGATTTAGTGAGTCTTGCATTGCATCTACCAAAATAACACATATTTAGAACAGCTAGAGTACAGACAATATAAAACTGCAAAAACGTTTTCATTGAAAACAACTGAACTTCATTACAATTGACTACACATGCTAACCCAATAATTCATTAGTATTATTCAAGACATTAAGCAAGTCAAATTTATATCTTCTAGAGGAACAACTACCATGAACTACCATAATTTTGCATCAATCATTCTTCAATTTGAAATCTAGCTCAAGATTGTAGGATAGTGTCACAATTGATACGTTATCCATCGCAAAGAGCTTATACAACAAACTGACCTTACTGATAGACCCAAAAAAACGTCATATTTTATTTCTAGATCAAATACACAATGTATATCACTGTGTTATATATCTCTTGCGACATTTCCTTTAAGCATTAGGGATAGAACATGTACAACTCATAAAAATCGAATCTTTAAGTTTAGACTTCTATGGAATTTACAGTCTTCAAAACATATTAACCTTCCAAAATGGCAAAAATTCCCATTGGAATAATTACCCATCAAGATTCTACAAAAAGAAGCCACATATAGTTAATGAAAAAACAAGCAGGCAGTTAAAAAAAAATCGTGTCAAATTAAAAACTGAAAGAAATAAAGCAAACAGCCAATTAACTGTAAGAAAATAAAGAAAACCCGGGAAATTAACACAATAACCATTGAAATGATACAAGCAACAACTCAAAAAATAGCGCGCACACACACGAGTATCGCGCTCGAGCACACACACCAAAAAAAAAAAAAAAGGACTTACGAGCATCAATCTCAGTGAATTTCCATTTATTATCAACTAGAGATCGACCAAGATTCTTAAAATTAAACTTCTGGTCAGAAGACGAAGATGAAGATGTTGAACTATTGTCACAACAAACAATCTTGATCCTGCAGGAGGAGATACGAGGGTGGTGATGAAAAGGGAGCAAGGCAAAAGGTGGTGCCGGAGAACTACTAAGTCCAAGGTGACCCTTTACTGAGAATCTTGAATGCATCTTTCTTCCTCAACAACTTTCCCCTTTTCCAGATTGAAATGGTTTTTCTTCAAGAATTTGATGCGTACAGTTTTTCCCAAAGAAAAGAAAACAAAAAAAAACACTAAAATGGTATGATTATAAAGTCGTTAGGACAATTATTTGCAGGAGGAGAATTATTGGGGGAGGCAATAATAACAGTGAAAGACGAAAAGGAATAATATTTGGACTTCCTGATATGAACCCAGACAAAATCGGTTCTTCCAGAGATTGGCGAGAAAAATGTGTGTGTGTGTGTGTGTGTGTGTGTGTGTGTGTGTGTGTGTGTGTGAGCGCGGACATTTGATAATTAATTTGGGTTGATGTTATTATTGCTTACTGCAAGTGGGGTTCTGTGTGCGTGTGTAATGTAAATATTCTGAAAAATTAAGAATTAGGCATTTGTAGATTTTGTACGGTACTCATTTTTTAAAGTGTACTCTACCTTAAAAGTATAAAAGAAGAAGGAAAAATGAGACGAGTGTTGTTATTCTCTTCGAATGGATAGTGAGGATTGCATATTTAGCATGTAATCTTTAACTCTTATGGTAGGAAGGAAGTTGGAGTTCAAGGCAAAACAAATAAAATATACTAGTGTTGGTTGAACTAGTCTTTTTTTTTTTTTTCCAGTTCAGAAATGAATGAGCAATATAATTAATAATACTGGGACTTGTTTGGCTGAGTTTTAGGGACCCCCCAGAAGGCTAAAAACGGCTACTGCATATAGCTCAGCTGGAACTTGCCTGTTTTATGTTTTGCCGTGGTCTCAACACAACTCACAAGAATTTGCTCAATTTGAGAGCCACAACTCAGGTATCAATGTTATATGGTTGAAGACTTGCATTACTGATGGTAATTCACTTACAAATTACGATTAGAAACTAAAAACGTAAATAAAAGATTAAAAAGAAAACTCAACAATTCCTTAGCAGGGGTCAGAAATTTGTCAGTCAGTACATTTAGTGTATAGTATATGGAATTCGATATATTCTATTTTATTAGTTTTGAAAATATGTACCAAATTCAAAATCGAATTAGTACATACGAATTTCGATTTTGTATCAAATTCAATTCGGTTTCGATATCAAAATTGATATTGCTAAATATAGATATTATTTTGTAGAACTCACACGTTCTTTTTATTTTTTATGCCCTAGGACTCCTATAATGTTATTCTTTATTTTTATCCCAAGAATCTAAGATTCTTTGTATGTTAGTCCTTTGGAATTATTAATATGTATATATACATATATATATTTTTTGCAAAATACCAATAAACTAATATGTCATACACTTTGTCATATTATTATGAATATAGTACAAAATTAACAATTGTGTATACCGATTTTGAAATATCAAATTCATTTGGAAATTGTTCAATTAATCCGTACCCAATCTATGAGGCCCTTGTGATTTGAGATGGGCAAGACCACATTCTGTGAGGAGTCCACTGGGCTTAGAGACCAGTTCTTTTTGGAACCTTTTCACGTGTTTGTTTAGCCTGGACCCAACTCAGCTCTACTCAGTCGTTCATTTTCTCACTAATTAGAAAAATGTTCAGCTGGCCCATAAACTGCCGCGGTCCCACGTGCTTCGGTAGGCCCAGAACCTGCATTATTAGGCTTTCCTTTTTCTTTTGGCTTAACAAATGATGGGCCCATGGGCTGAACTTCACTGATCCAAATTCTCCATTGGCCCCAATCTCAGGCCCATCACTCAACCACCGCACGAGACAGACAGACCACCCTCAGCTCCGAAGAAGTTAATACTTCCACCATGGCCAGTAGCACCATGGCCTTATCCACTCTATCCAAGCTTCCCATCCACCATCAGAACTCCACCGCCACCGCCACTGCCTTCTCTTTTCCGACCACCCAACAACAAAATCTTCATCATCAGAATAGCTGCTGCCTCTCAACTATTATATCAACTCTTTCTTCTTCAGAACCATGTCAGTGCATGTGGAGAACTTATGTTTCTTTTCTTCCAGCTTTCTTGAGCAATAAGACCAAAGACCCAAAGGCCATTAAAGAAGAACTTTTTGAAGCCATTGCACCTCTTGATAGGGGTGCTGAGGCCACTCCTGAAGACCAGGAAAGAATTGAGAAGGTTTGCTATATACGCTAGCTTTTCCTACAGCTTCCTAGGGCTCTCTGCATTATGATCTGTTAGCATACATAGGACTCTTCTTCTTAACATCTGTTTCTGTATTTTTACACTTTTCTTTGACTTGTTTCTTGTTTAGATTGCTCGGAAGCTAGAAGCAGTCAATCCAACAAAGAAGCCTTTGAAGTCTGATTTACTAAATGGCAAATGGGAACCTATTTACACGACTTCCCAATCTATTTTGCAAACCAAGGTAAAACGATCTAGTGAAATTACTACTATTTGATCCATTCAAAGAATTTTGAGTTTTGATTAATTTTTCTATACCTTTTAGCTTAATATATGATGCTATTAGCAGAGGCCTAAAATTTTAAGTTCTAAAACAAACTATCAAGGAATCAATGTGGATACCCTTCGGGCTCAAAACATGGAATCGTAGCCATTCTTCAATCAGGTACTTAAGTGCATTTTATTCTTTTCTTGTATATGTGTATCCACCTGGACCTTGTTCTCGCTTGGTTATGCAAGTTGTAAATTAAATCTCCTTCTTTTTTTCCTCGACTTTTTATAGAATTAGTTGAACACTTGAGAAATGGACTATATATACAACCAAAACACAAAGGATAACTTGCTAGGCTACCAAGTTCTGGATCCTTATTCTGTCTTTTTTAGTTATCTCAACCGAAACATAAAAGATTATTAGGCCTCAACTGAAGTCCAATAAAGGAGGTATTCATGTATTCTGGTCAAAATATAGCCAGAGGATCACCAGAAGGATTTCAAAATCCTGAATCAAAGTAGAACAAATTAGTAGCCTACATTAGCAAGTTGGAATAATTTTCACAACTCTTCTGTTTCATGAAGACTTTCAATCCTCCTTTCATCTACTGCAGGTTACTGCAGATTTAACACCTTTAAATGCAAGAAAGGTGGCTGTTCAATTTGATTCTTTCAAAATTGCTGGACTGGTGAGCTTCTTATGTGAACACATTGTGGCATGCATTAACTTAAAAAATAGTGTTTATATCCATTTATTCTTTATTTCACTTGCAATAACCTCCCTTCTCCATGGTTGTTATCGTGATAATTTTGAGAGGATAGAAACTTTTGTAATGACGTTAACAACTCCGAAAAGTGTGATAATGGCTAGAGTCTATAAAATCTGGAGGAATGCCGATATGATATTAGAAACAAGAGTAATCGTCCTTGTAATAAATAATTACCTCAAGGATGGTCATTGTAACTTAAATTTCATGTTAGCTGAGTCATGGGATAATTGGAGTTCGATGATAGGATGTACAAATATTTATTAGGGAAAATATCTTTGGCTGACAGATACCTGTCAAAGCACCAGGAAGAGCTAGAGGCGAGCTAGAGATTACATACTTGGATGAAGAGCTCAGGTGATCAGCTCACTACTCCGTAATTATGGAATTGCTCATATATCGTTTACAATTTATTTTATGCTGGTCATCTCAGAATATCCTGTGTCTTTATGAATTATGATGCTCGATCTTCTTTCTTTCAAAATAGAATTGGATGTTTCTGTAAAGTAACATCTGGATATGCTATCCAACTGATGCTTCCCCCTTCCCCCTTCCTCCTCCCCCGCCCCCCGGGAGCGGTGGTTTAATTTTCCGGCAGAGCATCAAGAGGTGATCTGGGGAATTTGTTCATATTGAAAATGGTCGACCCGTCCTACAGAGTACCTGCTTGAGCTAACGTTTTTACAGGAGCTACAAAAGATCAGACAAGTTCAAACACTTGAGCTGATTCCTGTATTAAACAGGAAGAATATCTCAATAAACCATTTTGCTTAACTTTCCATGTTCGAATGGATACTTGCATTAACTGTAAGCATGCCAAAGTTTGAGATGTAAATCATGTAATCTGCCATAAAGAAGGATGGATCTACCATGTATATACCACATAAACAAGATCTGTACATAAATAAAATTTGTACATAGCATCAAGCAAGTATTGCAAAAAAGAATTTTTTTGGGAATTTCAAAAAAAAAGCCAAAGAGAGGTAATTATTTTGGGAAGCGGCACTGAAGATATTGGATCAAAATGGATGTTACACGTATAGTAATACCAGAGATACAAATATTGAACTCAAATTGGAGGGGTACGCCGGGCCAAGGCTGTAGTGTAACGCCAAGGCGACGCGCAGGAGCCCCAGCAGCAAGCTGCCGTGATGGGCTCTTCCCCTAGAGAAAATAGAGTTAATATCATGTGGGCCGATGGCCCACGTATCAGATATTAAACTGATAAGAACAGATACTACACTTGATCTTAGCCAAAAGGCCGAGAAAGGTATGCCTTGTAAAGTGCTAAGTTGAGCCTTTTAAAAGTCCGCTCTCTTTGCTTCTTTCCCTTCCTAAAACAATGTGGGAAGTAGGAACGCTGAAGAACACCGACTAAAATCAGGGATCAAAGATGTATTGGGTGTACATCACTGCTGCTACTATTTAAGCAAAATGAAAAAGAGGATATCTTCTATTATGGAATCTTTATAATATTGTGAAATGCACTAACAAAAAATCTAAATAATAATCTATTTCAAAATTTGCCAATTTCATGAGAAAAGTCCTGCTAGCACAAAACAGCTGAACATCAATTTCCTCCGGCTGCAATTTGCTCTCCTTTGGGTTGCCACTCATGAGAGAAGTCCCATTTTCGTCCTTAAACTAGTGTTTGCTTAGAATCATGAATTGTCTTAACATTTTGCTTCAGCATCCACGTTTAATTTAGACTCATGGCTCCCAAAAAATGGCATTCAAACAGAGCTATAGATACCCTGTTTCCTTAAATAATTATACTTTTACTACAATTCATTTTCGATTTGACGAATAATTGTACATTTGACGCAAATTCATTGTAGATTTGAGGACTTCATGCATATGACCACCACTAATGGAACAATTTCACTAGCATTGATGGGGTGCGCCAGGCCGAGGCAGTAGTGCAAAGCCAAGGCGACGCCTGAGAGCCCCGGTAGCAAGCTACCGTGGAGGGCTTTCCCCCTTAAAAAAAATTGAGTTAATATCGTGTGGGTCGATGACCCACGTATCAGATATTAAACTGATAAGAACAGATACTACACTTGATCTTAGCCAAAAGGCCGAGAAAGGTATGCTTTGCTAAGTGCTAAGTTGGTCGTTTTAAAAGTCCGTCTCTTTGCTTCTCTGCTTTCCCAAATCAATGTGGGAACTGGGGAAGTAGGAACACTGAACGCTGACTAAGAGCCAACACAGCAACACCACAAGACTTCTCATACTGGGATTAAGGATATATTGTATTTAAGCAAAATGAAAAAGAGGATATTCTCTATATGCACCAACAAAAAAAAAAATAATAATAGTCTATTTCAAAATCTGCCAATTTCACAAGAAAAGTCCAGCTGACACATACAGTTGAACATCAATTTCTTCCTGCTGCAATTTGCACCCCTTGTCATACACTTTGGTGGACATAAAAAATCATGAGAAAGAAGTCCCGTTCTCGTCCTTTACCTTGGGACTTTTTGTTGCGTAGAATCATGAATTGTCTTTGCTTCAGCATTCGTGTTTAGTTTAGACTCATGATCTGCTTTAACACAATTTGCTGATCGACATACTATCTGGCTCTACAACAAATGGCATATGGACAAAAGAAATGACAAGAAACCAGGACTTGTCAGGCGGAATAACAAAATTTGAACAAGAAACCAACAATGAGAATTGCATCATTCTGATTAAGTAGTCTGTACATTGTGCTGTGCTAAGCCAAATGACTACTGATGGTACTGCTATGGGTGGGCTCGGGTTGCGTACGTGCTACTAAAGGGATTTGGCTGACCTGACCCTAACATGTTGGGTCAACAATTTTTTGACCCTAACCCGACCCTAATGTCCTCAGGTACTCGAAAAATAGAGTTGGGTCACAAGATACACGACCCGCCCTAATTTATTTATTTTTATTGAAATTTGTAATTGTTAGAACACAAATCACATACCAAGGTCTTTCGAAATTCTCTTGACTTGTCTAATTTCCCAAACAATCATAAATGTCTACTAATTCATATTACTAATTGAAAGCTTATAGACAAATTGATGACACTATAGTCTCAATTCATCTTGATTTTGATGATTAACAAACTATTGACAATATATACTAATATTCTACCAAGGTATATTTGTAGTAAAACTAGTTAGGAATAAAAAAAAAAGTCAAAATAGAAAGTAAAAGGTGAAGCGGACGACCATGCGGAAGCACCAAAGGATGAAGCAGATGACAGGTTAATTCCAGAAAGTATGCAAACGAGATAGCGGGCGAGGTACGGGACGTCGGGTTAACTCCAAAAAGTATGCAGATGAGAGAGCGGATGTCCGGTCCATATACTTTTAATAAAGTTATGATAAAGTCTCCATATTTTTTAATATTTATATAATATAACCTCGAGTTAAATCGCGTACTCACGGTTTTCATTTTTCTGATCTGTATCCGACCCTATATTCTCGAGTACCTACCCTAGTCTGTCCCGCTGAGAGAAAGAGGGTTCCGGTACCCTATTTTTCGAATCAGATAGGTTCGGATTAGGCGAGTTTTCGAGTCGACGGGTTTTTTTGCCCACTCCTAAGTAGTGCATTATCAAGAACATAAGCAAGAGTACTAGAGAAAAATTATCATGTAAGCTATGCTTTATACTATACTTCATAAACCAGATACAAAAATGATAAAAACTGTTTGAAATGCCGAAAGGCTTTTGATGCTTCCAAGTTCCAAACCCCTAACCCTACCCCTTCCCCACAAGTTGATGCCTCATATACTCATATTTCTTTTAGGTCTCAGCTAAAAAAAATTATGTACATACATGGATCGGAAAGATCAAATAACGTTGAATTTTGTACTAAGCATATCCTAATATTATGACCTCTGTGTTCCTTTCATCAATCTTCAGGATCTCTATCTTTTACTTCACTGTATCTGACAATGTAACAACATAATTATAAAAAATGTGGTGAGCAGCAAATTTACTGGTGCTCCAACTTCATTTTCAGGGGTTCCAAGAGTGGGCATCATCCTGTATCTGTACTAAACCAGTCTTCTCAATAGGCTATTGCGGAAGGCCATTTGGAACAGAAGAACTATCGGTCCGAACTACATCCTCAACTGGGTTCTCCTTAGCCCAGACAGCTGCATCTAAGTATCCCAACTCAAAGAGATTATCAAGAATTTGATCTCCTGCTGGTTCAAGTGCCCAATTGAAAAGCTAAAACACAGACATTTAGGAGTCTTAATTGCAAGTAGAAGTCTTAGCTCGAATTGACAACAAATCACATTAGCAAAACTTACCTCCCTTGGACTAGCTCTGTTTTCAGGGTTGCAATCAGGACTAATCCCAATTCCTTGTAATCCCAATCGAGTGGCTGGGAAAGCACAAACACGAACCTGAAGTGCAACAATGTTAAACAGTATTCAACTGCTCTAGATATATCTACTTTGGTCATACCACCTCTAGAATTAATCCATGACGACAAACAAGTAGCTCCTTATTCAAACAATTACAAGGAAAACTAAATGCAAGAAACAAAACATCACAACCCCCAGATGATAAAAACTTAAAGACAGTATACAAACTCTGGATAGAAAAACTTGCCAGAAAATTAAAGAATACCAATCTTAGAAACCACAAAATCAGCAAGTCTGCTTTCAAGAACTACCAAAACAGACGATAGGCATTCAAAGTAAAACCTAAATGTTCTCTTGATTAATTTCCCACGGAATCTCAAGAAAAACTATTACAATCATGAGACAGATTTCTAACCACAATTTCATGATATCTATGTAGGATCAATAAATTCATCACACAACATAATTAACCTCTCACAAACAGCATATAGACAATGTACCGTTTGAGTTGCAGATGTTGGGGGCATAAACAAGGTCAAACCACCGTCAATGCAAAGTCGATTCCGAAACATGGTTGCTGGCCTTGGTGCAAGATACCTGTACCAGTTACAGTTTTAGCTGAATGGGCTGCATAAATAATGTAGTTGTCAGTGTAGCATCTAAATTTGTTTACCCGGGGATGAAGGAGGAAGTAAAGACAGCATTGATGAGGTCCTCTTTAGAATCAAATTGGTCTACCAATAAACCCCTGGGCCTCCACAGTAGCTGTGTTACAGCAACTAAGGTAGAACCATAGCATCAATTGTCAGAAAGCTACATACAGGAGTTGATTAGATCACATGGAAAATTACAGAGTAGCAAAGATTTGAAAAGATCAAACAGTTAAAAGCTGCAGTCTGTTCTGAAAGAACATCTGTCTAGATGGACCATGGCTAAACTATCCTTGTGGAAATGGATCTACTATTCTCAGTTTTAAGATGTAAAGAGCTTGATATGCTACTTCAACCATCATCCTTTTTATTTTTCATAAAATAATTATTTGAAGAATGCATTCCATATTAGGTATCATAAGAAGAGTAGTATTACAATAGAGTTAGACTGATTCTGCTTAACTTCGTAAGCATTTAATAAGACAAAATTGCCCTTCTGATGCTTCAAACACGGTCCTACTTAAATCTGTGTGTTTCTAATTTAGTATAGTAGAGCCCAAAGAATTTACAACCATTTCAAAATACTCGAAGATCACACAACTCATAGAAAACAATACTATTTACAGGATGTGTTTGAGAAAGAGGGCACTCAGATGGAAGAAAAAATGCAACTACCCAAAGCTCCTGTGAAAGATGATTATACGACAATTTCTGATAATATCTGAACCATCACCACAGAGCTGATCTTTCACAGTCTTAGGCATGCAGGAGACTTAATTGCATCTCAACTCCGAGCGCTTCTTTAGTTATTGAAAAAAAAAAAAAAGGCATAAATTCCTTAGTTACACAGAGTAAGAATATCACAAAAATTAGATTTTCTCATGTTACTAGATTTCATGAATCACTGTTAGATTGGGTCAAAAAGCAAAACTACAATTACCACGGACTCTTCCACTAGATCTGATATGGACATCATCTGGTAGAAAGTTCTGAAGGACATCTCTAAGAACAGCCTGGAATGAGAAATTAAGAACAGTACTGGATAAGAACATTTTCTAATTTAGATACTCGAACAAAGAAAATGCTGACATCTAGCAAACGAGCAAAACATGTTGATGAACCTCTGAAAAATTTTAAAGAGGCATGTTTGTTGAACAACACAAAAAATATGCATGAAACTATAACAACCACTCCTCAATCAAGATTGAAGCAGAAGTACTTTACATAAATCACTCTTCAATTCACAGTCCTATCAATGCTTTAAGTGAAGAAGGCCGACATTCTTCCCAAATATCTTTAGAAAGAGTGCTTAGATACAAGATAATCAATTGAAATAAGTGATCATTTCCTTTTACATAATGACACTAGAGATACACATACCCCCAAGCGAAAAGCAGTTCCCTTGAGCCGACAGTCTTCAGATAAAACTTTAGTTGCTCTTAAAGCCTCCTGCATACTGGCCCCAGAGGCAATCACTGCACAAACAATAGCACCGGCAGATGAACCAGCCAAAGGCGTCGTATCCTGTATCAGATAGAAACAACAACAATTAGAGCAACACGCAAACAGTATAGACTTTCATTTCTCAATTTGGGTTTTGTTGGGGGCATTGGAGGAAGGAGAGTACTGTTAATCTAGTACTAGCACTATTGATCTAGAACTAGCAAGCACTATTATTAGTCTTCTCCATGAAGGCTACAAGACAAGATGTTACCCGACTTACTGCAAGATTCCCGAGTAAATAATAATGGTAAGCATTAAACCTTCCACAAAACAAAAATGAAAGTCAAATGGCAAAATTAACAGATATAACTTGCATGTCAATGAAAAGATTATATCTTTAAGTATAATTTACTTTTACAATAACAAATTAAGATCAGAAAAATACATGTAATTAATTCGAAAGAAACCTTAATATATCCATTCTCAATTAGAAATTGAGCCACCCCAAGATGATAAGGAAACAAAAGCCCCGCAGCAGAAAAGCTAAACCCAGGGCTGGTGACCGCCCTCTCCTGCTTCCGGCGGCGCTCGGCCTCCACATCCTCTTCTCTCTGCTCCCACACCACATCAGGCTGTACGGGGTCCTCAACAACGGACGCAATCCTCTCTTTCCTCCTCCGTCTCCACCAGCTCTCCGTCTGATCACTCTCCGACAAAATTGTGACTCCAGGCCCCAATCCTCCATTATCACTCCCACCCCCATCGCCAATTAAATTGTTCCCACGCCTTATAATAAGCCTGGAGGCTATGCCGAGGAAGAGCTCCCCCGTAGCCACAGCAAAGGACTTCTTCTCAGATGGCGGTGGGGGAGGTGGCTGCGTGGAAGCGGTGGCCTTGGTTGAGAAATTTAATGGTCGGGGAGGAGGAGGGGTAAGGGTAGGGGTGGACGTGAGGCGCAAAGGGCGATGAGGGTTGGAGAGGAAAAGGGTAGAGAGGGAAGCCATGGTTAGGCGGATGTGGGGAAGTTGGGTTGTTCTGAAGTTGAGGAAAGCTTCAAAAACATGGCAATTACGTTTCATGTGTGTTTGTTCCCCCTCTGGTTTCCTTTTGTCTTTTGTTTGATTTGTACGAAGTTGGTCTTTTATTCGGATTGCCCATGATTTTAATCACCGTACTTAGCATGCGTTGAATTGGTTATGGTTGTTATTTATTTATTTTTTCTTTTAACGAGTATTTCTTTGATAGATTTTTAAGGGGGGATTTAGGATAAAAATTTTTAAAAAAAATTGAGAGTTGAAACATGAATTTGTTTATTACTCAATCAATGCAAATGGGTGTGGAGACGTTTTGTTTATTCACAAAGTTTTGAATTACCAAAGATTACTCAAATTCATGCATATAATGATATCCTAGGCGTTTTAATAGAGTTTGGAATTGTTATTCACAATTGAACCACTAATATTATTATGATTATTACATACTTGTCTAATGCCTCTATCGATTGAATTAACTTGACTAATGTCTCTGCCAACTGAAATTGACTAATGTCTTTGCCAACTGAATCGATTTAATTAATGTCTTTACAAACTGAGTTGAGTGTTGTTGGATTTTGATTAATGTCTCTATTTAACTGAATTAGGTGTTTTTCGAATTTTGGTTATTATTAGTTACGTTCGCTTTTCAGCAGCAAGAACAGATGGGGGAGAAGTCACAAATTTCAACCTTCTATTTCCCCGTTGTTGTCTTGTGGTGGAGGAGAGAATTGGTCATTGGAAAAAACCAAAATTTGGTCATCAAATTGTCCCTAACTTCGGGAGATTTCTGTAGTGACCCTAAATACAATTTATGCAACGGGAAATTTCAATATAGTGTCATATTTATACCTTAACCTCATAATTTATTATGTAACATCAAAGTAAAAAATGTAAATTTTTATTTTAACGGGCGTATTTATTTCTTATAAACAATTTTCCACTGTTCTACCATTATTACAACGCTTTTGTCAAATCTTATTTAGAGTCATTCGTAAGAAACAAAATTTTTATCGACGATTTTAAGACCCACTGGTCAGCTGGGTTAGAAGGCTTTTGCTGCTTGGTTAGGTCTCTGACTTAGTTAAAATTGGAGGAAAAATTATTAAAAACAGGGATTTAATGAAATAAAAAGGCATGTTTTTGCAACTCCTTCCCAGTATAAATTAAAGCACAGAGAAACTTAAATGAATGAAAATTTGACTGAAACATAAAATGAAACCTGTGTGAGTCAACCACTCAACTAAAATCTGATACGCTATGAAATATAGAGCTTATACTTTTTCTTCTGGGAGGAGTATTATGTAAATGTTAAAGGGGCACTCTGTACGACGGATCCACCATTCTTAAAATAAACAAGTTTCCTTGGTTGCCCCTTGATATCCTGTAAATAGGGGCTTAAACTTCAGTACATGAACGAGCTGAAAATATATAATTAACAAATGTTTAACTCGTTATTAGAAAAATATTAGTTGATTAATGTACAGCTTAACGTGACATATATTAACCATGCAATACCTTATTAAAAAAATATTAATTAGTTAATGTACAGTGTAACGTGACATACATTGACCATGCAATACCTTTTCTTCGTTATAAAGAAAACATCTATTCAATATATATTTGTACCCTTTTCATTTTCTTTAAATTATTCAAAATTAGCTATACCAAAATGACTTAAGACAGCATACATATCATTGATAACTATGGTAACACATCCAAGTGGAGAATTTTACATGCGTGTTTCACTAGGGGCTTTCGCATACAACTTGTTTAACAAGAATTGCAGTTACTGTAAAGGGGTTTCAGCTTTACTCACCGTAACTCTTCATCCAAGTAAGTGATTTCCAATTGTCCACGACCACTTCCACGTGCCCTAATGGGTATCTGTGCAAATAAGGATTGAAATTTATCATCTCATTTTAGCTGAATCCTTGAGACATGAAGCATAAATGAGCAATAATTAGAAGAGGCTCCTCTTTAGTTAATTGCCAGAAAAGAAGCATTTTCTGAAAGCCGTGAATAGCATAGTGGATTACTGTCTCACTGATTAACAAGGGAAGATAAATTACAATGTATGTTTATGTCAGAATGAACTGTAAGAGAACATCTAGAGATGTTCTTAATAACAGTGGCAATCGTACTTCCTGTTATTTTGCTTTTGCCAACTACAGATCTCCTGCTAGCAGCTTTTATAATAGCACTGTAGCACAATGTTGTGGTCCCAGAGAAGTTATGGGATTGAGGTCCATTAACTGTACAATTCAGTGCATGTATTGACTGTGGTTAAATGCAACAATTAGTAGAATCCGGAGCACAATAACAATTTCACCTACCACACCAGCAATCTTGAAAGAGTCAAATTTAACAGCTACCCTTCTTGCATTCAGGGGCACTAAATTGGCTGTGGCCTACACAAATATTGACAAATCTCAGAAAGTGTTTGACAATGCATACATCAATGGTATGAAAGAAATTTGCACATACCTGAAAGGAATATATCCCAAGATTAAAGTACACTTTTTTTTTTTTAAATATATATTGTGACAACTCTGAAGTCTGGTCTGAGTAAGGAATACGTTTTTTGGAGCTATAGCATCAGTTATTATATCATCCAGGATTTTCAGGCAGGGCAGGAAAGTTTCTCTAAAGTCAATTTGAGGCTGAATACAAGCAAAGATAGTGTAAAAGCTACTGCAGAGAGACCAAATTTATGTCTTTCGTTCTGTATTGTGGCTTAACTTTTCCCAAGAAAACACAAGAAGCGAATACTAGAATCTTTTTAAGATGCAAATAGGGTTAGTTATTACCAGCCCGATAAGATGACATAGTTTTACAGCCATCATATTATATTTTACTTGAGGGTTTAAACTGCCTTTGTAACTAAACTTAGCATATTGTATCAACGTTTAATTGGGGTGCTAGCTTGCATATTTCTGTCTTGTTCAACAGAATGGCAGGAGAGAGGCAGACAAACATAGATAAAAGTAATATTGTTTATGTCATGAACTACCTGGTTGAAGAACGGCCAAGTTTCCAGATTTTGAGCCCTCAATGTGTCCACATTAATTGCCTGATAGATTTTTCCATTAGGTCGTAGAAACTTAGGCCTCTGAAAATTTTACAGAAATAGAGGAGCCCAAAATTAGATAAAACAAAAGAGAATGCAGATAACCTAGCAAAAGAATGATGTAGAAAAGCAGCTAATAATTTATATCCGGATATTAGGCTAAAAAAAAAAAAAAAATCCAGACATTAGAATGCATTGGCATTAACTATACTCAGAAGGGCGGGCAGGAACCAAGAAACAGATTTTTCTGCCAAATCTTTTTATCCGTCGTCACATATCTTCTCAATAGCCCTCTATTGCTTTCTGTATTAAAAATGACATACAAAGTCCGAGATACATGAAGCATGTTGTCCAGAAGAAGTGTGAATCTTAGAAGCATTAACTACAAGACATCTGCAACAATGACACTCCTGCATCCTAGTAATAATCATATTAATCATATTGTTAGAGAACACGGGCTTTTATTTCAAAACCAATTAGTGATGAGTGGAGTAACTCATGAACTTTATTAATTTGTTTAGAATGCTTTGGGATTTGGTGATAAATGGAGTGACTCATGAACCTTATCTATTTATTTAGAATGCTTTGGGATTTCAATGCGAGATTTTTTGTTTCTTAACACTCTCTTCACACATGACTCGGATTGAAAAGAGCCCATGAACTGAAATGGGCGGATTAAAGAAAGCTCAAGAACTGAAACGGGCTAATAAGGAATCGTGTCGCGTGTAAAAGCGAGAATAAAATCCAAAACCTAACTCTGATACTATGTTAAAGAATGCGGGCTTCTATCTCAAAACTAATTGGTGATGAGCGGAGTGACTCATGAATCTTATTAATTTGTTTAGAATGCTTTGGGATTTGGTGATGAGTGGGGTGGCTTATGAATCTTATTAATTTGTTTAGAATATTTGGGATTTCTATATGGGACTTTTTGTTTCTTTAACACATATAACCACCATTCACAGCATTAAGGTTCCAAATTGAGCCTTGTTAATGTAAAAGAGACATCTTCAGAAATTGTGCAGTTCATTCAAATAAAGAAAATTTCATCCTTGAGAAGTGACAAGTTATAAAATTAGCTTCCAACTTTAATAACTCAAAATGCCAGTCGTGCCTTCAATTCCAAAACCTGCAAAAAGTGCAGACTTGTGGATATTTCTAGAGAATGCTGCTGATTAATCAGAGAAGCCAATGCAGAATTTGAAGGCTTGTTATGGGAATTTAATTTATTACTTGGGGAAACAATCAGTTTCGTGAATTTACACTGGATTTTCATCATTTTTTTTCCTTTCTTGGTTTTTTTTTTTTCCTACTCGAAATATAGGTAGTCTATATATACAACACTTGCGATAGCTTTCTGGACGGCGAGATAACGTCTCTATACTGAATAGTGGAACTTTCATAATATCTTGTAGCTAGTTTCCAGTGATTAAGAAACTCAATTATTTATTTATTTATTTATTTTTAACTTTTCGTGATGACAGTGAGAAGTATCACTAAGGGTTAAGTGAACTGGCATGTCCAGGAGAGGACCCGTGAACGGTGACCAAGTCTTATTTAAGGGTTAAGTTTAACTGTCATGTATAGAAGAGGACCTATAAAAAGAAGGTTTCGGTTGTTCATGTCTTCCATTGACATGAATGCTAGTTCAGACGCGACTCCTGCTAAATTATTATGTACATGGTTCTCTATCTCAGCATAATAAATTAGCTTGAGGCATAATTTGTTTAGTTTTGGTAGGTTATATATCAATGTAATTGCACCAAAAAGATATTGCTGCACTGCGCAACTACAGAGGATGCTAGCAACACAATTATATTAATGCAAGAACCTTATGTAATGAAGCCTTTCGCCAATTGCCGTTGGAAAGGATCCTTTACTGACACAGGAGTAGCTACCTAGCAAAGCAATATTATCAAACCTTCTAATCATGGGGGAATATTTTCAAACCTGGGTTTGCAGAATTGACTTGGAAGTTGTATACAGGAGCTCCCATTTCCCATTTAAGAAACTGGACTTGAGTGGCTCCTTCACCTGATTAACAGCTTCCACTTTACGAGCAATCTGTACACACCAGAGCCATGTTAATCCAAGAAAGGATTCAGAATTTTCAGGCTTATTCTTCAAACATCTTAAATTTCAGATCCCAAATCATTTATGTAATTAAAACAAGAAATTATGAGACGACCCCACCTGATCAGCACGCTCTTGGTCTTCGGGGGTGGCCTCAGCACCACGATCAAGTGGGGCAATTGCCTCAAAAAGTTCCTGTTTGAGGCTCTCAACGTCTTTGCCTTTGGTCAAGAAAGATGGAAAGAAAGAAACTCTGGTCCTCCACTTCAGTGATTGATGGTGAGCTGAATCTACAGATGACATCGTGCCGCTGGATTCTTGATCAATATACAAGCTGTTTTTGGTGCTCTGCTTTCTGGGTTGAAATTGAATTGTGGAAGAACGACGCAAAGTGATGACATCATTCGTAACTTGATGAAGCTGAGCCGAAGAACAAGAAGAAATGGAGACAGCCGACATGATTTTTCTGATGGGCTGATCGTAATTACCAAACTAAGTTATCCGTTATCTTGTGTGGACACGGCAGTCATTTCCCGCCAGACAAAACAATATAGAGAAAATTTTCTGTAACCAATTTCATAACTAGGGTACAAACTTTTGATTAATTATTTTTACGTGTATGAGAATTTTGAAGAGGGGGTAAAAGTAAATATAAATATTGCTGATTTGGAATGGTATAGATGAGCCACTTTAGAATGTACTTGAACATCGTTTTAGTTTATGTGTAAAGATTTAAAGTTCGTATTGCAGAATAACAAAATGTAACTTTTCTTAAAATTCCTATAACTCTACGCATAATTGTTAGAAGTTAGACCTATTTATGAATGTTAAATCTTCCACCTCCTTTAAAGAGAAATTATGCAGTATATGAAAACCGAAGATGTATAAATTAATCAATCTTCAACTTTGAGTTTAATCAGAAACAGGCAGCCGGTGTTGGTTTCCTTCATATACTTCAGCTGATTGGCCCGCATGTCGGTTCTTTGTGAATCCCACATTGCTTCTTGGAAGAAAAGTTGGGGATGCTAGAGCTGAATAAAAGGCGTAGCCCAACACAGAGAGAAGCATACCTTTCTCGGCCTTTTGGCTAAGATCAAGTGTAGTATCTGTTCTTATCAGTTTAATGTCTGATACGTGGGTCATCGGCCCACACGATATTAACTAAATTTTTTAAGGGGCAGAGCCCTCCACGGTAGCTTGCTACTGGGGCTCTCAGGCGTCGCCTTGGCTTTGCACTGCTGCCTCGGCCTGGCGCACCCCATCAATGCGAGTGAAATTGTTCCAATTTTGTCGAGTCTAATGTCCATCAATGGTGGTCTAGAATCTCTTTCGCGAATGTGAGGATAAAATTTATAACAATCCTTAGCATGAAGTCCTCAATTCTACAATGGATTTGCAGTTAAGTGTACAATTATTCGTCAAATTTAAAATGAATTTGCAGTAAAAATATAATTATTTCCAGTAAAAATTTAAATGTTGATGTTGCTATCTTTGACAGTGACTAATGATGATTATAGAATGCCGCTATTCTTTGGGAAAACACGTGAATCTGAACCAGAGTGGGAAGTAGCAGGTGAAATAGAGAAGGAAAGATGAGAATCGCAAAAAGGATTCCGTTACCGGGAATCGAACCCGGGTCTCCTGGGTGAAAGCCAGACATCCTAACCGCTGGACGATAACGGATTTGTTTGCAGTGAATAAAACCTTACTTATTTACCTTATAATTGATGACATTATTTTAAAAAAAAAAACATTTTCAAATAATGCTCTTGACAAAACTATGTCGTGCCATACTCACAGATTATGTAACATGACGCATTTAAGCTTCAAAATTTTGAAATAATTACTATTAACAAGCTAGAACAGAGCTTTATGTGTGTGTATAGATGAAATACGTTAAAATATGTATGTGCAAAGATGATGGATTGTCTTCACTAGCCTTTTAAATGTTAAAATCAGCAGATTCTTCAAGTTCCTAATCAATCCCATTACGGTTAATCATATGTTTGGGAAAAAAAATGGAAATAGCTTAAATTTATTCAATTTCATACCAAGAATATCACCAGCTGTGAAACATTCTATCGGGGGAGGGGGATAGGTAGATTTCGGGATCCATATTTCCAATTGTGTATGGTAAATAGTTTGAGGATTCGCTCAGCATAGTATTGGGAGTCTTACTCTATTTGTGTGAAGTAACATATATTTGTAATACAACAGCGATTGCTAAAAAAAAAAAAATTCTTTCCATTTGGCCACCAAAGGTTGTTCTGCTAGAAATATTATGCTGAATCAACTCGCAAAGCAACAACATCATGCCAAAAGTTGTGATGGCCTTAACCTCAGACATTTTGGTACAACCACAAATATTTTACTATAATGTTTTTTCAAGGAAAAATAAAAAGCTAATTTGATAAGGAGTGAATGAGATACGATATTGTTGCTGTTTTCAATTAGAATGTCATTCTCATTTTATAGGCTTCATCGACCAAACTCAATAATTCAATGGGATGCAGAGAGGAATACCTTATCTGATTGTGCGCTTCAATTAATTTAATTAATCTTCGACTTTGTAGAAGTCCTAGTGATGTCAAAAAATGGATTAATTTATCGCATAAAAAATACTTACCATGTAAACCAATATTTAAAGCACCCTAATCCTTCGCAGTTTCTTGCAATTCGTATACTAGTTGGTGAAGGGTCGTCATTCTACTTTTCTTCTCCTTTAATTAAGTTAGACAATCATTTTAAAATCTAATGAAAAAATTGACGTTAAAATCCTAAATTAATGAACCGTGGGTTGTAAAATGTGCAGATCTAATTTAAAACACCAACTTGTAATTTAAACTACATTGGTGACGAACTGAAACAAGTATTTGTTCACAGGAAAGTCATTGGTGAAAATGGTTGCCTCTAGTTTGAGGATTTGATGAGAAGAGAGAATAATAGAAGAGCAAGATGTGATCAGGTTGATGAGTAAGTAACAATCAGCAGATTAAGATGTCATCTTTTATTGTCCCAATCAATCACTTGCTTCCTTTTTTCCTCAAAAACCTGCAAACAGTCTGACAGTCGGCAGTTGGCAGGGCAGTAAATAGAGCAGTGGCACATTTTGACATGGTCACACCACCCCATTGATTTTTGAGACCTTGGGAGGCATTTGCCGTCTTAAATTCTGGACAACAAAGGCAAGTGGTCCATTATTACTTTGACTTAGAATTTCCAATAAAACGATTTTCCATGAAGACTTATCTCTTTGAATTTCCATATGGTAAACTAATTTACCACGTTGACTCGGAACTCTATATGCCATAACAAAAAAATTAGTTATTCTCAAAAAAAAAAAAAAAAAGGGTAGAGTTTGGTTCAAATTCCACTTGTAATATTTAGGGATTTGGATTTATAGGAGGAGGGCTTAGATAGATTTCGAGAAGCTATACCTCCAATTGCGTATGACAAATAGTTTGAAACTTTACCCAACAGACCATTGGGAGTGTTACTTTACTTGTGTAAGGCAACAAATATTGTAAATAACAAATTATTGATAAAAAAAAATTCTTCAATAACTATTATTACGAATATCATTATTCCTATTATGAGTATGAATTTTGACAATTCCCTTAATATGTTTAGTTTAATAATGCAATGGGTATTATTTCACCAAAAAAGTTAATAAATTTAATAAAATATTATTTTGAAGGGATCATAAAAATCTCAATTAATCACTTTTATTCCGATTGAAGGATAATGATGGTTATTTTTAATGCATCAATAATGTGTGTCAATGCTATAAAAATCCATTCCCCTCTCTAACTCCCCTAAGCCAAACACTATTTTGATACTCGTTCTAAAAAAAAAAAAAGAAAAAAAACTTAATAGTCATGAGGGATTTGAAGGACTAGTTTAAAAAAAAATTAAGAACTAAAAAAGAGCAATTATAAAGTTGGAATAGTAAATTTTTTTTTTTTTTGGGCATCAAAGATACATAATACGACAGCGATGATAATTCAAACACAGAGAGGGCTCACAAAACACGTAGAAATTTCACGAGCTAAAGGAACATCTAGTGAAATTCTTACAGCTCTTAGCATAGTTTACTTCCTTATTCTTATTCATTGCTGGAGTCATAGGCTGACGATTTAACAAGAAGGGTACTTAGTGCAAGATTTAGATCTCATGCATGATCAACTCAAACAGTGATAGCAATCTTCATCCCGGACTGGCAATGGCCTGGAAAACTGCAGATGAAGAAGGTCTGTCCCTTCACAAGCTTTATCTGATCTTTTCCACTCTGATACACTTTGGCACCCCGAGGAGCGGTGCACTTGTCGTAACCAGCTTTGTTCACCACAACCACGTTATGGACTGCTGGATTGTAGTTGAACACTGCCACGAATATTGAGGTACAAGAACTGATTAGCCTTGTGTAAACTTTAGGTCAATCAAGATTGGAATGGAATCAGGAATTTGGGTTTGGAGGGTAACATTGACACAGGGTAAAAACAAAATTTTATTGAAGGGTTAATTTAAGTAAGTATCACAATCTATTACATAAAAAATATTATTCTAAACGATTTTTAATGTATAATGATAAAATTACTCTATATAATCAAATTATATGTACAAACTTTAAATAATCTGAACGTGCATACAAACATACACAATATTATTTCAATTGATATTTACATATTTTTTGCAAGTGGAGGTACTATTTTAATTATATCCGATATATGATCATGAAACGAACAAAATCTACTTAATACGTCTATTTATTGTCTACAGACAGATTTCAATAGCTCTTGAACCTAACTCCACAACAAGCGTCCACGTGAGTCGTTTCTACAAAGTAAGGGAAGGAATAAGAAAATCTAAGATGACAAAAGGTATTAGATTAAAATTTTAGGGGTAAATAAATTTTTTTTAAATTTTCGAATCTCCAAATTCTCTCAATGATAGTCCAAACGATATTCCATCACCCCACGTTACACCCTTAAAAATAAAAATCAGAAATTAAGACGTCAGAATTGGAATGCAAATCCACCAGGCTTTATTCCTAAATCCTCCTGTTTCTCTATCGCCAAGCCCAATCCTATGGATCAGTAATACGCTCACTAGCTAAGTGCATCAAGTAGTTCCTCTGTTTTCCATAAGAAGCGAAGTTGCCACGTAAATCCTATCTTTTACGGATACGGCATACTGAAAGTTTATTCTCAATAATTTCTAATTTTTATAAAAGATAATTTTAAAAAATTAAAAATTAGTATTTCTGATTTTTTGCTTAAAAATTTAAAAATATAATAAAAAAAATGAAAACATTCCAAAATAAATTTTTAAAAAATTAGCAGTTAAAATCAAATAAAAAAGCTATTGAGAATAGCCATATCGTTAATGAAGTCTCCAAGATGTTACCCTGAGAGTCACAAATTACAACCAAGAAAGGTCCCAGAGCATCTGAGCCAGGAGATTCGGCAGTTCAAAAGAATTTTTCTTCTACTTGCGTGAGTTGGGGTTTGAATATTTAAGATAGACATGAGTTTTGGAGTGGAGATGAGTCCAGAAACCACAGAGTGTTACACTTACCGAGTGTATCACCAGCTCTAAAGCGCTTGCCGCTGGGCCAAGAAACCGTGTTGAATGTCCAGCCACTTGATCCTCCCACCATGTAAACCGCAGCATCAGCAAGCTCGTAGCAAGCCACAAGCAAGCACAGCATCAGCACTGCGGAAAATGTTGCACTGCCTCTTCCCTGAGACATCCTGAAAGTGAAAACACAGGAAGCAAGCTGAAAGTAATAGTTTTTATTTAAGTTGTTTAGATGCTTTTCTGAGTGAGTTTTTGGACCCTATTATATATAGTAGAGATGTGTTGCAAGTCAGATCTCAGAAGGTGTCGGGAAGGACCCAAAAAAAAAGAAAGAAATGCAAATTAGGTCCCACATATCGATCAACGGCCCCATTATTTATTGATTTAGGCAACTGCTCACCCCAATGAAAATTACAAGCACATCAGGTTAACAGGGGAAGAATAAGAAATCCTTTCTGACCTCCTCCCTCTGAAAAAGCCTTTGATAACTCAAGATAACCGTCTTTTATGGCCAGATTCAAAGATACTCCTCTATTCCTTTAGATTTTTTCAGACTATTTATTATTTCGAAAAAGTGACATTTGAAGAAGTCCTAAAAAAGAATGTTTTTATCTAGAAGTAATATCTCCTAATGTGCTTTTTTTTAGAAATATCTAACTTAATATAAACTAGGAAGAACTATAAAAGGCCAGCAAGAACAAAACAAAATGTCTTTTTTAAGGAAACAAGATCAAAGTTACAAGTATTAAGAACTGGATTCCCTCTGGAATCTAGTATGCCTTCTGAAGTACCCTGCAATTTTATAAAATCCTGTTTTTTCAGCGATATCACATTCATAATACTACTTGTAAGGAGTGGTTCAGCGATAAGCGTCAATCTTTTACACATGAGCTAATATCTCAAGTCTTTAACTAGTCAGGCACCTGAAAGTTAACATTTTTCTAACAGGCAATATTTGGTCATTCAATTAAGCTACCAACCCACTGAAGCTTTTATTTTCAGACAGACAATAGTGGTCATTCAATTAAGCGACCAACCAATGGATACTTGCCTCTTCATACCAAAGAAAAAGTTAGTCAGCCTGTAGCAGTATGAGGAAGCCTGGCCAAAAAGTATGCAAGAAGCTTCCCTTTTAGGCTTGTTACAGTTGTGAACTTGGACTTCAGCAGGGCTATGTTTCTGAGTGGGAGTATTACAAAATACATTATTAATGATGCAAGTCCAGAATGCTGTTTAAAGTGGGTTAGGCATTTCCATTATCCAGATCTCAACAAGAATTTCCGTCTTGACTACTGACGCCTGAACCGAAAAGACAAGAATCAACCACAAACTGCAGCCAACTTTAGTGATTTAGCCCCCACTTAGTAACTCCTTTTCAATGTGTACATTTGCTAGCTCAATAATATCCATGTAAATTATTCACAATTTCAAGTATACACCTAATAACGTAACAAAAGACAGATTTGCGTTATCAACAATATGGAGGAACATATTGTCATCATGTCATATAATTCTCAAGAAGCCTCAAAAAAAAAAGTAGGGAGAAGGGGGTGTTTTGGGACCTACCAGCAGCAAATTTTCAAACCATGTAATGGACTTTAGACTGACTGAAATCGGGATTTATATGCTCCTAGAATAGTTTGCTGAAATAATTTCTTCAACTGATTAAATCCTTTCCAGTTCCAAATTCAACTGGCCCCCGGAGCCAATGTCTTCGTTTCCTTTGTCCATATACGGCTTCTGCAATGAACTACAACTTTAAGACCCTCTTTTGTCATTTTGGTCATTCTATTTTTTTTGTATTTATGATTAATCCATAGTCTATTCAAAATATAACTTGTGACATTTAACCAATAAAATTGATGAATGCCATACTCAACTATGTATCATTGAAAAAGGACGAAAGCAGAATGATTCTATGCAATCAAGATTCAAGAGAACGTGTATTTCTATATTCCTCACTACCCATGCTTGATTCCCGCCATTTATTTTGTAGCTTGATTTAGCTTCCCGTTTATTTTGATTTGGAAGAAAGAGAGGGATTATTCACCTAAAAAGTAGTATTAGAATTTATATTTCTCCTTATGGTATCTAATGGCTTCCGTTTACATCACGTGAATTATATGTGCAATTTTGCTTCTCAATTTTGAAAGGTATCATGTCAAGTTTCCTATATTAACCAACTAATTTGGAGTTCTTAGCCCTGCAGGAGTGACTACAATTTCACCCAGAATGTCCAAGTAATGTGAAGGCGTGATATTACAAAACCTTAGAGAAAAATCCTGCTTCTCTCATACTTTTACAAAACCATAAAAAGGTGCAACTCATTCCTGTTATGAACCACACCTCCCCTCTTTCACCACAAGTACATAAAAATCTACATTGCAAAACAAGCTGTCATACTTATGAAGTTGAAAAATTCTCAATGCGCAAAATTTAACTTCAACTCTGGTGTAAAAGGTCAGTTTGAAAGAAGCCAAGGGTAACATTCCGTGCATTATCATAGATTCTCCATTCCTTCAAGTTGCTTGCAGGAGAATATTCACCTGAATGATAGAAGACTAACCCCAATTTACAAACATCTATCATTAAAGTAATCAATCCAACAAATAAAGAAAAAAGAGGAGCAGAGTTATACAACAATGAGATCATAGTAGGCTAGTAGCAGAATTGTATGGTTCTAAAACGGTAGACAAGGCTCAACTTTGATGCTGCAACAGTAATAAAATAACGTAAACTCATCATGTTAAAATACATTATTGGATCTATTACTGTAACAGTGACATCATTCTTGCCTCATGAGAGGTGGATTCTCTACTACCATCTTTCAAACTTCAACCAGGACACAAATGACAACCAATAGAAAAAGATGAATTTAGGTAAGGAAAATGCTTGTATTGATACATCTTTGCTCTGAAGCTTCCCATGCTTTTCTCTTCTCCTCAGCTTTACTGAAAATATGGCACAAACACATCGACAGGAAGAATAAGAAAGTTAATCAGAAACATTGCTGGTGCAAGCTGATGCCATGGATTCACCTGGCAGACATTTTTGGTGGTACCAATGGATTCATGAACTAATCAAGTAGCATCTCTTTAGAAACGATGGGGCAAATTACTTTAGTCTGCATCCACACAGATCTCCTATAAGCTCCAAACGAAAGTAAACAGTGTCAGCCAAGGTCAACTTTTCTAGGAATTATGGTAGTGATGCAACTTGTACAACAACACTTTTCCACCAGCATTTCCCATTGCCATAAAACCTCCTTGAGGACTGAAGTCTAGGCATCTGGGATAGTGCAGGGTTCTATTTGACGGAGGCCAGTTCGAGAAAACAGTAAAAGATGGCATGTGGACCAACTTTAAGCTATTCTTTTTCATGCTAGAACAAATGGCCAAAATTTGAGCATCGTGATTGAATTTCATAAAATCTACTTTTGTTGTCAAGTTTTCAATTGTCTTGGCAGGTTTTCTCTTGCCCCCTAAGAAGTCGTCTCTATTGTAGATATTAACAATTCCACTGTCTGAACCAGCAGCAAACAGATTTCCCCTTGGAGAAGTGCACAGAGCCGTACCATTTATGCAGCCTTCATCAACACCTTTATGAAAACAAGACCTTGTTCTCAAGTCCCAGTGGTAAATCTGCCCATCCCCACCCGAACTCAACAATTGATGCCCATCATTGGTAAAAGCTACTGAACGAACTGTTCCATTCATTTTGAGTGTCCCAATCAATTCCTTTGTTTTGGACGATACTAACAATATATAACCTTCATTGCCAATAAAAGCAATTGTATTAGAATCAGGCGAAACTTCAAATACTTCTAAGCTTTTCTCCTCTCTACCTGTTAGCGGACCTATTTTATCAACCTTCGCTTTCACCAAGTCAAAGCTATAAAAGAACTTTCTTCGCCCTGCTACAATAACTGCAGACCCATCAGGTAAAAAAGATGCCTTTCGAATTGGACAGTCATCAAGGAAGATACTCTGTATCTTGGTATTCCTTTTGCCATCAATTTGAAAAAATCTCAGCCTTCTATCAAGTCCAGCAGTAAGGAGCAACTGGGCATTCCTGTGGAACTGCACTGAATTTATTGGACCGCCAGAAGGCTCTTCTGCATTGGCATCAACCAGTCTCGAGTACTCGAGAAGTCCAGGTAACAGTTTTGCACCGCTCTTCACAACTAAATCTTCATTTGTGCGAAGAATGTTGCCAACATCTTCAACACCCTTGTTACGATTCTCGTCATCTGAATCTTCACCATCAGAGCTATACTTTCTCTCAAGTGAATCAAGGTTTGCCCATTCAGTAACTGGGTTTAACTTAACATGATGTGCCCTCAATCTTGATACATAAGCAGAACCAGAAATTACGCTCTCATCCTCTTCTTTTCTGAGCTTCCTCAACCTGTTCACTTTAGCTATATTTACACTAGTTTTCTCTTCCTCTTCATCTATCCACGCAGGTTTCCTTTGCTTAGTCTCATCTTCATCACTACTCACGTCAGCCAAATCCGCACCCTCTTCATAGACAGATAAAGCACTATTCGCAGAACGGTCCACAATAAACATAGCACCACTTTCATCCACCTCCTTTTTGGCTTCTTCATCCTCGTCCTTAGCAAATTCAATAGGAGAGTACAAGGAACCAAACAAAAAATTCTCTAGCTTTTTCATTTCCCTCTCTTGCTCAATTTCTACTTTCTTATTCTCTTTCCGCTCTCTCTTTCTCTTACCATGACTTACAGCTTGCGAATCAGATGCAAGTCCATCATCAATGTGTTCCGAACCCTCAATAAGCGAAGGCCCATCATCAGCCTTCCTTTTGCTCTTATCTACTTGACCCCTCGGCACAGCATTTTGAGAAATTAAGTTAACCATATCTACAACAAAAGCAACCGCAAAAGATTGAACGGAAAAAAAAAATGAACATCAGAATGGTACAATACAAATAAAATCAGAATGGTACAATACAAATAAAACCGACATAATAATTTTGCTTCTTCTTTAGGTTGGAGACAAAACAGAGCTTAAGCGTGAATCACATGTTTGTTCAATTAACTACAAAGGTGCAATCCAGAAAATATCTAATCTCACAACAACAAGAGATGTTTAATCCCAAATAATGAAACTCAAAGATCAAAACGCATAATAATTTATTAAAAATTCCATCCCAATAATTGATTTTTCTTTAACTATCAAGCGCAAGAAAATGGGCAATTGACAGGTTAATCCTTCCATAGATAACTGAAAATTTAACCCTGATCCCCACTACATAAAAATGCTTAGAGGATGAAGATTGAAAGACAGCTGCTTCCAGGAAAGAGTGATGAAGATTCAGGATACCTGGGAATAAAGAGCTCTGATAGAGTCTTAGATGAGGTCAATTTGCTCGTCCGAGAACGATGGTCTGGAGAAGGAAGGCTGGAGGAGCGAGGGTGGAACCGGCGAGGAGCAACAATAAAGAGCGGCAGATGTCGGAAGTGATCGACAAATTTAGGGTTTAAGGTTTTAGTTCATAAATAGAGGGAGAAAAGGATCAAACCCGGTTTCTTTGGTTGGACCGAAAATAATTAGCATTTTTTGTTGTGCCAAAAAACCCGAAATAGTTTTTTTTTTTTTTTGACCAAAAACATGTAACATAGGAAGAAAAAATCTATGAAAGAACAAGTAACCTTAACATAAACTTCCCTAGCTAGTTTGTCCAAAATTCATATTTGGATTCAAGTTTTAAGATTGCTTGACTATTAATTTCACCAACTAAAAAAAAGACTACTTGATTATTGCTTGCTAATAGCTACTTTCTTATGTTATTGATTGGCTTTTGACTTTAGCATTTAACGTATTTTGACTTTAGCTTTTTTTATTCCTTAAAAAAAAAGCAAATTTTGAATTATTTTTAAAACAGTTTTTAAGCTCAAAGCATGGTTTAATTTTTTTTTCAACAAGTCATTAATGCAGAACAAAGAAAGATAAAGAGACAGAAACTAATAAAGAGTCGAACGGTTAGAGTTCTATGACTCTACCTCAGAGATTGAGGGTTTGAATCCTACCATTTTCTTTCCCAATGTAACAATATAGGTTTGTTCAAAAAAAGAAAGAGAGAGAGGGAAAAGAAAATGAAAGTACACCTCTCTATAGTGAGAGAGTAACAAAATGACAAAAGCAATTTACTCATTTGTTATTAATTTGGCTGTCGACCTTAAGGATATTACAGCCTACACAAAGGTTTCGTATTAGTGACACTTAAGTTCCAAAATATAGATGCAAAGATTCAAACATCAACAACTTTCTAAATATACAGTATAGCTAGCTGAAAATAAGAAAAGTTCTTGATGTTGTGAACTTGTTAGTGATTGTTTATGAAGGAAGCAATTTTAGAAGCAAAATTCTTCATGAACTATCAAGTATCAACAACTTTTGAGAATAAAAAATGACCGTTTATATGCTAATAATGGGTTGTCACTGTATAAATTAAGTTTTTTGGCAAATTATTTATTTGTAATGCGAGAGAGGTAAGCATAGTTTTGATTGAAAGAAAGTAAAGGAAGGAACAAGAAATAAAGAATATGAAAAGGGAAAGGGAAAAGGCTAAAAACAATGTAAAGGTAATGTACAATTAAAACATAACAACATTTTGTCAAACATGGATTGTGACACATAAAACGTTTTAGTCGAAAAAGTAACATCAAAATAACATTGCATTGGTTTAGTATAATTAAGTTCATAACATTTTCAAATCTTCGATGCAAAAAGTGATCATGCTTAATCCCAAGCTTCTGGCAATAAGGCTTAAGCGTTTGAAAGTTTAACGACAACAGACAAAATATTTTGGAGATTTCATCTTTGTCCCTTTGTAAACTTTGGCATGTTAGTTGCAAAAATTTAGTAGTTATTCACTTTGATGAAAATTCGTCATCTTGATCAGCTTTATACGACAAAACACATAGACAAAGACGAATTGAATTCGAAAGTTCTTTCTTTTATTTGTGAAACGAGGTTACCAATAACAAATACTGTTTGTGAAATAAAGATTAATCATTTACTACTTAAGTCCTACTTAGTCCTTCGCACAGTACACATATACTCAATCACTTTTGTGACAATACTTTCTAGAAGAATGACAGAATAAGTTACTTGTTGTAGTTTGAATTTATTGTCTTATCTTACCTTCTTTTGACATCTGTACCATGCGTTACAAATACTTTTCAGTGCTCGTCTGTCACAAAAGTGCCCTTCGTGGACTGAGATTTTGACAAGGAGATGTGTCACTATAGATGTATAATACGAACGCATTTTCTCAATTTCCCCCTTGAGATTTTTTTTTTAAATTTTGGTGAGATAATATTTTTGCTAATATTTTGTTAATTTTACATTTGAGTTTTGCAGGCATAATGAGTGAAGATGCGTTGCACTTTCTTGGTATGTAAGATTTTTTTCATTATTTCTCACCTTTTTAACTAATTTTCTAGTTAAATTCAGCGTGAAAGTTAGAAGAATCCAATTTTTGATAATATTTTCCTTTTCCATTTTTAAATGATATTTTAGCACCACACATTTGAAAAATTTTAATCATAATTGTTTCTAACGGAGGATTGACTAGCTTCTTTAACTTGATCTGATAATACTTTTAAGCTTGGATCCTTTTATCAGATCGGTTGCATGAAGGAACAAAGTGTTTTTATTGTGAAAATAAGTGTAAGTATTTTTTATCCTCTTCCATTGCGTGTATATAAAGTCTTGTAATTATAGTGATATTAACTTCCGTTTACATTTAATCATTTTTTTTGTAAAATATAAATATCAAATTTAATATTACTGCAATGTTTGGACATTAATTGAGTTTTGTCTAAGTATTTGCACTAAAAAAATTTATTATGCACCTTTTTTATTATTTGTTTGTCTTCTTTATATAAGTATACATATTTCTGTTTGAGTAATCTAGCCTAGTGATACTACATTTATTATAATCATTATTTCATTTTTCAAATTAGTGGAAAAAATTTAATGATTAAATGACCCGTAAACAGATAGAGACACATATATCCACTCAAATTATATTCCAATCAAGTTTCTTTTTAACTCTATTGAAACAGGGATGAACAATAAGCATAAAATTATGGAGACTATTCGCCTGTAATAGTCTACTTATGATTTTTTAAGGGGCAAAACATTTACTTTTTTTATTTCTTTTAAGGGCAAAGGGTCAATAATATGGCTAATTGACATATGGAATAAATAGGATTTAATCCTTTCTATATAGTAGCATTTGACTGATATATACTTATAGGTATTGCATTGAATGGTAATGAAAGGAAAGAAAGTTAATGGTTAAAATTATTATAATCTCACTTATAAAGGTTTAGTTTAATGAGGTCGCTTAGCAAAGGAAAGAGAACTACTGTATTTAACTATTGACATCAAACAATACTAATGATGCTTTCGAAGTATGTCATGTTAGAGAGTCAGATGAAAACTTGGCATTACACAATTTTCTTAAATATACCTTTCTGATCAATATTTTTTGTGATTATGTTAAAATTTTTAAGTATATCAAAGTTAATTTACAAGAAATGTCTCTTTACTACCTTGAAGATTTGTTGATTATCTAGTTCTATGAAGTTGGAATCCTTTAATTCTTGCTAAAGTGTCAGTGTTAATAATACTAAAGAATAGAAAATTGTAACAGATAACGTTTCCTTGAATTTTGGACCCCCTGAAGAATCAGAATCATGCAGTGTTTGTGGATCAACATTGAGAAAAAGAGAAGCACTTGAAGATTATATCCCTGAACAAGCAAGTAGAGATCACCAGAGCTACCAATCAGGTGGATATAATCAATCAATACTTCTTGGAACTGGTGCATACTATGGATCAAGTTCAGCTTATGAGATATCACCCTCTGAGATCATCAACAACATTCAAAAACAGAATATGAATGGTAAACACTTTCGATCTTCATTTTATACTCAAGTACTGCCATGCATCCTTGATGAACAAGGTCATTCAGTTCTGTAATTCATTTTTTCATCAATCTCTATGTGAGAGTTGTACATATAAATTAAAGCTAATGTTGAATGGCTTTTTTATTGTCACATTTTTTTTTTTTTTTACTTTTATAGTTCCAGAAACTATCCAACCTCCTCCATGGGTCCCCAACAAAGGGAAAAAACCAGTGCTCGAGCAGCAACAAGTTTCATCCCCTACTCAAAAATTCGAAGAGCAACTTTGCAATGATTTGCAAGGTCTGGGAGTAATGATGAAGAAGATGTACTGATCTACCAGCGGATCAATCACTATATACCTGAAAATGAGATCGGTATTGGATGCATGTTGCTGAAAACACCCGTTTCTCCTCCCAAGAAGCCTAAACCAGAGTCACCAGCTGTGTTCATTTTCTCAGCTTCTGCTCCAAACAAAGCTACAACACAGTCATCAACTGAGTTCAAGTCACCTGTTTGTCCTTCCGAGGAAAGTACGCCGGAGGATTCGCTTGTTCTCGAGTTAGTTGATTTTCCAGTTAAGAATGCTGCGCTAGAATCTCCAGATGCTATTAGATCACCTGCATCACTACCGGAGGATTTCTGGCCACAATCTCCACTCCTGGAAAACGACATTTTTGCTCTAATAGGATTCCCTATAAAAGAAGATTCTCAGTAAGTGGTGGTTTCTGAAATACATATTAAGCATATAATAATTTGGGTGTGTACTTATGTTATGTATTGGTAATGCTTAGACACATATCTTTGTGTTTTGTTGTTAAATACTTATGTTTTTACTATATCAGTCAATACTAGTTCTAGATGTATTTGTGTCATTATTACTAAGTGCTTTTATATCATAAAGTTTGTTGGTATTGCTCTATATGCATTTCTGTTTCAGGGATGAGACTCTTGCTTTAAGTGAAAAGACAAGAAGAGATAGAAATAGTGACCCAAAGCCCCGAATGCATGCAAGAAGGGTATGTTCAAATATAATTCACATCATTATTCTTTACTTTTCATGCAACATATAGTTTCCTCGTATACAAGACTACTCTAACTTATCATTGACTATTAACCCTTTATAAGAAGCTGATTGTATAACATGGATTTTGAGAATGGAATGTTATATTCCTCAGCATGAGTTAAGGTACGCCATTGTCATCCCAACTTTTTACCATTATATTGTATAATGCCTGTGGTATAACTTCTGTATCAGGTTAGATTATAGAGTCATAATCATTTATTCGAATACAATCTATTTTTTCATTTAAGTGTTCTAAAAATAGGGAAATATAGATATATGACAGCTTCTAGACACAGATTGATTTCTTTCACCAAACATAGAATGCAACTATATATTCCACTAAGTATTATTTTCCTAAAGACGTCGAATTGTAGATTGTATGAGTAATATCACACAAAATCCTTATCACAAAGATATGAAAACTCTTTTTTCTTATAATAGAGTTTGTCATAACCTAAATTCCAAAAACTAAGACAAACTATCAAAATCTAATGACAGTAATAACTTATTTTGTGTTCCTTGTCTGACTTTAAATACCATTTTTTTGACTAAAAAATGTTAACAGCAACTTTAACTTATTCACAATTATTATGTCACGTTGACATAAAGTTTGTGATAGTATTGTTTTGGTGACCTTAACTATGTCAATACTTCGGTTTTGATCACCACAAAGATCATTTCTTGTTTCTAGTTAGTTGAAAAGGCTTCCTGATCTAATACAGTTGTCACTAGGATCAAGTATTCTTTTGCCGCTACGCTCTTTGTAGCCAACCTGTCCAGTAGAAAAGGAAGAAAAACCATTTCAAGGTCCTAGCAGTCTAACACATTAACAATCAAGTTTCCTTGCTTAGATCAATTAGTTTCTAAAAACTATTTAACAAGCTAAAAAAAACGTTTGGTTGTGCAACATGCTAAAATCATCTGTAATGTTCATGCAATTGAACTATGAGAAGTCCTGGTTTTGCACTCGATAATATTTAGTTTCATGGAATTGGGACTTGAGCATCATATCAAATATGGAGAAATCTATTCTGAAAAGTGAAAGTATTATAGTGACAATTTCGGGTACCTTGTTTATGCAACAATTATCTTTAATTATTGCTCGATGTAAACTTGACAATCTCTGGAATACTTGACTAGGACATTTTACTTCCACTATTTACAAAAGTTTTCATTAATTTCAAATATGGAGTTCTATTCTCTATAGAAGTTGTTAAAAAAATTTTCAACTAAGAATAGGTCCAAGTTTTACACTTAATAGTGTCTTGTTTCATGAAATTGGGACTTGAGCATCAAACTAAATATGGTGCAATCTGTTCAGACACGTGAGAATAAACAGTGACATATTTTAGTGCATTTTCCTTTGTCTTGAGCTGTGCAGCAGTGGGCTTACCCACGGTCCTTGCTCGATTGAAACTTAACAGTCACTTTGATCCTTGTTCGGTCGGCTTGACAGTCCTGTATTACTACATGTTGCATTTGCAACATTCTCAAAATGTTACTATGTATTTTGTTTATCTTTCATCTTTCCTTCATAGTGATCCCCCTATTCATCTACTTCCACCATTTCTGAGCACCTCACCCCTGTTCAACTACTCCAACCATTTCTGAGCACCTCATTGCATGCGTTGGTTGGTGCTCGTTGCATGCGTTGGTTGAAATCCAGTTCGATCCAATAATTCATCAAATTTCCCAATCTTTCATTATATATATTGTCTATTCCTCGCTCATAATTCATTAGAAACCTTTTATGAATATCAACCACGTACGGTAAGTAAATTGCTTCCGGCTACCGAGTAGGCCGGTTAATCTGAGTGGAGAAGGAAAAAAAGAATTGAATCTTTTCTGGAGATATCCATTTTTGTTGGAGAGATTGATATGATATTATGACATAGCGGCCTTTTGATATCGATACCACCAAGAATGGAAAAAAGAAATTCCAAGAAATCAAAAAGAACTGAAAAATTGGACCTATGACCAATGGATTACCCCTAGCAAAAAAAGAAATTTTGTTTTAGTTCAACTAGTCATCACATATGAAATAATGAACAGTCCAAGTTTAGCAATATTTTTCTCCCCTGATTTCTTGCCGGAAAGGAATAATGTGCGATCTTCAAGCCATCAATTATATTCTTTATGAAACGGCAAGCTAATTCGAGGGATTTTTTTATACAAATATTCAAATAGCTCAAACAGAAAATACAAGTTTCAACATCTGTCTCGGTACCGGAAGCAGATGACTAATCATCTATTTCTCACGTTCTCTGAATAGCCGACACATTGAGGAATAGCCAAAAAAGACTTTTGAAAATCGGTCTAATTTTATCTTTGGTCGTACGTTCGGAGAAAGGAAGAGTCTTTACCTCCGCAAAAATGATGATAATTATTTTGATCATTATTTTATTTTGATACTCTCTCCAAATTTTTATAACTTAATAAGTATAAATAGCAAATTTTTTTCTAGGAATGTTTTGTAAATTTCTTTCCATTTGTATCCATTCCAAATTTCTTATTCATTAGATAGAAAAGATCACCAAGATTTCATAATCCATTGCTGAACGTCTAATTCAATATTATGTCTTCAAGAGGACTCAAACCTTTATAATATTTAGCTAGAGATTTCTTGTCAATTAAAAAAATCTCCATTCCAGGACCATACACGAGATGTTCATCTCACACGGCTCCTCATCTATGTGCATAAGGAGAATAATACATGGAATCAAAAAAGATTAAGATATTCTCATTATGAACTGGCCGGGGCTAGTGTTTTTACAAGAAATCTCTAGCCAACCTTTCTGCAAGAGATCCAAGCCTATTGGGACTAAATAGAAATGATACCTCCAACAATTTCTTTGTTTTCAACGCTTTCTAATTTCCAGGAATTAGTCACTTCAACAACCTTCGATGGTTATACGGATATCCAAAGTACAAACGAGATGGATGCTTGTTGTCCCAACCATTCTTTTAGTCCCGAGCCCAATAGGGAAGGGGTAATTTTTACCAAAGTTTTCGTGTTGTTGATTCCTAGGTGTAGTGCTTCTTCCCCCATGCTGCCTATTAGTACTAGTGGAGTAGGATTGTGCCCCATAATACAGAACCTCTAGGTGTAACCTTTCGCTGAATACTCGAATCGACAATTGAAACATAGCATCTGAGGTTGCATTAATCGAGGATACACGACAAAAGGAATTGTTCTATTTCCAAGCTTCACCTTCAACAAGCGTAGATTCTTTTTTCAAAAAATTTCAGGAATTTTGTCTTTTTCATAAGAGTGCGAAGAATGAATCAATATAAGAATTAAGAAAAAAGAATCAAATCGCACCATCTCTATAATAAGCAAATGCCTATTTTTCTCCTAAAATTATCGGAATTATTCATAATAAGGTATTGGCTATGATTGAAAGGGTCATATCGATAAAATTTCTTCTCAAGTACTTTTTTACTTCTACCATATCAAGAGTCTCACTAATTGTTCTCTATGATTCATTCTTCCATCAATTGAGCTCAGGGAAGCAAAACTCTGTAAGTTCATATGTAATAATATGTAGAAAATCGTTAAAAAAATGCTAGTTCATTTTTTAAGTAACAACTATACGATTACGCCAAAATTTACTTTTTTGTATATTAAATCATAAAGGTCGACAAGTCACAAATATGAAAAAATCAATAGAGAGAGAAATAAGAGGGAAAAAGAATGACACTAGGCTAAATTACCTGAGAATAAAATCAAAGAAGAGAATACTCCAAGCTTTGAAGTCTCGAGGATCTTCTAGTATTGAAACTTGGGTTGCAAAATCATTTTGTGACAAAAACAATACTTTTGAGACAATTTCTTCGTCACCAAAGGTCCTTTCTAGGTAAGCCTTATTTTAACTAGCAACAAAAAAAATTAAACATCAAATGTTAGTACAAAGAATAAAATACATACAAATGACTGACAAAAAACATATATTTACATTGTTAAATCACATAAAAATTTTAAAAAAAATAATGGACCCCAACATTTATGTTGTCATTGCAAACTTCCATTGTAATCAAGTTGAACATAATATTCTCATTTGCTTTGATTTCAAGTTGTTTTTTTGTTTCCTTTATCTATTTCTATGTATAACTGCTCTACTATTTATGCACTCATATCATTTCCATAGTATTTTTTATTAGTAAGGCACTCTATTCTACTTTTTGAGTTTTAACGGCATTTTAGTCTTTTTACAAATTGGTAAAAAAATTATTACTTAAATGTGAATATATGTTTGTGTTGTTAGTCATTATAGGTGACTTTGGAAAGTCAAGTATGACTTTTTAATACCATATCTAGAGGAAATTTACTTTTGTGGATAAAGTCATTTAAATTTTAAAAAATCCCTTAATTATTATTTTTTTTATTAATTAGTGGCATCTGTGATGTTATATTGTGGTCACTAAATGGTAATGCATAACCACTCAATAGTGACAACCATGTGTCCCCATAGCTAACCATTAGTGGCGACAAATGTTTACAAATAGTTTCACATTTAGTGACGACTTTTAATATTGACATTGTTTACATTTAATGACAAGCCTTCAGTGATGATATAACGGTGACATTCTTGTTGTTGATAAAAGAAATCAATGACAACTTCTACATTTCAGTTACAACTTTTGTTGTCACTGTTGATGAGTTTTCTTTTAGTATTGTATCGATCTTAGTTACTGTGTTATTTATGACAAAAGAAGTATATTTTATGTTCAAGACATATTCTATACAAGGAGAAAGAGGGAAGGGAAAAGAGTAGGGATAAGAATCCTATACATCCAATGTTAGGTTGCATTTTAAGTATGGGATTATTCATCCTATTTAATCGCAATTAATCTTTTATACTACATAGGATAAAATAATCTCATAGGGGAGGTGGTATTAATCCTTGTACCACAACCGTACACCACCACCAACAACAACCACAACCATCGTACATCACTACAACCACTGAGTATCACCACCATCAATGCTAAACAACACTACTAGTACTATTACTACTACTGTGCAATATCACCGTTTATTACTTTGAATCACCACCACTATTTTCCACTATGCAACACTACTACACCACAACTAATGTACACTACCACTGTTGAGTACCTCCACTGCCACTACCATATAACATCACAACCACAACTATCTATCACCATGTACCACTGTGACCATTTATTACCGTCACCACACTATTACCAAATAAAAATAATATTGTAAATTTTGGGTATTTTAGTTAGTAGAATTGAAATTCAATCTTTGAAAGACAACAGTCACATTTTTTTAAAAAAATATTCCATCAAATCTAGTATCAACCAAACACTGAATAATAAGGACTATTAATCCGAGGATGGTCTTTCCCAGGATCAATATCCAAGAATGAGTCATCCTATCCACGAACCAAATGATCCTGAGTAAATGACTTTAAATAAAGTTCTTCATTAGACATGAAATCTGATCATTTCTCTTTGAATTAAATGCTAAATTATGATCTACTTGATTTTCTTAAGACATCCTATAAATGAATTCTGAAATTTAATAGATTGTGTATATCTACATTGATACTTGCTTTATGTTCATTTTTCCTAGGCTTTTAGGTCTCTCAAAGACATATATGCTTCTGACTCTCGTGGAGAAAACAAAGTTGCAGACCAACATAAAAGGTCACGAGGGCGGCCACGTAAACAAAAATCACGAGTTATATATTTATTTTCTATCATCTACAATAATGATTAAGTTTATGCATTTACTTTTCCATATACTTATATTTCAAATTTTGTACACTTTTGATTATGAAATCACTACTAATTAGGAAGTAATGATCTAGGTATTTAACTCAAATTATTGCATATCACTTGGATCAATAAAAAATGATTTACAACTTAGATATTATCTTTCAAAATGATGTCAAACTATAGGTTTAGTAGACATATTGATAGTTCTTCATTTGCCCCCATAAGGGCAAAGATAATACTTTTAATAGTTCTATTTCAGAACACAAAAGGCAGTAGCTGAGACAACAAAGAACTTTGTTTAGGCTAAGATTTGCTCAGCATACTTAATTTATTGCGTTACGGGTTGAATGCATGAGGCCATGTTAAAAAAAGTCTCATGATACACTGATAAAATGTCCTTTCTAGCTATATTTCCTTTTTATAATAAAAGAATTTGTAAAGTAATAGATTTTTGTTAAAAAAATCTTTTTTGTTAAGTTCTTGTTGAAATCTACTAGTTTTTTTAGTGAAATCTTATCATTTTTGTTAAGAGTTATGGTAACGAAAAATTATCCAAAAAAATATGTAAATAATAACTCCAAGTTTAGCTAGTTTCCAATGTCAAATGCAAGTGATGGATGGTTGGTTTGGTGAACTTGTCATATTTCCATTTTATCTACTAGTGTTTCCTTTTTAACTTGAAAACTTGGAAAACATTGTCCTAGCTGCCTTGGATTTTTCCATTCCCTCCAGACTGCACAAAAATGAAAATTTATTTGAAACTTTGATTGATATTCTTTGGTTGATTCTGTTCTTTTCACTCATTTGAAGTGATCTTCACATGCAATTAATACAAATGAAGCCTCACCAAAACCTCAATTTCAGGTCAGGGCAGCAGCAGCAATCGAGCTGTTCGATCTTTTGATTCTACACATTGGTCCCTCCATGAAATTCAAGTTGCTTTGAACACTGATGATGCACAGAACAGACTTCAGAGTGAAATTCCTAACCTTGTGGATGAATCTGCAAATGCTTCAGAGTGAAATTTAGCTCCTGAGGTACTACAAAAATCATCATCATTGATAATTTGGGACTGAATTTTTACTTTATCAGTACTACAAAAATCATCACCATCGATAAGTTGGGACTGAATTTTTACTTTTATCATAGTATTTGTACTGTTACTGTTCCAAATGTTCCATAAATGTTGCTTTTAAAGGATTTGGAGATTGAGAATATTGGAATTTAGACTGCCCTTTTGTGCTGGATTTTGCTGTGGGTAATGTAAATTGATAGACTAACAAAGTTTGATATATGGATACCAGTTGCTGGTTGCGACATCTCTGAATATCATTAGCTTTGAAGAAACTGTATCTAGATGCATTGACTTGTAATGATATGGTTGATGATCCTTATTCTTTTGAGTTTCTTGACAGAGTATATTTCACATAAATATTAAAAAAAGTGCCAGGCTGTTTGATAGGGATCAGAAAAGTATGTTCAAGAAGGACATGTGTGTTGGTTTTGTACTAAAGTCAATTAATTCTAAGATTATAATTTATATTTATTGTCAAGTGATTAGGAACCTAAAAGGTCACACACAATAGAACTAATTCTTGGGTTAAATTGATTTAAATAATTATGTGATAATTATGGGATTAATTTGTGAGATAATTAATTCTAAGAACTTATTGATAAATAGAGTAATTATAGTAGTGAAAGAATTTCATTTTTAAGGAAATTAAAACTACTAAATATCTTATTTGGTAAGATATCTTACCTAAGGATTACCTGAATTCTTGTTGGACAAGATGTCTTAATTATTACTCTATAAATAAGTTCTAAACACTAAAATTTGACACGACATATACAATACATAACGTTAGAAAATCATAAAGAGAAAAATAGTTTTTTTTACTAGCATATTCACTCGGTGTTGATCAATCATGATGAGGTTCTTAGTATTGATCAATTTTGATGAGGATCCCAAGAAGGTATTCGTGTGGATACCTTAGCGGCTGGACACGTGTACGGCTGTGGTTGATATCGCGTAACTTTGATCAGGTTAATTCGTTTAATTACGTCATCAAAAGATACGTTTTCAATTTTGTATAGATAATCAATAATCTTAGTTAGAAATCAATTTTAAATTCTACTGCGTCAAATTGTTTTGGCATGTTAATTTCATAACAATGTGTACATGACGGACACTTATTATTTAATTCTTGTGAGTTGGGCCTCTGGTTGCATTCATTTTGATGGTATAGTTTTGGTCTATTTACATGGCAGTTATGATCTGCTGTAGCTCATTGGCTATCGTGGTTTTGCATACAAAGGCATATCATGTGGGATAGGTGAACTTGTACCTTAGAAATTTCCTTAAATCTCAGCTGGTATGCTATAATCCCTAGCCTCCTTCCTTAAATCACCAATTAATCCATGAAAGACTAGTTATCCATAGTTCAAAAGAAGATTGTTTTAGTTTTGTGGTTTTTCAAGCACAGTGAACCCAGCTATTTTCCTTGGCATATCTTGGCAATGCAGTCTGAAAACTAGTTTATTTCTCATAGTGGTGTAAGTTGCAGTCCTCCCTAGTCTTATTTTTGGATTTTGCATTCCAATGTGCACAAGATTTTACTTGAAATCTGTCTCTGCTTGAAGGTGTTTGCTTCCATAGTCCAGTTTCTGTGACCGAATGGTCAGCTGAGATATTGTTTACTTACTGACTCATTGCTACTGGCTACCGATCACTAGCTAGTGGCTACAGTCCATTTGGATTCTTTAGAAAGGTTACAGACTGAATGGATCAATCCTGCTCATTTTCTTTTATAGTTAAATCTGGAGATGTACTTTTTACTAGTGTTGCAAAATTTGCAATTAGATCTCAAGTTAAATGTCTTGTGGAAGGATAAATCCTGTGAATCTGTAAGAAATCACAGGTTGAAATTGGGCAATTGCCAAAGTCATTGTAATGCTTGTGTAAATGTTTTAATCAACTCAGAAGAATCGTAGATTCGACTGCGCGTTACTGTAATTTAGCACTTGCACTGTTGTATGTTCTCAGGCACTGGGCTGAGGAAGTGGCTTTGGGATGGGGATGGTACAAGCATCTTTGGATTCTGTTTAGAAGGTTCTACCAACTGGGCTGACTCTTGCCTTGCCTATGGGCTCTCAGGTGTAGTTACAAAACCATTTGTCTCCATTACTCTTTATCTGGTGCATTATCGAATTGCCATGTGTCACTTTTTGTCTTTGTGTTTGTATGTTGAATGTTGAAATTAAGAATGAGATTGGGCCAAACATTTTCTGCAAGGGTGTTCATCCCATCTCATGTACTTGATTTGATACGAGAATCACAAATACAGGCAATCACACCCAGAATTGTTCTCATGTTTAAAAGGGCCGTACGGAGAAACATCAAATAGAAACTTTGGTTAACTTCAAAATGCCCTTTCTGTTTATCCAAGAGTAGTCTATTGATTTGTAGTGCATCCCAAATTAGCTTTCAACACGACTGACGAGCCGTTTGGTTCAAATTTTTTAATTACTATTACTATGAATATCATTAATTTTACTATGAGTATTTCATAAAAATTCTTGGTTAATCACTTTCATTTTAATTAAATGATAGTAATAATTATTTTTTAAATATCAATAATGAATGCCATTATTATTGACACCCATCCCTTCCTGATTTGCCTAAACCAGACAACCCCTAAATATATTGGTTACATTACAAACGCCTGCCTTTTAAATTTAACTTAAGTATTAAACCCGCCTTCGATAGGAAGTTTCTAAGGCCACCAAGCAACTAAATATGCTCCCGTTCCTCTTTAACAATAAAGAAATCGACTGTCGGCAAGGTACGTTACTAATAGCATGAAAATGATGTCACGCAGTGTTTATGCAGCAGGTGGACTACTTGGCATGGTTCAACAAATACATACTTAAAGCTGAGTCAAAATAGCTCTACCAAGTATTATTTGTTAGCCCCTCATTCTCAAATTAATTTTGTTAGTTTAACTTTCATTTCAACACAACAAACTAGGAGATGGTTTACCGTATCCTACAAATTGTTTGTACCAAAATGTTTAGAGGGCAATTCTTTTTTTTTTTTTTCAATTAGAAATAATTCGAGTACAATTATTGCAAAGAAAATACGATGAGACAAATATCAACATTATCAGATTAACACTGATACGCTAATAGATTAACTACTGAAATAGTATCACTTTGGGTAGTCTAATGTAGTAAGATACAATAATGAATTCAACCTTTTTTTTTCAATGACAATATTAACATTACACTATTTTATATCAACACTTCATCCTCTTTTATAATTTTTTTTACACATAATTATAATTAAAACAAAAAAAAAGTAAATTGTGATGAAAATATAAAAACACTTAGGTGGATCAAAAGTCTGTGAATCTGTGAATCCAATAGTGAAGATTGAGCCACCGGAGTTCAGACCCTCTTGAGCCCCAGCGACTCAATCTCTACCGTTAAGTTTACAGTTAAGTCCATAGTAAGGCTGTGAACTTTGTCAACCTAAGTATTTTTCCCAAAAACACGCCTTTACCTTGCTTGCTTGAAGTAGACGACATTTCACTTTCCTTCGCGTTCACACTCACTCAGGTCTCTCTCACCGCCGAGAAATTGGTGCACCAAATCTGCCGATCCAATTCCGATATTCTCTCCCTTCCAATATTTTCTCTCTCTAGAAAACAATTGTCTCCCTCGCAGCTGGCGCCAAAATGCTCGGGGCAAGCAATGCCAATGCCAATTTAATTCTGTGCTTCCTAATTATTGCAGTACCATGCTTAATTTTAATATCAGCCGTTGGATCAGCGGAAGCCTCAATCCACATCTACGATCGAGATCCGTTTCGAGAAGTCGGCAATGCTTACCTACTCTCCGGCGGCAGCGAAGGCATTCTCGCCTCTCAGGCCTCCCCTCCACCACATCGTTCATTCCGCTACGCGGTTCACGACGGTCTCTCCTACATCCGGTAATTTTTTCCATTATTTACATGTTCTATTTTTTATGTATGTATGCAAATTACCAGTTTTTGCTTGATGTGTATGATTTACTTCATACCTTGAGGTATAATTGATCGAGATTTGGTCAGATCTAATATCGGAATTTGCATGCATTTGTCAAATTTTCGAGCTTTTTGCTTGTTAGCAGGTAATTTGGAGGAGCGAAGCGGAGAATTTAGCTTATGTTAGTTGGTAGGGTTTTAGTTTTAGTAAACTTGCGTGAATAACAAATTATGATTAGATTTTCAAATTCAAGAAAATAAAATGAAGTCCTAATCAGTGGTATTAGGCAAATTTGAACAATCTGAATGAATCAGGGAAACCTCAAATTTCAATTGAAACTGAATTTGTTTTAAAATTATAGTCATTTTTTCTTGCTCTGTAATGCTAGATATTGGCAAGTCATTTTTCTTTTCTTTTCTTTTTGGTTATTTTTGTTGTGATGGCCATATACATTCATATTATGTAATGACAAGTTAAAAATTGTCAGGTTTGAGAATATCACATTTTGGAGGAGTAGAGCAGCTGCAGAACAGCATCCAGAGATGGCATATAGTAGTGGATTGATACAAGTTATAATTTTTGAGGCAGCTGATCGGGATAATATTGGTGGATCACCTTATGGTGGGCAGAGGTCTATTTGTTGCACTCCAGATCTTGCAAAACTCGAAGGATGTAAGCAAGGTGAAGTAATTCGGGTTCCTTCAGCAACTGATATTAACTGGCCTATTGTCTTGAAGGTGCATTTTAGAGGAAATTCATTATTCGCTCATATGAAAAGTAAGGAGGTTTACATAAGTAAGACGGGGATGTACAACTTGTTCTTTATTTCATGTGATCCTAAACTCAAGGGTATGAAGGTGACTGGAAGGACAGTGTGGAAAAACCCGGATGGGTACTTACCTGGTAGAATGTCACCTCTCATGAAGTTTTATGTGTTCATGTCTATTGCTTATGTAGTCCTCAGTGCCATCTGGTTTTTACAGTATTATAGATATTGGAAAGATGTTTTGCCACTTCAACATTGCATCGCTGTTGTCATTGCCCTTGGCTTACTCGAGATGATTTTCTGGTACTTTGACTATGCATTCTTCAACAACACTGGAACAAGACCAGCAGGAATTACAACCTTGGTTGTTACAATTGGAGCCATAAGAAAGACCCTTCTTCGCATTCTTATTCTTTCAGTTGCTATGGGCTTTGGGGTCGTTCGTCCTACTCTTGGTGGACTTACCATGAAGGTGCTACTTCTTGGAATAACTTACTTCCTGGCATCAGAATTGCTAAATGTTACCGAGTATGTGGGAACCATAAATGACATAGCAGGACGCGCTAGACTCCTTCTGGTCCTCCCTGATGCATTCCTTGATGCATTTTTAATATTGTGGATTTTCACTTCTCTTTCAATGACTTTGGAGCAGCTACAGGTTCTCCCTATATGTTTTATGAGAATTTTGTATTGAGAATATGCAGTGCTTTTAGGTCATGTACTCTTTGGACTGGATACTGATCTGACTTATTTTGCTTGCTTTGCAGGCAAAAAGAAGTTCTGTGAAGTTGGACATCTACAGAAAATTCTCAAATGCCTTAGCTGTCACCGTTGTTGCATCAGTTGCTTGGATAGGCTATGAGGTATATGGCTTGAAAAATGATCACTTTTGAAGTTTGACCACAAATATAGTAATTTGGCATTATTTATGTACCTTTTATCCTGGAGAAGTTGTCTGGTAACTAGTCGAGTTCACGAATAGGTTTTCCACAATATGATTATGACTAAAAACTGCTGCATATGTATACTGTAGGAAGTTTAGTTAAGCAATTCAAAAGAAAGGAAATTTTATTTGGATACAGGTTTCTGAACGAACAAGCCTACTGCATTTATCATTTGATCAGTTGTAATATTGCTCTCAAATTAGCTGAATTCTGTAAAGACTTAATCTCAAAATGCCCCTTGTAATGTTGGATAAGTATCAAATTACCCCTGTGTCGAAGAAATATACAAATTGCCCCCTACTTTAGTAACAAATTACCCCCTCATGTACACTTTACATTTATAATGAGAAATTTGCCCTTATAACTTTTTAGTATTGCTATTTTTATTAATTTGTTATATAGAAACAAAATAAGGTTACTATTCAAGGCTATTAATTGTTGCACTCTTATATAAAAAACCAAAAACATGACTCCAAAATTATAAAAAATTTCATCACAAACTATTCCTATTATTTGTATTCAATATGGAAAAAAAGTATGAAAAAAATGAATAATTTATTTTTGCCATGATGTGTAACGAGCGCCTTGCAAAGTGAATGTAAATTTGTAATTTCTGTCAAATATATTGAAAATAGAGTATGAAAAATGCTAATAATATCATTTCTGTTAGTGACAATAATAAAAAAATATAGCAATTACAAGTCTCTATTTCTAACGAAAACTATATATATATATATATATATATTGTAATTAATGTGTTTGGAACTTCTCTCTCCATTATTATTTTGTTTAACCCGCTCATGGATGGTATAAATATGTTAGGTTTTAGTACAAAAAATAGAAAATTATTAAAGCATTGTGTATAGAAGGGCACAAATGTCTTTTATCAATCTAAGGGGGTAATTTGTGTATTTCCTAAATACAGGGGGTAATTTGCTACTTATGCAACAATACAGGGGGCATTTTGTGATTAGCCTTCTGTAAATGATTGTCGCCTATAACTTGCTGCCGTGTCTTTACTTTTGGATGCTGCAATTAGTCCGCTCCTTGACGATTTACTTTTGGATCTTAGTTTTATAGTAGCTTTCTTGGACTGAGACGTTTAAGATTATTTGGAGAATCTATGACTGCTTTACAATCTTGTTAACATACCGAGGAACAAACGGGGAGTCTAGAGATTGAAATGTTTGTGCAGGGATGCTTGTCTGGCCTCAAATACTGTGGCTTGTCAAGCTGTTATTATTCCTTGAGGACTGATGCGAGAAAAAACATCCCCGAGAGATTTGGAAATCTGAGAAATCAGTATTAATCAAGTTTCAAGGACTTCATACGTACCCTAAAAGGCACTTCCTCTGCACAACCAAAACATTGTGGGATATATGACCTGTGCTTGGGAAGATAAAGCAATCTATAAATGTTGATAGGTATATGTTAAAAGAAACAAGAAGAATTGGTAAAGAGAAAGAGCTTGTGAACTTGTTTGATCTTGTTGGTTTTAGGAATGCTCCTCCAAATGTTTTCAGTTGTTTGACAACATCATATATGTGTTTTAAAAGGTTTAATTTATTGCTTCAAGTCAACCAATCATCAACTTCTCAAATTAGTTCCTTTATGATATTGATAAGAGCTGCAGTAGTCCTACAATGCTTCTTGGGCCCTCACAATTGCTATTCTTGACTTCCTCAGTTCTACTTCAAAGCAACAGATCCCTTCAATGAGAAGTGGCAGGGAGCCTGGATTATTACTGCTTTTTGGGACATTCTAGCATTCGCCTTACTCTCTGTTATCTGCTACCTCTGGGCCCCATCACAGAGCTCTCAACGGTATGTTGTAGACTTTGAGAATATTTTTTCAATTTTCAAAGTCAGATGAATAGGCATAACCTGAAATTGCTTCAGCAAGTGTTGAAGCCTCCTTGCAACTTTCAAACTGCTCTTTCATTTCCTCCGAACTTTTCCTTTGAGCATTTTCTTTTGGGCTCATTCTTGTGATGTTGCTTGCCAGTTATGCATATGCTGGTGAAAAAGGTGAGGAGGTTGATGATGAAGAAAGGGAAACCTTGTGCAAAGAAGGTGACATCAGTCTAGTGAAACAGGATAGAAAGGAAGGTAGTGATTCCTCTGATTCAGAAGATGACTGAGAGGAGGTTGGGGAAAATTCTTGATCTGACTGTAATCACACTGCAAAACACAACGATCCACCTCATTGTGCCATGTCTAACTACAATATGGCGGTAAGGCAGACCTCTCTGACTTAGTGAACAGTGACTTCGTGAGATTAATTTGGAGGGTGTTCTGTGTGGCTTTATATCAATTGAAAGCATGAAGTCCTAGGAAAAGAAAATCGAGGTGCATTAGGAATTTATGATGGTGTTTTTCAAGTGAGTTTTTGTTGTTGTGATTATGCAGAGCTGTATGTACTTGCTTTTAGAATAAACATTGCCAATTCCGATGGGGAATTTAATTTTGCCATTCTCTTTGTCTGTATTTTTTGAATGAAATTTGGAAAATGTATATGTATGTAGACAAAAGTTTGTGTCACGAGGATTCATTTTAGTGGTCTTTTTGATTGGTTCCGACTTCAACCTTACAAGTTGTTAGTTTGCCATTCCTACCTGCGCTGACGATGGATCTAGCGTGAAGTTGTATGCATCGTTTTTGCCCTGCGTTATTGCGCATATGTTATTCATTCATAATGTAAATTGTTGATCTATCACATTTTCAGTACTTCTATACTATTTTCATCAATGAAATCATTATGGAAGGTTGGGCAAGCCGTAACACTATGCTGAAAAAAATTGAACATAAATGCCATATTTTCATTTTAAAATACTTTAGACTTCAACTCACTGAATGGGAGCAAATGTGCTAAATCGAAACTCAATGGGGATGACCCTTCCCTATGCTCTGCCAGGTAATTTTCTATATTTTGTGAAGCTTTATATAGTCAGTTATCAAATGTGTTCCAGTTTCCCTGCTTTCTTTGAAGCTTTATTTTTTTATCGCCCAAGCTCCGTATATAATCTCCCGACTTCCCTAATTAACACGATAGGTCGCAGATTACTACAAGGCGATCGTCGTCGTCATCATCATCATGATACTCCTCCCGATCCGAAATGCGATGAAGTGCCCTTTTTGCTGCTAACGTGATAGGGATCATGTGATCTACAAAACTACGACAATAAGGTGGATTGGACTCTTAGTTGCGAGTTTGTAATGTATATAAAAATAAGGATTGCTATTCTTCCATGCTGCAACTTGCTATTCTTCCATGCTGCAACTCCTTCCTCAAGAATTGAAAGTACAATGCCGTAGTGCTAAAGAGTCAAAAGGTTTTTTAAAAAAAAAAAAATTTAATTTTTATATAAATTAATTTGTTTTACAAGAACTTTCTATTTTTTCGGTGCCTCTTTTAACACAGCATTATCCTCTAGGTGGTTATAACCAATGATTTGTATGTCTGAACTCTGAACAATGCTAGATAATGAAGGAAATGGGTAATGGACACTGGTAACTAATGGCTAGTTTGGGAGTTTAGTATAAAATAAAACAGAAAAAGAAAAGAAATGGTGGTTGAGAAGAGAAAAGAAGGGAAGAGGATAAAAAGAAACTTTTCTTTCATTTTAACTCAAAAGGGGTAGAAAACATTTTCTTCTATCTCAACCCCAAACTTTCCTTCCATTCTTTCTTTTTCCTTCACACTATATTTTTCCCAGACGCTAGAAATTGAACACAACCCATCCTTTCATTTCATTTCTTTTCTATTCGTTTTTCGCTTCCCAAATGGACTGTAAAAGTTTGGGCCAATGTTTTTAGTGGGGTAAAATTGCAAAGGCCCTAAATACAGAAAGCCTAAAAGTTAAGGCAGGCCAAAATGTAAAAGTTATGCCCGAAACAAATTAACCAGGCCCACCGCCCCCCCGACCTCACCCACTCGAACATAACAGTTACATAAATAAAACAACGTTAATTTAACCAAAAACAAAAATTAAGGACTAAGTAACTTATTAAGCAAATAAAAAAGATAATAATCACTTCCCATAATTTTCAAACAAAATTAGTAGCACAGGAGGATGATTATTTGCTGAAAAACAAATAAATATTACTCTATTTTTCTTTTTCCACTCTCAATATCATCAGGAGATGATGGGGAGCAGCGCCAAGTACAATGGTAATGGTGGTGGAGGAGAAGGTAAAGTTAAGGAAATAGCAGCTGAGCTGGGCAGAACCCTGAAAGAAGGGGAGAGAATCGTGGCCCCAACTCGACGCCCAGACGGCACTCTCCGAAAACCCATCCGTATCAGGTCCGGCTATGTTCCTCAAGAAGAAGTCGCCATTTATCAATCCAAAGGTTCCCTTGTAAGTCTCTTTTTTCGACTTCTTTTTTGCCTTTTCTTTTCCTAAAGGATTTTAATATTAGTTGAATGGTGGGAATAACAAACAGTGGAGAAAGGAGGTGGCGTCCTTGCAGGAAGTGCCGCCCGGATGCGATCCAGTAACGGATGCCACCCCTAAGACCAAATCCGCTAAGAGGAATGAAAGAAAGAAGGAAAAGCGTTTGCAGGTTTTTCTGTTTTTCCCTCCCAACTTTTTCTGATTAATTTAAGAGTATATAAGCATTGCTGTGTGCCATTGACTTTGGAACAGTAGAAATATTTCTATGTATATCAGTAAGTCGTCGTGTTTTGTGGCAGGCTGCTCTTGAAAAGGGTAAAGAATCAGAAAAAAGTGGTACCTCTTCTGTGGAAGACTCAAATAACGAGTTGGAGACTGAAGAGACAATTACATCCCAGATGAATGAGCTCAATATATCTGCAAATTCGTCTGTGCTTGATCCGCCTTCAATTACAACAGAGAGTTTGACTCCGGCTGATCATGTTCAGGATATTGACAAGAAGATTCGTGCATTGAAAAAGAAGGTAGAATTGCAATAATTGCACCATTGTGACTTCATGACTAAGGTGTCTCACACTATGTCTGTCACAGCTTTTATTTTCCTTGGTGCGCTTTCTTGCTTTCTTTAGAGGAATGCTGATGGATTCATTTATTTATTTTATTATTATTATTATTTTGGGTTTGAGGTGAGGTGGGGGTGTCATTTTTTTGAAGGGAAACGATATGATATTAACCACTTTGGAAATTCGAGTAGGAAGAGAAAAACTAAGTGTAACTGGTATTAATCTTTCTGATGGGCAGGTCAGTCTAGGATCCAGGTGCAATTAGGTTGACATCCTGACAGAGTCTTTACTTCCTAGACGCCAATCCAAAAACTCAAGCATATCTGTATGTAATTTAGATGGACTAGATGCGTATTAATATTGCGCTGGCTAGGCCATACTAGTCGAGTTCCTGTGCCTTGATAGTTACTGCATGCCTTCATAGGGTGATGGCTTGCTCTCTGATCTTTTAAGGTTGAGGACTTAAATGAGTGACATAAGTCAAGTAGTGATGGCATGTGTCTGTGTTCCCTTGATGATGTGGTGGAACTCAAGTTGCTTGTATGTCTTGCCATACTGCAAATCGAACTTTCCTGTTTCTTCCTTCGCATGGTGCAGCAAATATGGCACATTAACAATGCTCCTCTAATAAGCAAGTGGAATTAGTGAAAATTGCACAGGAGTGAAGAAATTTGGTTGCATTAGGATTTGGATTGCAGCACATCTCTTCCTACAGTTTGTTGCTTGAAGTGCTCATACATGAATGGATATTGGATCTCCTGAGGGATAGCATTGAGGAATTCGCATTTCACCAATTTGAAACTTCTTGCCCGTCTTTATGTGTAACTTGTACTTATTTTAGAAAAAGCTGCGAACTTTCTTATTGTCATGGCATTTCAGTAATAATGCAAAATGGTTACGGGAGGACAATATGGCATATTGTCAGACCAAAGTTTAATGTTATTGCAGATACTGAGGTGTATCAATTCATGAGCTTCTAGCTCACTACTGCTCCAAAAATTGTTTCTTTTTCCTTTTCTTCTTTTGGTCAACATGGTTCAGAAATGTTACTTTACCTAGTTCATGTTTCATTTCCCATTATTGGGAATTTAATTCTGGCAGCACTGATTTCCCTGCTTTTTCCCTACTTATGTAGATACGGCTGAGAGAAGCTCAGCAGCAGAAAACTATGGGGCAAGATATGAAACCTGAGCAATTGGAGAAGGTAGCTAAATTGGAAGGTTGGCACAAAGAGTTGAAGCTTCTGGAAGATAAGAAGGCTGAGCTGGTAGCATCAACATTGTGAATTTAGCAGGTGCGGTAGGTTTCTGAGACTTTGTAGATTTTATTGATTGATGGAATGTAATTACGTGGATGATAGATGTTTTATCTATCAAGGTTTTGATCTTAGAATCCGGCTACTCTCTCTCTCTCTCTCCTTTTCCTCATACGTTGGCAACTTTAGTGTCATTTTCTGTTATTTCTGGTCTTATCTCTCTCACATTTTCTTCATGTGCAAGCAACTTTCGTGTCAATTTTTCTTCATTTCTGGTCTTACCTATCACAACAGAAACTGTCTGCTTTTTCTGTAATTAGCATATTTACCAGTCATAAAGTAACGTGCTTCGTTTTGACATGTGGGAGTAAACTGAGCAGTGGTTGTGTTGGCATCTGCTGGACTGCAAAACCAAATTCACTGTGATATATGATGCCAACAATAACCACCTCCTGGAAAGAGTTGTCACTGTTTGGACAGGTGCGGGGATATGTGGCCAGGGTTACGGGGAACTTCAGGCTTAGCGCTGTTGACTGTTTGTTTTACAAAAGGTGTCGAAAACTTTCCTGTAGACATGGGATTCATTGAACTTCTTGTGCAATTGGCTAATCTTCGGCGCTCTGAAAAACTCGTACATCTTAGTTTTACATTTTCAATTGCAGAGAATTTTAAGGTTGATATGCAACGTTTGACGATCATGCAAGATAAGATTATCTGGAAATTCTATCTGATAGCAGGTTAGCATCTGCTCTTGCGACTTCTTGCGGTCTCCGACCTTGAAAACTCCTCCATTTCTACCCTAGCATAGACGCGCAAGCCACGCAGCCAATTTTACAAGCCCGAATTGTCTATAACATTCCAAAATCTTGTGAAGCTCTTGAGACCAAAAATAACCGACTTGTCAGAAGTATATGTTGCAATGACTGGAAAAACATTTGACAAATTTGAGGAACATAACAAAAGGGTGCAGCCTACAAAACAAAAATAGTGGAACGAGCTCTAATCTAAAGCACTGATTGCGCCCTGACCGTTTCAATTACCTTCAAAGGTGGAAAGGATAAGAAATCTAATCACTGAATTATGCACGATGATGTTCATCCACACTAAGTAGCTCCAACATTTTTTAATGAATCCAATAAGACGTCAATATATATTTCTCAACAAAAAATTAATTGTGCATATTCATCACAACGACAAAATTTTAACTCAGCTACATTTAGTTGGCCAAAACTGAGGATGAGTATACAAGCATGTGTCACTCCCAGCTTAGGTAAAGGTTCCAGAGTACTCTGGACAAGACCACCAATACAGAAGACAATACAAAATCAGCTACTAGTGTAGATACTGGTAGTACAGCAACCATGTTTCAAATGGGTCCATCAAGAGTGACACTAAGAGGATTCAACATCTGAATCTTCCAATGCTTCTTGATAAACCTCAAATTCGTCAGAGCTCCATCTGCATGTTAAGTGAAGCCGGAAAGTGGCCATCTTGATGCCAAGAAGACGCTAGATTTGGAGAAAAAAATAAAAAGAAACCATGATTTAATCCCTCAGACAGTTGCAGAGCTTTTCAGGTACAAGAAGACATGAAGACCATTCAGACAACATTAAAATCTATAAGTATAACAAAAAATAATTGTATATAATCGTGGAACAAACCAGTATCCGAGCTGACTCAGGTGAGAGTGGTTGACCTTCCTCGCATACAACAAAGTCCGATAGGAGCTCAACTGTGCCTGCTCACCATGAATATCAAGAATAAGATGCATAATATGTAGCAGGCCGTGTTTACATCACATTGCCAGTAAAAGAAACAACATGCAAAGAAAACCGACTAATCCACACCTTTGTTTAACCGGACAGGCATTCCTTGCTTACGCAGGAAGGGCTCCATCTCATGTGTGAACTGGTCCAAAGGACCTTCTTTAAGTTCCACCTAGAATTAAAAAGAAAAACTGAGGGCCATATGCAGCATATTACAAGAAATAAGCAAGCAGAAGACACACAACTAGAAACATATAAAATTATCATATTAAGGAGATAAAAGACGCTGATTATGACACATGCAAGAACCCCTCTCCATAAACCAGAAGTATATAGCAGTTATCGGCCCGCATGTGTGGCAGTATAAAACAAGTTCCAAGTCATACATATATCTGAAAAGTTCAAGAACGCATATTGCCTCACTCATAGACGAGAAAGCAAATGTGATCCAAAGGTTGTCAGCGAACAAGGTGTAGAGGCACAAGTCACAATTAATGCAAATAAAAGTCAAAACATGTGAGACCTTCATGACTGCTAAGCACCTATAATAATATTTATCCCCACAAGGTCTGGATATGGAAGAATTGTTCTTTAATTCTAGAAAGGCAACAAGCAATAAGCAAATGCAAATTCAGCAAATAAAAATTTTATGTGCACCACTCCACATGAAGTTCATGATAAGGTGATAGGAGTTACAGGCATACCTTTTCAGTTGCAAGGGTTCCAGCTCTTGCAAAGTCATATTCCTCGTATTCATTGAATAATCTGACAGCCATTTTAAAAGATTAAAAGCTAATCAAAACAAAAACTGAACAAAGTTAACACAAATGGATAAAAAGGAAGGAAAGCAAGGATAACAGACTCTCCAACTGGTATGGAAACGAATTGTAACCTACTAACTGATTTTCTTCAATTAACTGTTTTGCACGAATGGAATAGCCAAAATAAGGCAGAATTTGACATCTCCAGAAGTTTCTATATGCACATAGAAGTAAAGGGAAAAAAACCATATTCCTTGCGTCTTCATTATGGTCCAAGTAGTATCAACCAGTTCAAACTTTACTACTTAATTCCATTATCACTGGACAAAAGCATAATGCAACTTACTACTTACTAGACTGGAAAAATTGGTGTTTCCTGACTGGTTTCTAAAGAAAAAAACTACAACCAGCTCATCAGGAAAATTCAAAATCCTATCACTTCTATTTTCATCACCCTCGCCACAGCCATTATTCCCCCATTACAAGAAAAGTGGGTTTTAACATGAACTTAGTGTTTGACAGTCATCATGACTGCTTTTCTCTGATCAAAAAAATCAAAGCCTATACATTTTTAAAAGGACGAATTCTCAAAGTACCTCCGAACCTCTTCTTTTGGTAGACTAGTAAAGCAAAGCCCAGAATCCCCACGAATAAGCTGAAAAAGAAGCAGCAAAAAATCAGAAGTGCAAAAGAACAAGAAGTTATCATAAAACTATGGGGAGAAATACAATTGACTGGGAATGTGTGTGCGTTCCTGCAACCTTAGAGATTTTGTGAAGGCCTGGTCTGAGCTCATCAGCAACAGAACGACCTAGAGCAACTTGCATCACTTTATTTGACCCCAGAAAAAATCTGGAACACAAAGGATACGAATCAACTTACAAGGATCATAAACTATGGCCAAGCACAAATACTTTAAATAAACAAAGCTTAAGCTGGAATGTAACATCTATGCTGTACCTTTTCAGCTCAATCAACAAATTTGACAAACACGAACATCATTCCACATATCATAAATCTCATACTTCTCCCAAAAAAAGAAAGTGGCCGTTCTAGTTAAAATATACACCAACAAAAAATTCAAGTTTCCCTATATTACTCAAACCCAGAAAAATAAAACAAAAATCCTAAACTCAACAATTTCATAAAGGAACAAACGGTTCAACCTGGCATCGGGAGCTGCTAAGCTTTGCTTCAAAAGCATCAAATAAATGCAATTCTCCAAAAGGTGAAAAATATATTGAAATTACCTGCTGGAAGATTTAAGCTGCTCTCTGAACTCCTTGAACTTGAGATTTCTCATGTTCTCAAAAGTGAAAACATAGACAGAATCGTACTTTTCAATAGCTTCCCTTATTGAATTCACTATATTTTCCTTGTGTTCCCTCCCTTTCTTCTTCGTCTTCGACAGCGTCACTGCACCCAAATCCCCAATTTAACAATTAATAACATCAATTTTCAAACTTCAAAAAAAAAAAAAACTTTATAAAAAAAACCGAGAAATCAGTAGCAAAAACGCATCAAGAGCTCTCTCGCATTAAAACCAATTGCAAACATAACAGCAAAAATAGGGATGAGTATGAAATAAGTAAAACTACCTGGTCTGTTGCGCTTTGATTTCGGCATCTTTGCTGTAGAACTAGGGTTTTGATGGGCGAATGCTAAAACCCTAGCCGAGCTGTCTCTTACCACTACTACTAGTTTTCTTGAACTTATTATTAGTTCCCGCAGTTCAAACTGGGCTTCTGGGCCGATAATGGGTCAACTAATCCCTTTCTTATTTTCCAAAGATCAGCCCATTCTGGGATTCAAGTTAACCACAATTTGTGATCCTTAATAACAGCCCAATACTATTTGTGAATCGAAAATCACGTGGCCTAAATTTGCAATTAGGATTTTTTTTTTTTTTAAATTGGAGGCAAAATGAGTAGGTATAGACAGTTATTGAAGTTTCTGCGAACTTATTTTTTTGTGCAAAATTTTTGAGGAAACAAATTGCCAGAACATGCAAGAAATATTGTAAAATTTTTGCAGACTAAACACACGAAAGGAAGAAATGGCTAGCTCACTTTCTTACACTTTTCCTTGAAACCACACACTATTTGAGTGTGAGTAAATAATAAAGTAGGATCACTTTCTGAAAACAGAAAAATTAGAAGTACATAAAGCATACAAGCTGATCTATTCTTAAGGCTGATAAAATTTCAAACACCTCCATTCTGGTAATTAGATTCGCATTTACAATTGTATTCTTGGCAAATTTATCTAAAGATCTCAGGCTTCATATAACGTTACATATTCATTTTAGCGAAAATTTTTTCCTTAATTTCAAACTCTATCAATGAGGATGCTTCCTTGGGAAAGTCTGCCAAGAGCAAGAAATGAAGAGGTCCCAGTATCTTTGCCAAACTTGTTAGATGCCGTCCAATAGAGGAGCAGCTGACCTGACTGAGCATGCTGACATCTTTCCAGTTATAGATCCCTTGGGTTCCTTTTGTGTGTTGAACCTTAGTTGTGATCTTAGCCGCACAAGGATTGAATTCGAGAATTGGTTCAAAGATCAGAAGTTTTGGGTAATTATTTCCTTGATCACTCAGATAGGGAAACTGGAAATATTTAGTTCGAATTACACTCTTATTCTATGCTTTCTGCAAATCAATAATGATAGTCTGGTCACGTCTGAACTTAGCCAAGTGTTTTCCATCATTGTATAGTTTCTCCTTCCTATTTTTTACTTGAAATGCGCATCAAGTGCTTGTTTTCAAGAAGAGTTTACTTGACTTTATTTACAGTGGCAGACAGGAATTACCCGAACAACTGAAACGATGGTTAGGGCCTTGAAAATCTGTGACATCAAAGTGATATGGCTAACTGACAATCTTCACTAGCTGTATGACTTCATAACGGACTCTAGCTAGTTTACCCTTGTTCAACGTTTTTGATGTAGCACCTGCTCCAATAATGATACTTTCATGTTCCTGTGCTACTTTAGGACCCCCAATACATTCCCAGACACGAAATTAAGCTCAATATATGTGCCGATCCATACTTATGGGTTGTAGTAGTCAAAACCCAATACATTACTGGACACAAGGATGAATCCAATGCGGAGTTGAAACCAGAACCTTGAGGAAAATGAAGAGCGGGTAGGTAAGTATATTTTGTGTGAGTTCACAGTTACAACTTTTTAGGATTTGAAAAGGGAGTGTCACCCTCAGACTTCAAAGTTACAACCTAAAAATTACAGAGAACCCTCAAGGTTTTGAAGCCACACTATCATACAAACCATAAAACCTTGGAATATCAATCAGCGAATGCAAATGGCAAAGATAACGTCAAAAGTACAGCTGAATCCATTTTTACCCCTAAACTAACTCTAAAATTCATTCGTCCTAAGTTCTGTACTTCCACCCCACCAATTAAATTTCTATCTTTGGCCTCGATTGGCCTCCCTTCGCCTCCTTCTCCTTCCAGAACGCCCCAATAAAACTCTCCCTTGACTGCGGAGACGATTAACAAGTGATAAACGATTGTTGGTACGACCATTCTCTGCATCGTCATCATTATCACTCCCACTGTCTTCATCAGAGTAATCAAAATTCACAGTAGTGGATGTGCCACTACTCCCAATAGTACCTCCCCCTGTCATATGGTTAGAGTCCCTTTCCTGACGCCTAGCACCTCTATTTGAGCCAATATTACCTGCAGGGTCAAGTGCCTGCAGAACAAGGAAAACGTTCCTAATATTGCTTTCAATTCTTGCTAAATTACTCTCAATACCCACTTCAAAACCGTCATTCTGTTCCATGGGATCATCATCAAAGACATCTTCATCCTCAGAAATGAAACCATAATGACCCCCTTCAATCACATAATCACCCAAAACCACTGCCCCTGGCATTGACGATGTTATAGTGCTGATAACATCTTCTCTTTCTCGCTCCCGCTCAAGTCTTCTCCATTTTTGTTCAAGAAGGGGGTCCACTTCACGTGGTTTAGCAGAAGGGTGATCTGCCCTCACATGTTTCCGCAGCTCCTTGTAAGTTCCAACAAATGAGCAGTTATCCTGCATACAACTTCTTTTTTTACCATTCAGATGCTGTCGTGCTGGCTCAACTACAGTCCAGCCCTTCACTTGACCACGACAAAGGGGACATGCAAGTTCAGTGACTTCACATTTATCAGCTGACCAACCAGGCAACAGTGGAATTGATGCATGACTATCAATTGCACCATCCAGATGTTGACTGTGATGGGGTGATGTCACTTTCGTGTAGGCTTTCCTGTACTGGTCAAGGCAGTTGGAATAGCGAAAACTAGTTCCACACATGTAGGGACGGCAACCTTTTTCATGTGAGGAACATAGGAGAAGAACAGCATTGTGGGGATACTCCATACATACAGAACAAGTAGCATCTTCCCAGTCTTTTTTCACAAATGATTTGGAGCATTTTTTCTGGGGCATTTCCTCAGATTGATCACCTGATGGCAATGGGTATGGGGTTGGCCTGCACTGTCGTGAAGCAATCCTGCGCCTTCCCCTAGTACCTTTTGCCATTTTCTAGATGAATCTACAAGTTAAAGCAGAAACTCTGTAAGATGGCACATTCCTCTGATAATGACTACAATAAAGCAAAACTGGCAAACGGCAAACACATATCTGATATGAAATCTATAAAATCAAGGTAACACACACACACACACGAGTTAGCTGCAATACACACACGCACACACACACACAGAGATGGGGTTGGCAGCAAGTAACATCTGAAATCAATCCAGCACCAAATGTTAAGAATATCATACTGTACATTCTTCCCTACTATAATGAAATGCATATTTATCAGCAATGGACACATAATACTGGAAAGCATATTGCCATCTGCAACAATTGTCAGTTGACTAAAACACTAAAACTCACATCTCTCACAATTATCTATAATGAATATTGAGGCATCTGTATCAAACTAGTTAAAGTCAACAGGAAATTCAACAGTTCAAGCTAAGTGCATACTAAGTTGTTCTATAAACAAGTTGAAATTTGGACACTGCAAAAATACTAAAGATAATTCCAGATTTCAGGTAAATTTAGTCATTTGAACTTTTCAGCAAAGACTAATTTTGATAAGTAACACATCGATACGAGAGAGGAGGGGGGGGGGTGGGGTTCATCTCCAACAAACTCATTTTCCAATGAAGCGACAGATCTATTAACTTACCTGAACAGATCCTGGTAAAATTTCCTTCGTATGAACCAAAAGATAATGTGATAACGTTAAACAGTACTCCACAATCACTATTGCTCCCATCATTGTGATAAAATTTCAAGCACCCTGGCTCTACACACATGAAGGACCACCAAACCAGAAATATAAGTGTCGAAACTACTGCCGTCAAGCAGAAGCCATCCTCTATTACATTCCCACAAAAAAAAAAAAAAAAAAGCTACAAAAGTATGGATTCCATGATAAATTCTATGGATACCATAACAGCTAGAAAAACTCTCAACCCTCCAATAATTGAAACTCCTCAAATAATTTCTTATGTTTCAAAAACAGCACTTGTACCTAGTGGTGGGTCATGACACACAAACTGACACAAATGTGGAGTGTTGCAGAGCAAAATAACCATGTTTTTATAATTCTACCAATGCAACGAGGATTTGCAACAACGGGAGGGCTTGCAAGTATTGCGGCTGTAATATTGTAAGTTAGCAACCTAATCCTCTATTCCAATTTGCATTTATTAAAGAAAAATCGAGAAGTAAATAGCCTGGAGGTGTATCATGACTAACATGATGCATCACTACATATCAGTTCCCCAGCTTTGTGAATCTACACACATTCTGGCAACAAGTGATAGAAGGATAAATTAACCATTAACAATAGGCTGACAAACGATTCAATGTGATAGGTGTACAAAACTTGTTAAAACCATATCAGTGCTGAACATCTTGATGCAGATCATCCAAAACAGAATACTTAAACTCATAACATTTGTATTATTTAATGCTTTCAGCAGCACAACATTTCCAGAAGGAAAAAACCATAATCAACAATTATAAGTAGTTTTCACTTTTTTCAGGTCTATTCCCAATTGATTAACCTCATTAACAATCATACATTGATGGTGGGAATCGAAGTTAATTTAACAACAAAATGGTATGCCAAAATAAAATAAAATTAGAATTCAAACGATCAAATTTTTAACTGCTGGCTATCGCAAAGCATATGGCTTCAAAATAAGAATTTGAAGCTAACCCGTGACTAATTTGATCATTTATCACCCAATTATGATCCAACCCCCATATTTCGGTCCCACAAAAAACATGACTCAGGTATCACATACAACCAAACAACAATTGCCCCCAATTCTACACTAATAACCTGATTAAATTGTCTATCAAAATGCCATAACATAATTAACATATAAAAAGGGGCATCAAAAGAACAAAACTTCAACAACTCAATCCTCCAGGTCTGGCATTTAAATCTTAAATTCAAGAGACAAATCAAAACCCACCTCGCTCTTCGAGCAAATCTGGATCTCAAAAATTCACAGATATCAAATTAAAGCCAAGTACTCGCATATCAACAAAAAGTAACAAAATTCAACCTTTTATATAAGATTGTTCCCGCAAAGAATACATCCAAATCACGAGATAACGTGCAACCACCGAACAATCACGGCAATATAAATTAATAAATTCGTGAAAAAAAAAGCAACAAATTTTATTATATAAAAATGATCTGAATCCCCACAGCACATGACATCTGACATTTAATTATCCATCTGAGATCCACACAACTCAATTTTGATTAATTTATTAATCATAAAAACCTGGAAAGAGAGGGGAAAATGAGACACATAAATACTATTAAAATTGCATTTTATCGTACCGGTGTATTTCTTCAAATGGATGAAATTTTGTAGAGAGAGAGAGAGAGAGAGAGTTTATATAAAGAGAGAAAGTGGGGAAAAGCTAGGGTTACGGATAGATCGAGGGAAAAAAATAAATGAGAGGGCGGGCATTTCTGATTTTCCAGTTCGCTATTTTTTTTTTTTTTTTTAACTTTTTGTTTTGTCTTGGGGAAACTTAAATAAAGTAGAGAGAAATTTGAGAGGGTTGGATTTATGCGATTCGTCCGATGAGTGTTATTTCTACGCTACTCTCTCACTGGTCCATCTAAAGAAGGAGAGAGAACTGAGGTAACTTGGGTGTGGCGGTTTCACTCTCTGCGTGAGAGAGTGCGACTCACTCGAATGAGATGTCTGGTACGGTAGCCTAACCAAGTTGATGGCTGTAGTCTTTATTCTTGATTTGATATATTTAGCAAAGTCAAAATTATGATTTTACAGGACCTATCTATATCTGAACTGAATTCTGAGTAAATTTATATAAAATCAAATTTAAAAAATTCAAAGAGCAGCAAAATTTATATGAATTTTTGTGCAGTCACATAAAGCATATAGATTCACCGTACAAGTATAAAAAATTAAGAGAGTATATTGTTTTGTAACAATAAAACAATTAAGAAAAACTATTGCTTTGTAACACTTGTCTTTATAAAGTTGTGCTCTTGCAAGGGTGTAAATTCTTTCCTTAATGGATGAGTAAGTTTGCCAAGTTCTTCCCCTACTGATTAAGTATAGGTGCATGAATAACTAATTTTTGTAGTAAAAAGATGTAAGTGTGTAGATTCACCTCACACATACACGTATCAAAAAAATTAATTAAGTCCATTATTTTGATATACTTATCCTATGTATCTGTTCTATTGCTAGTGCGTAGCTAAGATTTTCTATTAGTTTATGTTGGTTGAATGAAGAAATAAGAGAAAATTCTCACATGGGCAGGATTAATGGCCTCATTTATAAATTTTATGGTTTAAAAAAAACGTATACCATAACAATGTGCACTGATTTAATAAAATGACATAAAAATATTTATATAATTTTATTTAAATTACAAGATTTATAGGTGAAATTGTAGATAAGACCCATCTAAGAATTTTGTTAAGGGAGTGGTAGGTTTTTTTTGGTGGTGGAATTTAGGTGGGGGAGGGCGAGTGAAGAGACGCTAGAGGGATGTGATGTGGGGGAAGCTTCGAGCATCGTGACGTGAGCTGAAGTAGTTTTATCAACATGGGGAGTCGTGAACGTGACTACATGTGGTGTTTAATTCCGTCGTCCCTTCCAAGTTTCAACTTTCAAAAGGAGTTGTTTTGCTAGAAATTCAACAAATTAAAATTAGACGACAAAATGGAAAATTGTGTGTATTTCTGACTTAAATTTTTCTGTTTTTGGTGATTTTGAAAGGAGAAAAGGGAGGGGGTAAATGGCAAATTGGAGTCCTGCCTGCGGTCTGTTTTGTCTTGGCAAAGAGTTGTTCAAATGGGATTTTCAATTTTAGTTTTAATATCATCATCTTTTGGATATTCTTAGAGGGGTTTCAATTTGTGGAAAGATAAATTACTCTTATTTTTAGATTGAGCAAGTTTAGAATAACCACATCATTACAACATTCAAACAAAATATCATGACATAGTGAATAAAAGGGTGTCAAAATTGTTGGCTATCTAATCTTAGGGTCAATTTGGAAAAAAATTGTCAAATGAGATTTTTGAGATTCAATGTTCAAGGAATCATAAATAAATTTAAAAATTCAAATACAATTTTCCATTTAGGTTTCTACAAGTATGAAAAGCTAGCGATTGAATTCCAAATACTCAATAATCGGGATATAGTTATCCCAATAAGAATAAGTAGTACTTATTTGTTAATAGAATATTGAGAGGTTGCTAAACTTTTCATGCTTCTTTCATCCCTCTGATGATTTGAACCTGGTTAATTTGAACCACAAATGATTCTCTATGAACTAGTTAGTTTTTAGTCCTTTTTCTTTCGGGCTATCCAGATAGATCAGAGAATAGCCACTTAACCACGGAACTACGATGTTTTTTATTCTTTTTTTGACAAGAAAAATAAGTATGATTTGATATGTTGTTAAGTACTATACATCATTGATTATTCTTTGCTTAACCGAGATAAAAGGGCAGTAGCGTGGCGACTTAGCATTATTTACAAACTCAAGCAAGATCAACACTTTTCTCTAAAAACTATTTTAAAATATTTTTCAATACATTATTCCAATCATACTTTTATATTTTCAATAACCTTCTTACGTTATATACATTACATTCCTAAAAATGATACGTTATTATTCATTCAATAACATTTCAAAGAAATACAATCCAAATAAAGTCATGGTATTTTTTCCCCCATTGAGTGAGGAACACAGATTTCTTGAAAAGTTATATCTCAGGCTTACTTGTGAAAATTTGCAAGTTATAATAGAATTGTCAAGCTCTAGAACTCATAAGATTGGTCTTATGAAGTTAAGTTTTTCTTCTTTGTCTTCATTTTGACAACAATGTATACTATATCCTTAGACAAAGACTCCAATTAGAGCACTAGAAGTTTTGAGACACATCAATATTCAAATTCTAATGTAACAATATTTAGCTTTTGCTAGAAAGATCGGGCAGACATGATGACGACATTTGCAACTAGAAAAGCCTCTGCAAGTTTGGTGAGGTTCGTGGTCAGTTCATCGAGATGTAACCTGTCTAAAGTTTTGGTTGGTTGGTTGGTTTTTTGGGAATAGTCTAACAGCAAGCATGTGTCGCTGTCTTTCCTTAATGCAACTTCCGTTGTACTAAGAACTGCTTTTTTTTTTTTTTTTTGGTTCGACCATCCGGTGTCCGGGGTAACCCCGACTAATCCGGATTCGACCTGGGGTGCGCCCTCAGAGTTTGACTCTTACTCAGGGGTGAAGGCTTGGCCCCTGGCTGTTTATCACGGCGCTCACAACGAGAGTCAAACCGAGGACCTCGTGTAACATTCACAAGCCGCTTACCACTTGTGCCCAGCCAAGGGGTTACTAAGAACTGCTTTTGTTCACTCATCATTTCTTCCTAGGCAAATGCCAACTTCTCTCCATTCTTTTTAAAAAAAATTGTTATCCTAGCTAAATCAAATGGCAAATGCAAAATCAGTTACCAATAATCAGCGTTGTGCTTAATGTTGAGGTTGAAAGTTCTTAACGTTTTTATGTTCTTTTTAGTACATTATATAATCAGAACATAAATAATAAAAACGGCTATGGGCTGGATCATGTTTTAAATCTGACCTGCAAACTCCAATAACAGAACATTTCTACCCAAGGTTAAAAAATAAGTAATTAGATTAGAAAACGAACAAATCACAAATAACTAGGCTAGCGATCTGGTTCCATGAAGAAGAAAACAGAAAGGCCTGGTTAGGGGCTTTCCTCTTCCTTGAGCCATATCTCACGTGATATTTTTAGAGCTACATCTCGCACAAAGCTTATTCCCCTATTCCCTATGGAAAAGCCCAGTGATCTGCAATTCTGCATAAAGCTATGGCAATGAAAGCCAGCTGGCATCGTTGCATAACATGGGATTTCCTATTCCAACAAACAAGAGTCAGGATCCAAAAGTAAAAGGGAATTCACATGCAAAATCATTGCCATCAAACCAAAGGATTCTTACCTTGCTAGGCTGCCACAATTCCTCATCTTGAAAAGAAATGACAAATGCTTTAATATTGTCTCGGTACTTTAGATGATAAGAGATCAAAGTCACTACACGATGAGGCAATATGCTTACACTAACTAATATGCTGATAGCCCTCAAAAGTTTGTCTACCCTTATCACTGGCATAGATCAAAAGCTAGTGAATTAATATTTTGCAGTGCTAAACCAAGATCCTCTTGCTTGACCACTAAATTAGTAAACTGGGTGCTATATGGGCCAACAAACAAAAGAAACCAACAATGCAGTTGCAGGTACATATACAGCAGTGCAAATAGAACAAGAAACTCACCCATATACGGAATAAGAAGGCTAAAACAAAAAGAAAACCGAGAATTGAAACTCTCTAAATGTTTATCAACGTAAATGTCATACATTTGCCCCTCCGGGATCCATTTCAATAGCAAGCCTAGACTAGGGGGCCTTGGTTGAGTCATCTCCAGGTAGATCATCTTCATCATGGTAGATGTTCTCTGCCATCTGCCATATCTGTAGTATGTTGTCCTCTGCTACGCTAGCAACAACCCAATCTTCACATGGGTTCCATGAGAAGTCTGAAATTTTACTTGTGTGACCACCATGAATAAAAAGTAACTCTGGTGGTCCATCCTCCGCATCCTCCGGTGTCTGTTCTTCATCAATTCTGGAAAAACATACCAAAAGACCAATAGTTAAAGGTGCATTCCCACGATAAACTATCCCAAGTTTAATAGACCAATTTTATGCATATGCAGATGACAACCCAATTGAACAGTAGTACCTAAATTGCAGTGTGTGTTTGTGTACGCTCAGAGATGCAGCAAGACAATAATTGCCCAGCTCAACAATAGATGCAATGAGCTCAAAAAATGACCAGTGGAAGACCTGGCAATGTAAATTTAAAAGTGAACTAGCAGAAAGGAAAGCCTCTACTTCAACATAGATGAAGTTATTCACCAACTGATCTCATCACAAAGTAACGAGTAACACTACATTGAAGAGAAAATACCTCCCAAGATCCCAGATCATGAGTCTCCTACCAAGACAACAAGAAGCTAAGACGGTCTCTATCTTTGGGTTCCAACCCACTTGGAAAACCTCCTCCCTGTTGTACAACATAAAATCAAGGATCAGAAATAAATATGGAAAAATAACCTAAAAAGAATATCAATAATGATGCAAGTAAGATTCGTACTTGTGACAGTCAAAGGTATGAAGAGCAGTAGTAATCTTGCGTAGATCAAACAACTTGACAGTCTTATCTGTAGATCCTGTTGCTACAATCCACTCATTAAAGGGATTGAACGCCAAGCAGTTAACCTAGAAAACAGTCACAAACAGATCCTGTCATCAAATCCCGATATTCATCTTATGCAGCTTGAATGTGAAAGACATACTCAAGACCGTAAGGATATAGTTATATCCAACATGTTTTCTCCATTATCTTTTCACTTTCCAGACACACACAAGAAATGTTTTCAATTCTCAGAAAAAGAGCTAGTCAATTAATAATGATCATAAATGAATTGATTTTACGAAACATCAAACTTAATGAAGTCCAATTTCCAAATTTTTGCACCATAACTACTATCATCATGTGATGCATTACAACAGACTGTTTGGTGTCAAAGCCCATTTTGAGGACTAGGTAACTTGTGTGTCCCAACAACAAAACAAACACCCTCTTTGGACAGCCTATTAACTCTGCATATCACTGCTATTTCTTGTTTTCCTCTCTTTTACTATGCTAAAGAATCTATGCCTCGCCAAACCACATCATTTTTACTAGTTGCACATCAATTTCTAGACTTTGGCATTAAACCAATACACTGCAATATGCCAATGATTTTAAGAGATGATAATATATAGGAGGAATAAATGAAAAAAGATGAAATCGTCTATACGCTATGCAAACAAACTTCAATACATCGTTTTTCACCCCGAACATAAATAATGAATAAAAATTTTTAAGACAACACTGACCTCACTTTGATGAGCAACTACAGACTGAATGGGCTTGCTGATTGCTGAAGTGCGTAGATCCCATATGTGCAGATATTGATCATCCCCAACTGAACCAAATAAATACTCATGCCTCAGATGCCATGCCACATCTTCTACAACACCTTCATGAATCTATTTGTAGAAATCATTAAATCATCATCAGTAAAACACATCTCTCAATATAAAAGGTAGGAATGCTGTAAGTTTGGATGAAGCTTCAGGTTTGCTACTTGTTAGCAAATAGACATATAAAAAAACTGCATTGCTATCGATATGTCCTAAATGAAGTTCATATTAACTGCCCAGTATGAGGTCAGGCATAAATCTTCTTTTCTATCAATACTCCTCTTTCACTCACAAGTTTCTGCTTGATCATTTCAAATTTCTTCTCAATCTTTTTTAACCCCATCAGAATGTAGGCATAATGCTCTTCCGCAATGTAGTTTTGGTTTTAACATGTAACGTAACTATGCAAAGCTTCAAGAGTTGAAGGTTGCTAATGCAGCCTTCTTTGAGTATCACAACATGTCCAGTGCAAAATCTGACACACCTTAAATATCTGCATTGCATCCAGGGCCTTATTCTTTGGAGTTGCATTGATGTCCCACAAGCATATTTGGGCATCATCTGAACCACTCAATAAATGACCCTGCTTGAACTGACTCCACGATAAGCCATAGCCTTCAGTGCTATGGCCCCTCAGTCTCAAATCAGGATTGCACGCACCATCTAGAGGAGGCTTGGATGGATGCTTGCTATAATCAAAGACGTAAACTTCTGCACTAATTGTCTTTGTAGCAATAATAAACGGATTTTGGGGCATATAACGAGCGCGGTTGACTTCTCCATCATGATTTATTTGCTGGATTATTTGAACCTGCAAGAAGTACACATAGAATTATATACCAAAGCCCAGCAAATCTGCCACAACAAGATGCACAGATAAAATGTTATTGCCCAAATGAGGCAGGCTTTGGATTGAACTAAGTTCTTGAATGACCAAATGCACCAAAAAAGACTGTGAGTTGGCCCCTAATCTAGGTCTCTAAATAAAATTGGGGAAAAAAAGAGCAGCAATTAACCATAGAAATAATAAAAATCAAACCTTTCCATTGGCGCAGCCGAAACCACCGATATCCGACCGCTCATCGTCATAATGGCGGGCGTCATTTTCGGAATCTTCAAGAGGGAGCTGAACCTGAGCGAGCATGAGGTAATTAGGCTCGTTCTCGGAGGTGTGGGTCCCCAAAATCATCTTCTGGACGGAGTAATCTTTCCCGGGCGGCTCCTCGCGGTCGGGAAGCCATTCGACGGTGAGGGACGGCCACTCGAGTGCATGAGTGATAACCAAATCATAAAGAAAAGGGGTATTCTTCTTCCAGATTTTATACTCCTCGTTAATCAGCCTCTCCTCCATCTCCCCCCTCATCTCATCCTCGTCTTTCCCCATTAGCACACTATTATTTTCTGGGATTTTGGGCTGGGGATTATTTGAGAAGGATTCTGGTGAGAAGAAGGGGAGGGTTTTTGGGTCAGAGGGACTTGGGGATTTTACTTTTCTGGGGAGTTGCTGGTTTTAATTGCGGAGTTGGGGTTTGGAAGGTTTGGAGGGAATAAGGAAGAGGAGGAGGAGAGCTCTTCACTTGGGCTTTTTGGGGCAAGCAGGGATTTCCATTCTTTTACCCAAAATGCCCTGGTGATTAGAAGTTAGTTGTGACATGTTAAAGAGATAATTATGCTCCCTCTCTCTCTCTCTATATATATATATGTGTGTGTGTAAAAATTGATACAAATTATGCGATAACTTATCTCTTTTAATACAATTTATTATTTTTTTACCGAGTCATTGCATCAGATTTAGAAAGTTTGATTTGCACTTTCAGGGATTAAGGAAGGTATACTAGCATATGGTCAATAGTGCAAGGGGGAAGGAAACAAGTCTCACCGGTCATGTATAGAACCTACACCATTTGATTGATTGATGACTTACATATACATAACCATTTTACCCCATTTGACTCAGAACTAACATTTCAAAAGAAATGTGGTAGACTGTGTAAAGTTAAGCTACTTTATCAAGCAAATTATATAGGATGAAAAGTATACCAAAAATCTCAATTGATGTGATTGTTCAAGAAAAAAATGTAAATTGACATGAATATATATATATATATATTAATAATCACCATATTATTTTTTGGAAAGAAGAAAATTAATATGTGAAGTTGTGAAATATATTCCATCAAAAATTCCGCTGTGTCTTTTGATATTTCTCCGTTTTTACTTTTAGTTACAAAGGGGACAAATAAGACAGCAGAAGAGGAAATGGGGACAAACACCAAATTCCTAGTCCATGACTTCGAGAATGAAAAGCCCAAGCCCAAGCCCATTAAACCTGCGTCGCGAATCTCAATTCAATAACTTAACTAACTTTTGCAAATAGGGGTATAATTGGGCGGGAGATCAATTTAAGCATTTTCACACGGTCACACAGTTAAAGAGGGAAAAAAACGGTTCTCCGACGACCATGAGAAACTCCACTCGCCGCCGGTCGACCGAGTCCCTAGCATCCGACTGACGTCCTCCGCCACCCACACCTACCAGTGTCGCCGCCACACCCGGTGATCCATGGCATTACCTTTCCACCGGCCGCGACTCTGACGCCAGCTTCGCCAGCAGCCGTCCCTCCTCCTCCACCGTCTCCATCACTGAAAAACCCTACCAACTCTCTGCTATTCGAACGATAAACGGTTACCTCTCCTCTCACTCCTTCCCTGTATCCCTCAAGCCCCCACTACCCTCAACTAAAGACATCACCGAAACCCTAAAATTTATTCTCTCTCGCATGGGCTTCACCGCCTCGAAAATCGACGATGACCTTCAAATTGTGTTGAAAATCCTAAATTGCCCTGTCAAATTGAATATATCTGCCCTTCGTGCCCCTGGTACGCCTCACTCTTGGCCTAGTTTACTAGCTGTAATTCATTGGCCTGTTCAAATTAACTTAAATGATGATCATTTATTGAATGTTAAGCAAGTGAGGTCGAATTTCGAGCAAATTGATATATTTCATTATGCGATTACTAGTTATTTGTATTATATTCGGGGAGATGATGATGCTGTGGCGGCATTGGATGAGGAGTATAGGAACAAATTGACTAGTGGGATGGAGGATTGGTGGAATTTGTGAAGGGTTTAGAAGGAAATGTGATCGAGGCACAGAAGAAGTTGGAGGGGTTAAAGACAGGACCGAGTCAGAAGGAAGAATTGGAGAAGGAGAAGAGTATGCTGGAGGAGGATGTGAAGAAGTTTCATGCCATGATTGACCAGCTAGATGGGCATATGGTGGCTGTGGAAAAGGTTTTGGAGGAGAAAGAGAAGGAGTTGGATACTAAAAATTTGGAGACCAAAAGGGTTAAAGAGGACAATGAGGAGTTGAAGAGAATAATTGAGGAGCAGGGGATTAATGCCTGGGATGCCGAGAGAATGAAGAAAGAGTTGGTGGCTGTGGAAAGGGATATTACAGAGACGGAAGTTTCAAGGAATGGATGGGAGGAGAAGGCTTGGCATCTGGATTCTGAAATTGGGCATAAGCTTCAGGAGCTGGAGGGGCAGATGATTGAGTGCAATCAACCTATCTGGAGGTTTTGTCTCTTTTCATTCTTGTTTTCTTATGTGTGCTTGTACATATTGTCTGTAAATAGGTTAAAATCATTTCATCTTTGATACAGTTTATGTTTGCATGCACTAAGTATTTATAGATATATTGCTAGTATCCAACATTGCAAAACATCGAAATCATGGATAAAGTATTTGTGGATGTAATGCTAATAATCAGTGTCGAAGCACTAGAACTTCTATGTGGGTCTGATGCTTTTGCTTTTTGGGCTTTTTAGATTGAAGTTCAGAAATGAATATCAGTATCAGCTGAATACAAAAGGATCCAGACCTGCTGAGGTGTTGGGGTTGGATTACAAATCAACACTCAAGCCTACACTTGCCTCTTTTGAAGAGAGCATCAAGAAAGGCTCGATGGAGAAATTGGAAGAGTTAATATTCCTTCAGCAACAGTCAGCTGAGAATGATGCTAAAATAGAAGGTAAGAGGAATCAAACTGCAGTTATTCATTCCCATATTGTTGAGGTTAAAAAAGCATTTCTTTGGATTCTAGTATTAGGCTTCTGACTAAAAGTTCTATTACTTTATTCTTATATGACTAAGATGAACAAAACTTATAATCATTAATTTACTTGATAACCCTCAGTATGCATACCTCATCTAGCATAAGTATTATCAAATCAAAAGGCTAAAAGTGGTTTATTGAAAGAGTTCCAATCTGGAAAGAAAATCCATGAGAACGTAGCAGGTGAGTTGTGAATCTTTCTTGTTTAGATTCAAAAGTAAATTGCATCACCATACCAAGTGAGATTGTTATTTAGCTACTGCTTTGATCTTATCAATGCAAGAGGGATGATGTTTGATATACATTTAGTAAAATGCTTACCTCTGTAAGCAAAAATATTGAAGCGTCAAAAGGCTGAAAGTTGCTTAGTCAATGAGTTTTAAGCCATTATGGAAGTCAGTAAGAGCTTAGTACGTGACTTATTACCTTTCTGTGCTTGTGTTCACAAAATACATTTGTTTCACTCAGTGTGTTCCTGGTTGCTTCCTTGATAGTCCAGGATATTTTTGGGTGATTTCAATGTTAATTGTTTCTTGCAGTTCTATATGAAAAAATTTAGCATTTTTCTAGTCGGTTGCTTGGATAATAATTTTGTCGTACGGTTTTGAAATTAACCAGGTTGAAGCTCAACTGAACATGATGCTGAGGGAAACACAGGAGTACGCTTCAAGATGTGCATCTGAAGCTAGCATGATGCTAGAGTAAGTCGAAGCAGAAGCTCTAAATCTGGAAAATGTTGAGAAAGAAGCAACTGATTTTCTAAAGGTATGTCTGTTGCCTTATTTACCTTGAGTGGTTACCTTCAAGGGTTGCTATATTAATGATTTTCTAAAGGCATGTCTTTTGCTTTATTCACCTTGAAAGGTTACTATAAGGGCTCCTATATTAATATAATGACTATACGAGAGATGTTGATACATTGCCGCACAGAACACCAGAGTTTTCATTCATGATCTGATGTTTTCTGTTGACTGATATTGTTTCCGGAAGTTTAATCTTACATTATTTTATGGACTTGGGGTTTTCTTTTGATTTTTTTCCATGTTATATAGGCATCTAAGGTGGAATTGCGGGAAGCAACGGTGCAAACTGAGGAAGAAGTTCAATTATGTGGTCATGAACTCTTTATGTTGATTGATTCTGTTTCAAAATATAAAGAGTATATGGCATCAAAAATTGCAGAGATGAAAAATGATCCTTTAGAAATGTCAGGTGCCATAGCAGACATGCACAGAGAATCCTTGTCAGCGAAATTGAGTCATAAAGTTGGCCATTGATGTAAATATACTTTGGTGGTGGTTAAATTAATTGCGACTTTATTTTTGTTTTTGTGTTTTATGCATAGTAATTTGAAAAGATGGAAGAACATATTTCTGAATGATCATATGTGGTTTATCAAGAGGGAGATTGAAAAAGAGAGATGCTAAATTATTGTTGCATTTCTAAGATTTATGATATCCGTTGGTTTTCTCGTGAACAAAAACCTACAATGAAACATATTGGCATAATTCTCAAAAAATACCGAAACAATTCTTAGAACTGTAATCATTTTCAGAGAAAGCAAATGGTTTGATCCTAAAATAAAATAAAGCCACTCACTTCCTCTAAAGTTAATAGTTTGTTATTTCCCCATTGACTAAATTAAGCAAAAATATTTTTCATCTGTGCTAATTTCAATTGTTCTTTTTTTTTTCCCCCTGTTTCCTTTATCTGTTCTTTACAGACAATTGGAATCATCAAAATCCTTCAGCATATGAATAGCATCTTTATACATTTTGTATCTGTATTTTACACAACAATAACATGTACAACTCCCAATACATGACTAACACGCTTTATTTACAGTTAATCCTACACACACAGAGCTAATGAATCATCCATTATCAGTTGAAGAACCCAAAGAATTTAACTAAGCAGCTGTTGCTTGCCCTGCATATACTTGATTTATAGCAAGCAATGACAGACTATTGGGATAACAATAGCAAATTGCCGGTTTTGGTCACTTTTGAATAGTGTTCCAGCATTGCCAGATCAGGTAGCCAGGCCCACGTGGTTGAGAGGATCTTGCCTCAATTGACAGTTTTAGCCTGAACAAGTATAACATGCATGCCAAATTGGTTAGAATGAACTTCATATACAAGAAAGATGAGAGATCCAAATCGACTAGTGTTTGGCAAAGCAATATATGATCTGATCATGCAAAAATCTTAAAAACACACTGATTCTTGCAAAGCAAGGTGCCAAACCGCCAAATATCACCTTTGAATCAGTAGAATAAAATAATCGAGTAAATAAGTAACCGTTACAGATATACAACAATGAAAAAGGCATCAGCATCAGCATGCAGAAACAGGGAAGATAAAGCGAAGTAATACACATCGCAACTTTCCATCTCTTTTAAGTAGTGTTTCATCTCCATCTGAAAATAAAGGCAGAAACGAAATGGCATTCAATTCAATTCACTTATTCATAGAGAAGCAAAACTTGAAGCAGAAACAGTACATGATTGCTTGATGCTAATGATCATACCAAGCTGAAAAGAAAAGACAGACACTCTTGCATTGAACAAGAGAAAAGGGGACAAACAAGAAGAAAGGATGAATCTCTTTAAACTATCCAAAACGAGTTAGCAGCTAAATTATTTGACCTATCATTCTAGATTTAAGCGACACAAGTATACAATTGTTGAATTTAAGAATGGCTGCCAAGTACTTCAGAGAAAAAGAGCACTTTTACCTTAATATCTCAATAAGTTAACCTTCCTGAAGAGTTCATGACCTTGTCCTTGAATAGTGTGGAGATACAGGGCTGGGGAAAGTTGATGGTGGCTTTTTAACAAATGGAAGATCCAAAAGTTGAGCAGCAGTAGGTCGAGCATCAGGATTGACTTGTAAGCATTTCAGGATAAAATCCTGAGCATCTCTTGACAAGGAATTGGGTATCGGAGGAAGTTCACCCCTACCAATTCTGAACAACGCTTGCATCTGTTTTGCAACAAAATAATAATGCTGTCAAAAGACGGATACAACTCGAAGCTTGAAGTCCACAACTCCAATTTTAAGAATGGATCATAAGACAAACAGTCAGCATTCCTCATGCATGGTAATACTAAGATACATCTCTTACAGATTTGAAACACTTGTAGTCTTCATTTCACTACCAAAGCAAATTAATTAAAACAATACTAACACTGAAAATGCGGGGACTGAAAGAAAAGGTATCAAAGAAAGATAACACAAGAATCCACCTTAATTGTTGAAACACCAGAAAAGAAGCTTCTTGGCGTATAAAGTGGTCAAGAATTAGAGCAAATGACAACGCAATACAAAAAAGATGGTATAAATAAGAATCTATCTTGATACAATTTCTGAGCTCATAATTTGACACACAAAATAAGATTATGTTAGGCATATGGACAGTTATGATAGATGGAAATAAATATCATTTCATAATTTGTCACTAAACAAGAGATAAATAGTGTTTCAACAATGTTCCATTATTAAGTTCATATTTGACTGGAAATATCATATTCTACCCCTTCCACGCATTCTATCAGATTTCAATCGCAATAAATGTCACAAGAATTGATACACATACTGCATTTCTTGTAACTGAAACATGATGATCAACTTCTAGCATTAATCTCAATGCATCGGTTCGTCCTTTGCAAATGCCAGAGCATAAGAACCAGAAAACCTACACAAAGTCAACTGCTTAAGAAATGAAATAGATATTGCTCATACCCCTTCGAGATGTGAGTAAGGAATTCGACCAGTTAACATCTCTAATACAGTGCACCCCAGGCTCCATATATCAGCAGCGCGTCCATATCCCTGATTTTTTCGATTAACAACCTGATAATAGATATAAAAGTTTCACTCTTGAGAAATGTTTATGGTGCACAACAAAATAAATTAGTCATTCCAATTTCTGACATGAATTTGTACTTCAATCTGAGTACACAGAAAAGATAGAACAAACTTTCAATGAAATAGATTTGTTTAAATACTTCCGTAAAGAAAGTACTTCTAAGCATATCTATGATTTCCCACATAGATAGAGCAGTAAATGAACACATGCATGGCTACTTGCCCAAATAATTTAATTATCTTCTCGTTAACATATTTCTTAGCAGTCAGCACTCAGAACCCAACAATTTTTTAGGGCCTATTTTATTTACCATGGTTTTTCTCCCCCCCCCCCCCCCCCCCCCAAAAGGGGAAAATCCTCTTGAAAATGCAGTTAAGTATAACAGAACAACAATGTAGCATTTGAAGAAAATATACGACAAAAATATACATACAAAACTAATTCATAGTCCATTTCTTTTTTGCCGTTTTGTTTTATCAAGTATATTAACCCAATTACGGTGACTGCACTCATCGTACAGTGTTTTATAAATTTTACAGCAGCATCACAGCCCTGTATTAAATATGTTCATTGAGATACAGAGTCAAAATTTGTCGGTCTGCAAGGCTTACCTCTGGAGCCATCCAAAATGGAGTCCCTTTGCAAGATTTAATGTCATTCAATGTGGTTGCCTGCAGAGATACACAATATCAAACTATTCAAACAACATCCAAAAATGTATTCTTTTTTTTTTTTTTTAAATAAGAAGAAGTGCATTAAAAGAAACCAACCTTTGCCAACCCAAAGTCTGCAAGTTTCACAGAGCCACTCACATCAACCAATATATTGGCACATTTAATGTCCCTGAAGATGAAAAAGAATTGCACTAGACTTAGACATGAGATGATCACAAAAAACAAAATTAAGATTTTGTGTCCTCATAATTTCCTGCAAGTGCATATACAGATACACGTGCTTGAAATTTTGATTTAAGAATATTTATTGCCCCATCCCCGCAAGCTCCTCAAGCTGTTCACAGGACACCCACCAGAAAGAAGCAATTTAATCCACTACTTTTATTCTTTTCCTTCTCTTCAGCATACATGAATACCACTAAAATAGAGGTCATCAATAAATTCAAGTCCAGCTACCCTAAGATCAGGATAATTATATGTGAAAATGCCACTTATTTAACGTCGAAACTCCAAATGTCTCAGATTTTTACTGTATTTCCAAGAAGATCATCATCCCATGTCAAATACTTCTTTATAAGACACTGATTCAGAGACTATGTAGTGAAAATGAACAACAATAAATCTTCTTGATGAACTACAAAAAAATAGGTAACCTTGGCATTTACACTGATGGGGAACTATTAACACCAACTGCCTGTAGGTGCTTAAAGATTATCAAGTTGAGTTGCACGCCTAAATTTTCGTGTTAGTGAAAACAGATTGGCCACCTGAACTAGGACATAAAGGGGTTGATGGTGCAAATGCACATCACTGATTTTAACTCAAGAAGAATACAGTAGTTTACCAAATTAAAATGTATCCGATGCTTAATTACAGCATTCTTAAATTTAATCCAGTTCAAATTACTACTTGTAAGATATTAAAAAATTAATCACAATCAGTTGAGAGACTGGAGCTTCTTCATGCAAAACAAGAGTGATAATACTTTGGAAACAGTGATCCTACAATTAGAAATAGCTGACAAAAAACCACAACTATAAAAGCAGTAAGTCAATAACAGTATTTCAAGCAGAAGGAGCATGATCTGAATCTTTTTTACCGTTGGTACGATGAGTCTTTTCTTCTCCAATGTCTATGAGAACTAAGAATACTCGAATCTTTGCTCAGTACTTACTCAGATGTCATAGATGTCATGATAACAACAAAATCATTTATATTGCTTTTGTTTGTCATTCTATCTTCCTTTTATATACTACACGCTTCCTCTTATTCTATTTTACTTTCAACCTTCTACAATCGCAGAAAAACAGAGAACCCTCAAACACACAAAAATATTTCCTACTTTCCATAAAAAGTTATAAATCAGAATCCCATGAACATTAATATATGTCTTGAAAATTAAATGTCCATCTTTTACTAGCATGCTTACTTAGTTGACTGCATTATGCATATCCACTGGTAGAGGAAAGAAAGGAACAGGAAAAGGAAAACCCATATTTTAAGATGCACAAAAAAAAAAAAAAAAAAAAAAAAAGAGGAAGGCCAACATATATAGTAAATTTAAAAAAATACCAAAAGTTGGGAGATGGTGATTTACATTTAACAAGAAACAGAACTAACGCACAGTTAATAAGATCATCATTTGAATCACCTGTGCACCACATTTCGCTGATGAAGATAATTTAATCCATTCAAGATCTGCCTAGTGTATGCAGATACTTGGGAATCACGGAGGTTGTACTTTTGATAAAGACCTGAAAGTGAACCTCTGGTAACAAGCTCCAAGAAGATATAGAGTTTGCTATCGTCCTGAAAGTGTAAACTTCTTCCATTTCAGAAAAAATCAGAAACCAAATCCCTACTTTGATGGGAGAGAACAAGAAGTTAATACATGAAAATCAACTTATAACAACCAATAAACTTTGTCTTTATTAATATGAACTTCCTTTGAGTTTTTTGAAATTATACTAATCTTCCCTCGAGTAATTTTAGTTCAAAATTTACTTGTACCTACAAATGAGATGGGAAGCAATTGTATTCAATAGACGAAAATTTTGCAAAAGTTACACAACGTAATGGGACATCAGTGTGTGATATATGAAACTTATGTTAGGTGTCTACAAATATACTGACACTTGAGAAAGCTTAATGTGATTTCCCATTATAGATCGAGTTCAAGAGTATGCTGGATACTATATTTACCAACAAAAAAATTGTCAGCAAAATTATGAACATCTAGCTGGTCATGCTTCAACAATACAATCCATCAAGAACCAAATGAGAGCAGATGTCCAAATTTGTTTCTGCATTTAAAAATTACAGGTACATCCGACTCAACAAAAGATCTTCAAACTCCTATGTCGTAGGAAGAGCTGAAAAAAAAAACTAATCTAAGTAGAAATCATGGTGACCAGATGTTTAAAGAAGAAAATGGTTAAATCTAGATTAAAAGATAACTCATAATGAACTTAAAACCTAGTTTCATTACCTAAAATGAGACTTTCAAAGGCTATCGGACAAAAAGAGAACAATTTAGCCTCATTTGTTAGGAAACTCATCATACCACAATGTCAAATACAAACCAGTGGCTCGTTGAAGAAAAACCAGCACAGTTATCTGAAATTTCTTTTACATATATATATATATATATATATATCATGGGCCCGGACAGAAACAAATAGTGTCAAGGTTTTATTTCTAAATTATTCAGTTTTCTGTCATCATATATGTCCAAATACCATCTAATTCTCAGAAGTCCAAAACATTTAATTTTGATTAAAGTGTCTCTCAAATATATGATATCAGGTACACAACCATTACTTGAGAAGATAAAATCAGATTGTTAACTCAGAAGTACATTTTAACCCCTTCAGTTGTGATGTCACAGAAGCACATTTTAACACCCTCAGTTGTAATGTCACTCTGCAGATTCCTGTTGTGAGTGAACCACAAATACCGTGCCCTTGGGTGCAAAATTCAGTAGTAACAACCATATAGCTACCATTTAAGTAACATCGCACATCAAAGATGAAATGTTGCATGAGAAATCAAGATTTACTGAGAAGATCAGAAGTATACCTTTTTTGTACCAAGATATCGGACTATATTTTCATGCTGAAATTGACTTAAAAGAGAAATCTCCTAAACCAACCGGTAAAAAAATTTCAAGTGTTAGAAACAAAATGAAGTATTTAAACGCAACAGTAAAAGCAATTGACATTTAATATAAGCACAGAAGTCTGACTGCACACAAAATAAAACACATAGAAGGATCAGAACATTGCAAAACCTGCTTACCTGCTCGAGTTGAAAAAGGCTTTGCCTCCCCTGGCTTCCTTGGTCGAGTAAAGAAACCTCCTTCACAGCAAAAAAGAACCCATCGCTGCAAGATGGGGGCATCAAAAGGCATGATATAAATACTTAGTTTTTTGGGCAAGGGAATTGGGTATGATAAATGAAATATATGAATAAATGGAAGAAAAGAGATTTTTTCTTGTAAAAGAGGTCAGATTAAATGGAAATGGGTACAATAAGTAATATAGAGAAGGACAGGAAGCATGCAGAGAAGGCAAGCAATAAGGTTCCTTTTTTTAATTTTTTTTTTTTTTTGAGTGGCCAAACAGGGACATGCAACAGTTGAGTAACGTTTATACATCAGACAGAAATATAGAGGAGAATTGCCAAAATAGATTGCTGAAGGACAAAAAACTAAAAATCTATTTACAACTTAGAATAGTCAACATCAGCTTAGAATAACCAACATCAACATATTACAACCAATTAACTGATTGAAGCCCCCAGCAATGCATTACCTCATTTCCAGTTGAAGTATCTAGCACCAGCATCTCTACTTTAATTAAGTTAATCCTGAGTCAATCAGCTATAAGGAGAGGTTGTTTAGAACCTACTTTAATTATTTTCTGTTAGATGAGCAAGACATTGGTTTAATGGTATCTAAAAATACATGCTAATAAGTTGCAAACTCAAGTTAACATTGCCAACCAAAAAAACATCTTAGCCCATCATGCAATTTAATTAATAGATCAATGTGACTTTATCATCTCCCTGTTTCTCTTGATGTTTAAGAGTTTAATTAGTTCACCACTCCATTGCTTCTATGTAATATAAACAAACTTCTACTCACTTTTACAAGTTAGTAGAATCATTAAATCTATTGACAACACTACTAATACGATGAATAGGGGCGATCTAAAGATTAAATAACTCTTACTCTGTATAGCCTTCATACACAGTCCCAAAAGATCCACTGCCCAGGAAGTCTCCCTTTTGCCAAGAGTTGATGGTGCCTCCGAATGTATGATTCGGTGAAAAACAATAGACGGATTCAGCCATCAAATTAAGTGAATTATCGTCAGCGTCATTTTCATCATTAGATGAATCAGAACAAGATTCTGAAACAATAGCCCTATCAGTCATGCTTTCCAGCTCAGGCACATCATTTCGATCTGCTATTCCATTTCCTTCCTCTCTCTGCTTAAAACCATTTAAATTCAAATCCCTATCATCCGAAGGACCAAAAGCCCTAAATAAATCCCATGTTGAACTGGTATTATCCACAACCCTCCGTGAAACCACTGGCGGAGGAGCCAATTTTGGCGGCCTAAAACCTCTAATACCTTCATTATGTAATTTATCATCTATCTCTTGAACTTCACCATTAAGCAACTTTCCATTCCCATAATCATCTTTTTCACTTGCTTTACCAGCCATACCATCAATTTGAACTACATTTAAACCATTCCTCAACTCAGCACAATCACTATCACATCTCAACTCGTCACTAACCCTAACCGTATCAGCAAAACTCTCCGACAACTGATCATTCTCAATCAAATTCCCACTCCCAAAATTATCACCGAACCTCAAACTCCTAAATTGAGCCGAAGGAGAAGAAACCTTATTCGCCTCCCAAGCGGCAACAGGGATCGAGAAATCCTCCGGTCCAGAAAGCCCTAGAGACCGACAAATTATATCAAATTCTCCCTCAATTCCTTCCACTCTAAAGCTAGTCCGCTCAGACAGCTGCCCCGGATCCAGATATCGAGCCCCGTGTATCGATGACTCGTCGAATGAAGACGACGCCGACAACGGAGAATCCGACGCATCGTAGTCGATGTTCTTGACCGCGTTTCGCCGTTCTAGCTTCGGTCTATTCCTCTTCTGCTTCGCGTAATTCATGCTTTCCCTGAATTTTCTCTCACTAAGTTTCTCTCTCTAACGACTTCGGCATAAATATATGAGTTGTGGTTGAAGAAACACAGATGGAAAATGACGAGTTAAGAAGAAATTCAGAAGAGACGGCAGCTACTGTTTCTTTCTCTCTCTAAAAAAGTGGCCGCTACGGTGGGAGCTGGGTCGACGGTCTTACCTTTTTCTTGGGTAAATGGGTTTTGAAAAATTGCACAAATAGTTCGTCGAGTTTTACAAGTTTAGTTATTAAAATTATTAAATATGTCAACTTGGTCCATTTTTCAATTTCCCACTTTTCGATTCACATCTCTTCTTTTTTTTTTTTCTTTTTTTTTTTTAAAGGAATTGGCAACCCTATTATTATATGCAAGAGGGGGACATAACTTTTTTTTTTTAAATTATTAGTTATGTGAGAAGAGAAATGACTCTTCTTGTAATAAAATTAGAAGAAAGGAGTCAGAAATTTTTTGTACCAGCCAAGTAGAGATTAAAGATTCTATTTTTTTGGCGCGTTGACCACCACGTGGTTTAGACTCTAGGCACTTTGATCACTTTATTCTCTAATTGTTTGAAGAACAAATATGAAAGTGTATAGTAATTTTTTTCAAAACAATGCATGTCAAAAAATCTTTGTGCCTCTCCATTGATGCTTAAATCATGGCACGTGGTGTTCACGTGATTTTTTTTTTTTTAAAGATAGTGAAGTGGTTATAAGTGTTGAAGTTTGAATGGCAGAATATTGAATATTTTATTTGGGATATGAAGGACTAAATAATGGTTGACTGATATAGGAGGGTCTTTTTGTGCAATTTTCTCATTTTTTTTTTAGTTAAAAAAAAAAGTCGTTGGATCAGAAGACAAGTGGGCAAATGGAGGGAAATAGTAGAATTTTTACGCGGTGCCACGTGGCGAAAAGGACGAAGAAGGCCGGGACTGCCCCAAAAAAAACAGATGCCAAAAGGGAAGAGTGTGGATTATGGGTTTTCATAAAGGGGCCAGGCCCATTATCTAAATGTTAGTTGGGCTTAAAAATGATACATCTGGACCAACCTAAAATTACTTTTCCAGGAGTAGTCAAGTTGTCAGTGGCTCAACAGCCCACCTTTTGGTCCAGTGGCAAGTGGTCCCCTGTCTGGGCCTCGTAGACTAGGGTTCAAATCCCGTTCCCCACTTTTTATCCCTTGTAAATAAATCCTCTCCTACCACAAACTCTTAAAATATCAAAAATTTAAATGAATTATGCTAATGAACATAGATTTTTTTTAACAAAATAGAACATAGAATTTGATTTTTTAAGGATAATTTGTAAAATTCAAAATTACCATACACTTCAGTGTCATCCAAATTCTTCATTTTTATTGCACTAATAATATGTTCCAACACACCTTCATTTTTTTTTTTTTTTGCAATTTATTTGACCATATTGCTTCTTTGTTTTTTTTTTTTCTACTTTTTTTATGCATCCTTTAAAAAAAATAGAATATTATGTTTCTAGATGATTAAAGTTTTTACCGAAAAGATTATGTCTAGTCGTTAATTTGCTAAGCTAAACGCATAAAAAGCAAGCACAAAGTACTATCTATACATGTACTAATAGACATACCAAAGCAATTTACAAACAATACCAAAAAACAAACCTATCTTTCATTGGTAGAACCAAGCAACAAACCTTCAAATCAATGTTGGAGTGATGTTGGAATTTTCAAAGCCAAAAAATTGGGAGTGATAGGAATTGCAACCAAACAAAAAAGTCATGGATTAATGTTAAATGATCTCTTCAACACGCACACAACACTACTTGCCAAGTGATTGTTTGATAGATGTAACCAAATAAGTAATGGTTTTTGTATATTACACTTGTGAAAGGAGAAAAAAAAGGTGGTAGAACATAATAAGGTAAAGCGGTTGTGTTTAATTAAAGTACTAATTAAAAAGCAGCAATTAATAAAATTTCATTTTTTTTAATTTCAATTTTTTGTTTCCTAATGTGATAATTCAAAAATACAGTAAAAATAGCACAAAATTTTTGACATGTTTTTGTTGCCGCTTAATTATTCTTGATAACAAATAGTACACTCAACTTAAAAAAAAAAAAAAAAAGTGGCCATTTATACGTCTTTCGTGGTTGAATGAGCCATCTAAAAAAAAGTATGGTACCCAAAAGGATTTGATTGAATATTTAAATTTTTTCCCTAAAAAAACTAAACATATAAGTTGAAAAACAAGTTGAAGAAAAATTGGACAAACAAACCATAAATAAAAAAAAAGGAAAACAAAAAAAGCAAAAATTACCTCATATTGAAATTTGCTTCATAAAACATCAATAAATTGAACTCTCTCAAAATACATATGCATACGACACTCTTTTTAATCTCCCTATATATTTCTCTCCTGCGTCACACGATACGCGATACAAAACACGCAGATAAAATCTTCGTCTTCCCCAACAACAAAAGCCTCCCCTAAATTCTTCTCCAGGCGATTTTCTCTCTCTAGTGCCACTGCAACTTCCTCTCTCAAAAACAGCCAAACAAACTCTTCTTCAAATAGTGAATTAAAAAAAAAATTACTAAGAACTTGAAAATAACTCCTGGGCTCTTCCCCTCTCTAGAATTTTCCATACCCTGAAACGTCACGAAACAACAAAGACGGCGTCTGCCAATCCCCAAAACGGCATAGTTTTTGGTATTCACAACACTTTTTCTGGGGTGCACGTCCTTTCTTTTTTTTTTTTCTTTTGCTTTATTGGCATCAATCCGACGGTTACTTTTTTACTATCTTTTACCGGGTTGTTCGTAATTTTCTTATAATATTTCTGGTTTAACTGGACTGCTGCAATTAGGGTTTTTTTTTGGGGATATTGAATTTATCTAGATATTGGAGATTAGGGTTTGATTATCTCGCCATTTATCTTAAATGGGCTTTTGTTCTTCTACCGGAAGTTATATGTTTTGGGGTTCTTTTGTATGAGGGAAAAGGCTTATTTCTCTGTGGGTCTTAATTGAGGTTAGCTTTATCTGAGAAGAGGGCCTTATTATTGTTTTGTGGGGTTTACATGGTGGCCCTTATTGAACGTTTACAGTTGCATTTGGGCATTGAAATATTGAATGTTTACAGTTGCATTTGGGCATTGAAAAAATATAAGGAGTTTACTGTTCATTACCCCTAAAAAACTGGGTCGACAGACTTGGCTCATCGTAAATACACAGTGTACAGAGAGGCAGAAACCTAGCAGTTGTTTATAGAATAGTTCAGATTCTTTCATTAGATAGTGGCATTTGAAGGCTTGGGATAAAGATTTTGCCAATCTTGATTGACGATTCTGATTATCGACTCAACAAAGATAGCTGTGTGCTGAGGGACATTTTGTTGTGGAGTAGTATAGGCACGATTGATGTTACATTCGTACAACTGTGCAAAGACACGGAATACTTTGTCAGGAGAATGTTGTGCTTGCTGAGTTTTTGGGCGAGAGGCAACTAACTGGTGGGCATTTAAGAGAAGTTGGATTTTCCCTTTTAGTTTTATGATCATGTTCTGTGCTAGTTATGGAAAGAAGTGAACCATCATTAGTTCCGGAATGGTTGAAAAGCAGTGGAAGTGCATCTGGAAGTGGTACAACAACTCATCCACTTTCCTCATCAATAGTACATTCAGGTAATGCTCATGTACTTCTTATATGATGATTTGTAGCTATTTTGTTTAAGTCGGTTCCAGTGCATTAATTGCTTTTCTTTATTGTAGATGATCATGCTGTATCAAAGTTTGCAAGAAACAAGTCATCGGTGAACCACAACGATCATGAACTAGGGCGAGCATCTATTTCTGAACGAACATCTTCCTCATATTTCCATCGGAGTTCTAGTAGCAATGGTTCTGCTCACTTGCGGTCTCATAGCAGTCTAGGGAGGAATCCCCGTAATAGGGACTGGGACAAGGACCTGTATGAGCCTCGTGATAGAGATAAATCAGTTGCAGGGGACCATAAGCACCGGGATTATTTAGATCCGTCTGGGAACATTTTTCCCGGCAATTTTGAGAAGGATGGATTAAGGCGTTCACAGTCAATGATTTCTGGGAAACGAGGTGAGGCTTGGACTAAGAGATCCGTGGCAGACTCCAATTCTGGTATTAGAAGCAAAAATGTTGATAGCAATGGCCTGCTTGATAAGGGCAACTCGGGGGGCAGTGTTCACAAAGCTGCATTTGAAAGAGACTTTCCTTCCCTTGGATCAGAAGAAAGACAAATAGCTTCTGAGATTGGAAGGGTTCCTTCTCCTGTCTTGAGTGCTGCCATTCACGGAATGCCGGTTAGTGCCTCAGCTATGATAGGTGGTGATAAATGGACTTCTGCTTTGGCAGAAGTTCCTGCAATCAGTGTTAGTGGCAGCGCCGGGGTTTCATCTGGGGCTTCGACTTCTAGTTCTGCTTCTCCGGCTTTAAGCACTTCTTCTGGGCTCAACATGGCTGAAACTGTTGCTCAGGGTCCTCCACGTGCTCAGACTGCTCCAAAGGTATCTTTCTATGCTTTTGTTGTTGCTGAGACATTTTTTCGATTGATCTTGTGCTTATACATCCTAATACTATATGCTAGATATCCGATGGTCCACAAAGGCTCGAAGAATTGGCAATTAGGCAATCTCGACAATTAATTCCAATGACTCCATCAATGCCTAAACCTCTGGTAGGAGTTGCTGCAATTGTGCATTCACATTTTGAATGTTTGAGTGGTGAATTAATTGTGCAAATGTCTGTGTATTCTTGCAGTAGCAATTTTTAGTCACAAGTTTGTCATAGACTCGATTATTTGCTTGTTTTAATTATACAATGCTTGAGATTTTGTAACTGCCATGTGCTTTGTCTATTGGTAATGCAAATCCAACAAATTTTCACCCTCTTCATGCTTGGCAAATTGTATGGGCACATTGATAGTTGTGCTGGAAAGAAATTTGCATCTTGTCTGGGTAATAACCGCAGAGGACAATGTATCATTGTAGATGAAGTCGGAACACACACACAAACAACACGGCAGGGAAGTTATTAGTTCAATTTATTTAACTAGTTGTTTTAGTTAGTAAAGGGACTAGCTATGCCAAACTTTGGCATTCTGTGAAATTGGTTCTGTCGATTTTAGGATTTATGTGAATGCCTAGCCCTTCTTTGGACTGTATGTGGTAGGGATCATGTGCGAGGCATTTGCACCTTAAGTTACATTTATCCTAAATTTGTTAAGTACATCAAATTTGAACTTTTGTTAAATGAGTACCAAGGTTAGCCGTTGCAACATATTTGTTGCGTGCATACCTTTTATTATTATTTTAGTTGAATGATTCAGGATTTTATGTTCCTTCTGTATAAAAGCTAGTGGTAAGTCTGTTCCAGATTCACAGTGGTTATTAAGTGGCTTGGAAGCTATCATTAAGTGAATATACCTCATAGAAAAACTGATCAATGTATGATTACATAAAATTGGAAATGGCCTAGATCAAAAGCAAAAGGATAGTACATGAAACATTAGTTTTTCTGACAAAATTGGACAAATTTTGCCAGGAAATGTGGCATATTTTCCATAAAGTAAGATTAACCCAATAGAAGTAATTTGTTGAAGGGAAGTTAAGTGAAAATAGTTTTTACTCTGGGTGAGCATAAGTCGAGTGGGTAAGAAAAAGCCCTATACCTTGCCACATCCATTCTCATTTCAAAATATCTATCTTTACCTATTAGATTTTTACCTTGACATTTTTAGCATAGAATGTGGATATTGTGACATGAAGAATATGTACCTTCTAATTTGAACACAGCGCAGAACAAAAAATTATATAAACTCAGCTAAGCTAAAAGTTAAATTAAATGACAAGGATCAATTCATTATGTACTTAAAGAGAAAAATATTAGCAAGAATATTAAGCATTAGGAAGGAGAATTAAAGAACTTGTTTCGGTATAGGCGAATTTTTTATTGGTCATTATTTTTAAAGTTTTTTCATGTGGGCAGTGAACAGGACCAGGTAGTTATATGGATTCAACAGGTGAAATAGGCCAATTCAGTCTGGTTTTGAAGACACAACAATTGGGAGTTATCTGATCTAGAACTGTTTTTGATTCTTTAAGTAGAAAATGGAGTATGTTATAGGTGTTGCGCCATACTCTATCTTAGCCTATTGTGTTGACAGACTAAACTGTACCTATTTTATTTCAATTATTCTCTGTTCAACTGGCCTGTTGTTTGGAGATTATAGCTTTCAAAAAGTAGAATAAAAAAAAAAAAATTACACATGCATGGAATGAAGACACATGGATATAAGTGAGAGTTACCAAGTACCTTATTGTATTTCCTTGATTGATGTTTCTTGTCAGACAAATTTTAGGTTCCTTTAGCGTCATATCTTTTGTCAACCTACGAGAAAATTTTTATTGTGATCACTTTTGATTTGAAGAAGTTCAGTGGTTATTAAACTTCACTGAAGATGTTGTTTTATCAGCAATTTGAACTTGACAATTAATTCAAAAAGTGAAAAATGTCCATATGGAGGTGGTATAAATTTAGCGTGATATTAGATATCCTTCTTTGTTTAATTTTTGAAGCTTATCTATGTTGTAATGTCAGTACCCTTAAGGAATTTATATAATATCATTTATGCAATAACGATCTTGAGATGTAAAGAGATAATTTTACTTGTAAGGATAATTCGTATCAAGGTTTATGCATTATGCCTGATAGCTTGTTTGAGGTCATTTAAGTTTGTCACTGTTCCGCTTCTTTTCTTTCTTCCGCCTCGTCTTCACCTAGGTAGAGAAGAAAAGGTTATCTTTTCATCATCCTTCAGTAATATAGTAATTTTTGGTACGCATAGTATAGGAGGGAGTAGGGACAAATATATGAGGACGTGTAATCTTAGGGACATGCATATAGACTATTTTACTGTGCCTCCTTTTAAAAGGAGCAGAACACAAAAAAGAATGAAATCAGTTTCTGCATGAACCTGTAAAACAATGCCAATATATCTGACTTTTGTGTGCTTTTAGAATGAGATAGGAAATCATTTAGCATCGTTTGAAAATATAGTAGTTCAAGATATGGCAGGAAAAGGAAAAGGAGTTGGATTTTCACATCTTGTGTTGTTTCAGTAAGCTTGTTCATTCTTGTTTATTTTTGGTTTTTGGTTCTTTCATTGCTACAGATGCTTTTCTTTGTGTCTTGTTTTTTCCCCCCTTTCTGGGTTTTAGATGTTGAAAACATATTGACTAATATGGAAAGATAGTGCTAGTAATGTTTTGTCCATTATCTTCCTGTTGGACCATGCACCAGGTTTTGAGTTGTGTGTGAAACAGGAGCCAACTCCTTCAATACTCAAAATGGAAATAATAAATAAAGAACTCTCACAATGACATAATATTATACACATTCTATTTTTGGTTTGTGAATGCTGTGGTTTGATATCTGTAGATTGAGATGACGAGGATAGCTTTATGCATTTTCAATGCTATATTTTCATATACGCACTTGAGGCAATGTTTAAAAATCTTTCTTCTTTCAGGCTTTGAATTCTTCTGACAAGGGAAAAAGCAAAGCTGGACAGCAGCAGCATCCAATTTCTTCACCTCTTCTGAGTCCTTCTTTGCGTGGTGGGCCTGTTAAAACTGATGCTTCTAAGACAACTAATGCTGGAAAGCTTCTTGTTCTCAAGCCAGCAAGAGAGAGGAATGGTGTGCCTCCTGCTGTCAAGGATAGCTTGAGCCCATCAGCCCCTGCTGTTGCTACACCAGTGGCTGTATCTTCTTCCTCTAGGGGACCTGCAAACAACCCTGTGTCCCCCAATGCTGAGCGCAAGCATGGCTTTACAGTGTTAGAGAAGAAACCCACGTCTCAATCTCAGAGCAGAAATGATTTCTTTAATCTTATGAGGAAAAAAACTATGCCAAACTCCTCTTCTGTTCCAGAAGCTGGTCCTGCTGTATCAGCTTCGACTCTGGATGGGTGCTCGCCTGCAGAGAATAAGATTGACTTGACCTGCAGTGATGATGCTCTTCACAGAAAAGGGTTTGTTAACCATTCAAGATCTCTTCCACTATTTTCAGAGGAGGAAGAGGCTGCATTTTTGCGCAAACTTGGTTGGCAGGAAAATGCTGATGAGGGTGCTCTCACAGAGGAGGAGATTAGTGCTTTTTTAAAGGATTGGAGTAAGGTACTTTGTCATATTGCTTTTAACAACAGTGGAAGTTTAGCGGTCAAGATGAGTTTGTGCAAATGACTGTTTTATTAAATTCAAACACTTTCTGTTACCCGTAGTGAATCAGCTAGCTTTGCGTGTCTAGATGTTTTGCTTTGATACTAAACGGCTTGTGTGTTTCATGCAGTATGTGGATTCAAAGCCATCCCTGAAAATTTTACAAGGAGTGCAACCAAAATTTCCATTGCTGCTTAGCTCACAAGTTGGTGCTGTTTCTTCTGGTCCAAACTCATCTGACTCTACATTGGAATCTTGATTTCACTGAACTGCTTGCTGGTTTTGACTGAGTTAAGTTTGGGAGGCATTTTTCATTTTTTTTTTCTTCATTAGTTTTATGAGGTATTCAGATGGAAATTCCTGATGATCCAAGTGAGTACTGAAGAAAGCGGAAGCCATGCATTTCCGTGGAAGTGAATAGGAATAAGTACAGGTGGTCCAGTTCTGATGATGACTTCTGAAAAGCTACTTTACCTGCTATAAGATCTAGAAATTTTGAGGTTTAGGAGTTGAGGTGAGAAGTATAGGAATAGGTTATTGTAAAGCTGCTCAATGAAATTGATTGGGCAAAAACTGGGTGGATCCGTTTTGGGTTTTGAAGAAGGGTCAAATCAAACACGTGTTTTGGTTTATTTTGTCCATTTTAAAGGGGAACTAGAAGGATAACTTTTTAATCTTTAGTGTTCTTGTTTATGAGAACTTTCATACCTGTTGATTATATATTTTATAAACCAATGCATGCATGCTAAAGTTGTACAATCTGAAAAAAGCTTAGCTTTCGGGGTTTTATGAGGGACCTAAATGGACCAATTTTTTGTGACTTGTTTATTGAAAGGATCGGTAGCGCAGAGCTACCATCGGTTGAAGCTGCTTCCCTCTCTCTACAACAGTGTTCCAAAACGGGTTACAAGTTTGCAATTGTAGCCTGTAATACCTGCAAAATAAATGATTGACAAAAGTGCGAACTTTGCTGTGAGGCGTTGTCTTGTGATTCTGTATGTGAGAGATTGGTCGGTAAAGGGGAGTATTTTAGGGGTGTAAAAGAGTTTGAGATGAGCATCCGGTGCCTGTTCTTCTGAGATATTGACATGTGAAGAAACATAAAAAACTGAATACATAAAAGAATAACAGTACAACTTCTTGGGGGTCTGGCCCGGGGTAATTAGATTTTAAAGTTTTAGGTCCAATTATCTTTCAATATGTATAAAGCTGCATATCTACTTACTCTCAAATTTATCCCCATAATGATGTACAGGAGAAAAACCAAAAACTCAAACTTATGCATTTAGTGATACGAGTGGACGTTGACGGCTGAAGAGTATCGTACTAATGAAGCTTCACCTAAGAATTGTATTTTCTTCTTTCATCTTTAGCATTTTATCTTTTTAATTAGGTGAACCTTGAGTTAAATTGCTTTCCTTCTCATCAACCTAATACTGATACTAATTAACGAAATAGACCGATTAAAACTTATTTTTATATGTTTTTCTAAATCTTGTCTAACTAGAAACTTAACAAATTGGTGAAAATTCAAAAGTATTTTACGGGCTCATAATGTTGTTTTATAAGCCATAAAAGCTTCAGTTTCATGTTTTAACGTATTCATATTAAAATATATACAAAATTTTTAATTAAACAAGAAGATGGCCAACATGTTTATATGATAACATGGAAAAAAAAAAAAACAATAATAGTTTCAAAGATGATAGCAGCAACATGCAAAGAACGTGTAGTAGGCTGGTCAATAGATGCGGAGGAGATGTTCGCCAACAGAGATCTGATGACTTAAATGTATGGGTCCTTGCTTGGTGATGATTCGACCTCCTCAGTTCAGCTGCCTTACTGTTTGCGTTAAAAAACAAAAGGCATCAAGATAATCAATGGCTTTTGAATTTTAATCGTGAGTTCTAGATTCTACAGTTGTGTTAGAATTGTGTTCCAGAGATCAATCTTTTTATTGTTCTTTAGTTTCTAATAAATTTCCAAAATAGTTTCCAAAGCTTAAAATTGATTCCAATTCACTAATTTATTCTTAAAAATTTAAGGAAACATGCTTCAATACAACATACATTCCATATTTTTATATACCTAATATTCCTAAACTAAATAGATAATATTAGTAAATACATTCCATATTTTTATACACCTAATATTCCTAAACTAAATAGATAATATTAGTAAATATGCTTTAATAAAATTTACATTCCTAAGACAAATACTCATATTAGTATTACAAAAATAGCCCAAAGAGTTATAAGAAAAGGTATTTAATTTTGGTGACATAATATTGTCATTAATTTATTTTATAAGGAGCGCTATGAGAAATAAATGCAACAACTTGCAAAACTCACACTTCTAATATATGTAAGATGTAAGATGTAAGATATAAGATAAGATAAGATTTATCCGATGATGGCTTAAAATAAGTTGATTGGTTGTGTAAGAAAATATCTTTGATAGGCGACCGTAAACTCCGGTCTATGGCCTAGAATGTTAGTCGAACTTGGATTGGACTCATCATTTGAAGCCTCTGTCCAACCAAGCTTGGGCTAAATGCAAAGACTTCTGTATTCCGGGGAATGTGTAGCTTTGCAAAGTCTCCCAGACGAAAGATACGGGGTTCGTTACGCATTTCTTTTATAAATTCTTATTCTTTTTTTAATATTAATATACACATTAGGTTTCCATAACTGGATATATTATTTAAAAATATATATTTTGGTTTTAGTGCAACAGTTTGCTATATATGCTGTAGAGTTGGATTGAAACCAATATCTGAAGTCCTAAAAAAAGTAACGTAACTCATAAATTTCAGAAGAATAGACAACTGTGGAAAACAATGAAAAGAAAATATCACAAAATAAAAATTCAACAAGTCTAAAGTAAGATAAAAAAATTAAAAGCTGAAAATGGCGACCATGTTTTTTCCCGTCAAAAGGTCACATTGCTCACCGTGTTGTATGCAATATAGTGCTCTCATTTCAATTTCCATGTGCAGCCGAATGTGTTATTAGTCTATAAATATGCTATGGGATGTGTAGACTCAATAGAGGAGGTCAAGTTAGATGAAATAACAGAAACCAACGTCGGGTCAACTTTGTTTGTATGTATGCCCATATCTATATATATATATATATATATATATATAAAATTACATTGATCTGAGGGCAAAAAGTAGTAGTACTACACTAATCTTTTTTTTTTTTTTGACAATTGGGGGAAGGGAATTGGGAAAACCCACTCAACTCCAATTGAAAGGAGGAATGAGAAAAGAACCTAAACTTTACCCCACAAACCCACTCCAAAAGCCATGGTAACTTTTAGAGGGGCCACAGGAGCTTAAGTACTAGACTCTAACAACCAACTCATCCGATGTGGGACTTTATGTTTTTTTGACAATTGGGGGAAGGGAATTGGGAAAACCCACTCAACTCCAATTGAAAGGAGGAATGAGAAAAGAACCTAAACTTTACCCCACAAACCCACTCCAAAAGCCATGGTAACTTTTAGAGGGGTACTACACTAATCTTTAATAATTCCAACGTTAAAAGTTATTTTGAGATTTTGGTGCTTTTCAGGATAACTTTTTTTTTTTTTTTTTTGGAGGATTTTTCAGGATAACTTTTGATTTGAAACTTTTTTAGATGCTAGTTGTAAATCGAACAATAACAAATTAGTGGAGTAGCATATAACAGAATATACGGGAGCATGTTTTTGTTTTTCATTTTACCGTGCAAGAAGTAAATGGCAAATATATGTAGTATAACCATTAGTAATTGAAAATATACTAAAAAGAAATTGTTGCAGTTTATATAAAGCAAATGTGTGTTCATTCTTGTGATCGTCATGGTGACAAAACAATTACAAAATAGAGGACGATTAAGTCAAGTGGAATCATATTAACGCTTGTCAGATGAGTTGACTAGAAGAATTTATTATGCACATAAATACAAATTAGTAGTTATTTAAATACAAATAGTATTCTGGCGATGACAAGCAAGAATGGATATGGAAGATACATTTGTGGTATGACGCTTAGATTAATACATCATGCTTAGAATTTAGTTTCAATTCATGCAATAGATCAAGTTTTTTTTCCCGGTAAGCAAAAACTATATATCAAGCTTATATTAATGTAATTGTGAAAAATGCGTTAAGTGTTTAATATCTATATAGGGTATTAAGTAAAACTTTCATATTTATTTTCTTATCTTCTTCTAGAATTTTTCCTATACTATACATAAATAAGTCTTTTTTTTTTTTTCCAGTGTGCGATGTTGCCATACCATACGGAAAAGTATACAATACACCACGTGCATTGTCACGTGGTGTACTAAAACCAATAATTTATCACCATGTGACAATGGTGGGCCATACCTTGTATTATTTGGCGATGTGTGATTGGTTCTAGTGCACCACGTGGCACGCCACGTGACGCGCGTGGTGCACGCAATACTCACTCCATACCATACACGGTCGAGAAAGAAAGAATGGTGGGAGCCAGCCAGCCAGCCAGCAAGGTGGTGAACAAAAGTTTTAAGGGGAAAATAGTCAAGGCTGTCCCATCCGATATGATACATATCTCATTATTCCATCAAGAAAGAAGGCGCGCGAGCACAAACAACCATACAACAATGGTCAATTGACACTACATCAAGTCATGAATTTGGCCGCTAGGTACGCCATGTGTGGGTGCTTATGTATTTTTATTTGGATGAATAAGGACAAAATATTTCTTCGGTTGAATTAAACAAATGTTTGTTGGCGACATACACTGATGTACAAGTCTTTAATGACTATTCATCGTTTGTGAGAAAATGATAAATGATCATGAATATTTTTGAAATTAACTGAGGTCACGGTCCCATTCATTAATAACAAATGTTTTTGTCAAATTTTATTAATTTTTTTATCTACCGCTCGTAGACTCGGTCCACAATAGAATCCTTCAATGACCATAAATGCATTTGGTGGGGAGTCTTATGATAAAATGCTGATTACTTTTAGTTTTGTCAAGTATCGTTCTTTAAAATTTGGTTTTCAAAAATCACCTCAACAGATATTATACCGAGTTGGCTAGCTATAACCTAAGTGAGTGCTGAAATATAAGTATTGTTCATTACATTTCCCTCGCAAACACAATTTCCCACAGGGTTCCTTCCTACTTCAAAGTGCAATTGGGATCTCCACCTGTTTATTAGTTTAATGACTTCCATTCAGGATGGATCATTGTTCATCAAGGTAGATCTTTAGGCATTACATGATTGTGTGTGTGTGTGTGTGTCCAAAAAAGAAGGATCAGACCTTGGTCAAGTAACTGAAGCAAGAGAGTGGAACGATCCCCATAATTAACTACAGAATATTAATTATTATTCCTTCACATGCATGCATTTTGTCATGTTATTAGAGATAGAATTGAAATTAATCTCCAAAGTATTAGTCCTTTACTGCTTTTTTCTCTTTTTAAGTACTACTAATAATAATTGTATTGATTGTCGCATGCATAGAATAATCAACGTAAGAATTTTCTGCGGCGACGCTTGCTCTTCCTCCAAGTCCAAGCTTATACATCTTTTCAGGTGAAGGTCGTTTCGTCTCTTTTCCAGCCGACCAATAATCAAGAAAGTGAGTGACATAGGAATTCCAACGAATTCATTTTTCTTAAATCCCAGATATTTTTTTTTGGTCAAGCCTTTTTTTTTAAACTGTAAAATTGCTTGGTCATATAATTCAATGAAATAAATAGGGTACAATATGTGGCCTAGTCCTGTAGTCTAATGGTCTTATCATATTCCATATCCTAGGAAGTGGAAAGTTCAAACCATGAAGAAAAGAATGCTTCCCTTATCATGGAAAGAACCAAAAGAGGGAAGAAAACATACGAAAGACAAATATGGCAGATCAAAATAGTTGGTCATGTTTTGCTTTGAGAAAATATATGGCTAAAATTATGAGTTCAAATTCTCACTCTTCCATATTCCTTTAAAATTTAAAGAAAATGTTGAATGACGAATCTATAAGCTTGAATTTGTTTTAACGTGTGATTTGGTTGCTTGTGAAAGTTGTCCATCACTTTCTTCTCCATTACTTCTTATTCAAACAATGTAGAATAGAGTGTTGAAAAAAATATGAATAAAACAAAAGCTACTTATAAAATTCTTCCAAGTAGCCATCATTAGACTCGTGGTGTCTTCTCCTTGTAGCTTGTTTCGGCAATCACATCCAAGGGAGAAGAAGAAAATTCCACGTTTTGGACTGCATCAACTTTATTGGTGGAAAACTCTTTTGTCATACTAGAATGAAAAACTTTTAATACTGTCAATGTTTTTCTCTTCAGATTTTCGCTTCACCAACCTAATGGTGGTTGAAGTTCAATTCTGAACTTTCTTCATTAGCGCATAGGTTTTAGTTAATTAACTTTTATGGTTTATAAATCAATAAAGTTTGGTCAACAACCATGAAGATTCCAATGTCATTTAAATTAGTGCAACTAAATACAGTATTGCGAGTTGCCTCAGAATATGATTACAGTTGGATCTAAAGTGTAATTAATGTACACAAGATTAACCCTATAAACATTTTTATCAAAAACTTTATATAATGCAACATGATAATAAGTAGCTCGGGCAATTAACTATTATTGCTCAAAAACCAAATATTCAACATCAAATGTTTTTATATTGAATTCCACCATAAGTTTGCCGTTTTTTTAGGTTCATCGTATGTCAGATTTGAATTGGTAGCATCACGAAGGAGTAATCTGACTGAGAATATATCTCCAGATATCTTATCTTATATTCACCAATTGCCTTAAGCTCCAATAACATGTTCCTAGCGTGAAGAGATGAATGCATCTTAAGTGACACATCTGATCTTCAAAATGAATATAATCTTAATTAATCCAAGAAGTCTCCTAAGTTAACATTAGAGGTGGCAGCGCAGCGCAGTTAATTAAACAAATGAAATCTAGTGGAAAGATGGGCAAGTTTCTTCTAGTTGACAATTTCATGATCTGATCCCAAGGCCTTCCTTAGTACAGGTCTCATGTTTCCCTGATTAAGTGGATGAATGATGTCAGAACTTTCCCTGAAGCCTTATAACGTCAGGGTTTGAATCCTTAATCCGCCTGCGAAGCTGTGATTAAGAAATTCTATGTCAACTATTAGGTTATGAACAATGAGCTAGCGCTGGCTGCAATCTTTGTTTATTCTAGTAATTCCGAAATGCCTCAATTAACGTGTTCTTTAAAAAAAATGAAATTCTGTACTCTCCTGGCATTTAGATAATTTTGCAGTATTATAGGTTTATTATGTAAAAACAATGCAAAAATTATGCATGTTGCCTGTTGAAAGAGGCAGGAAGTGGTTGGAGTCATATTGCTAGAACAGAAGGATAAAGGGAAGTATATTGTTCAATTCTTGGATATAAATAGTACAAGAAAATGGTAGATAATATAAGAAACCATATATTTGCCAATCAAAATCAAGAAAACAGTAAAAGAAAATGTAGATAGGTGAATTCACATCAAACAAATTGTGAAATATATAACTTTCTATTTAAAGTACATGCACATTTATTTATGGAAATTGCAATTTGTAGTTATTCATGCGATTGGTCTCCAAACAACTGAGGATAAAAGTGATATGAATTAAAGGATATCACTATATCTGGTTAAAAAAAAAATTACTATGGTTGTTTTTATTAGGAGCCTAAAGTAATTACAAAACATAGGTTTGGGCTGATGCCACTTCTGGCTAGTAGTCTTTTTTCTTGTACTTGCTTATGAAATTATTTATAACTGATTAAAGATTCAGTTAAAAAGTCAAAGCTTAGATGCGTCCTTGTACTTCTAATTATAATTATACATTTTAAAGACGAGGAAATTGACTTTGGTGCCTCAAAAGAAGGTAGTGAAAATTAGAGAAAGACAAAGAAAGAAAGAGAGGCAGCAAGTTACTATTCATTTGTTTTCTACAGAGCCAGAAGAAACTTAAATGGAAATTGATCTATCCCTCAAATTAGATGCTCAACAAGCAGAAACAGTAGAAGATCAAGATCACCATCCTCATCATCAAGAAGTAGGGGAATTTCCAGTTGAAGGAAAAATAGAAGCACAAGATAAAGCAGCCATTCAAGATAAAGCACAAAATACATCCTTGAACAATTTCTTATCTGAAACTATGAAGACAGAAAAGGTATATCTCATGTTCTCTCAAACCTCGATCACCCTCTTCTTTTCTGACTTTTCTGCATGTGAATTGAATATATGACTGCGAAAAAGTGCATGAATCTCATTCCCAGCCCCTGAAAGAATAATAGACGAATAATAAGAGAAACTAATAATTAACCTCGATTATCGATCTGCCATGATCCAATCAATACTATGCTAATCTAATATTTTTTCAAACTGTATAGCTATCAGTATTGAAGATGGAGATGGACCGCATGAAAGAGGAGAATAAGGTATTAAGAAAGGCGATCGAGCAAACCACGAAAGATTATTATGATTTACAAATGAAATTTGCTGTTGTCCAACAGAATGTTCAATCCAAGGTAATTGCTTCTGTTGCACTAACTAATTTAGCCATCTAGCCAGCTGACTGATGCTCATATTGCGTTTTGATTAAATTTGATCACAGGATCAGAGAACCTTTTTTTCACTAAATGGCAATGATAGCCCGATTGAGGACCAGACGAAAAGTTCAAAATTTTTAGAACTGAATCATCAAACACCACCGGCTGCATCACAGGAAGATGATACTAAAGGAAGTCATGAATTAGGGTTGTCACTGATGCTGCAAAGCAGTACAAGTCAACCAAATGGAGAAGACACGAGAAGCATTGAGAAAAAAGAAGATGCAACAGCATATACAACATTCCAGCGTAAGATACAAGGGAGCAGCAGCTTAGGAGGAATCACAAATCCCGTTTCTTCCCCTTCTAATAGGAAAGCTAGGGTTTCGGTCAGGGCCAGATGTGAAGCAGCCACAGTGAGTTTAATAATTCAGCACTGTTGCTTAAACTTGATCAAATTTGTTCTTGATATCACTAACTTAAAAAATGATAATTATAAAATTCTTTTTCTTTCACAGATGAATGATGGGTGCCAATGGCGAAAATACGGCCAAAAAATTGCCAAAGGAAATCCTTGCCCACGAGCCTACTATCGCTGCACTGTAGCTCCAGGATGCCCGGTAAGAAAGCAGGTAAAATCATCTTGACTTCTTTGGTCATAATGTACAGTTTTCTTCTTTTTTTTTTTTTTTTTTTTTGAGCCCGTAGGCCTTATTTGTAATCTACTCATTGACTTGTTTACTTCATTTGTGTGCATATGTAAAACTAGGTGCAAAGATGCTTGGAGGATATGTCAATTTTGATTACAACATACGAAGGAACACACAATCATCCGTTGCCTGTGGGTGCCACAGCAATGGCATCATCAGCGGCAGCATCGTATATGTTACTGGATTCAAGTAACCCTCTTTCATCAGATGAAATACTGGCCAATTTCAACGGAACAGCGCCATTTTCTTACCATAGTCCTCACATCCTGAATCCATTCTCATCTTATGCATCAAACCTAATAAACGTTCATCCTCCTGACCCGTCTAAGGGGATCGTTCTTGATCTTACAAACAATGCTAATTCGGATGCTCGACAATTTGGCATTGCTAGCTCTTCATCACAACACTTGGGCTATTCTTGGATGCCTAAACCGTTACCAAACAATTGCTTTGGAAATAATGTTAACAGTGTCAATGAGTTTTTCCCTGGTCCCAAACTGATTGAAGGTGGGATGGGACCTAAAGGTGAAGAAAACAAGTCATTGGCTGAAAATGTGAGTGCAATTGCTTCTGATCCTAAGTTTAGGGTTGCTGTCGCGGCTGCCATTTCCTCACTCATTAATAAAGAAAGCCAAACTACAAGTCATCCTCCTATAGCACCTTCTTTAGTTCATAGAGATGGTGAAAAAGGTGGCAGCTCATCCGGTAGTAAGAATTGGATTCTTGAATCTCTCTCCACAAGCAGTAAGCCCATCTAGAACTCCCCGTGAAAAGAGGTGGTGATATTTATTAAAATTTTGGTTCAAAGACGGATTGGAAGATCGTAGTATTACTTGCAATTGTAGATTATATGATAGTAGTACCCTGTCAATTCATTGTGAAATTAATTTTTTTCTACTTTTCGCACTAGGGAGCTAGTGTATTTAGGTATAGAGACTAATTAACTTCTCTTTCCTTTCTATCATAATAATAGAGTTCAAAATATAGAAGTATGCTGTGATTTCATTAAATATAATTGTGCATTGTGATTTGGATTTCTACGAGAATAATGAGTTTTTCTTAGTTACTATTATTAGTCTATGCAGCTGATACTTGATTACGAGGTCCAATGACATATTTCGGCTACCTTAGTTTTATTAAATATTGTTTGGATAAACAAGAACACAATCTGTTGCAAATTGACAAATTTTGCCCTTCAAGAAATGTTTGCAAGTGATCGGATAATTAAATACTACTATTTATGGTCTAATTATCAATGGCTACAGTAGAAGCACCATCTTGGTAACAGCCTAACACCAATCCTGCCTCTGATGTTTCACTCTCTAGACTATAGCACTTGTGTTGCACATATATCTCTCAATTTGTTCAAATTCAGCCAACCATTTTTAGGTCAAATTTGAGCCAACCTTGAATACTATGAAGAATGAGGTCCAATTAGAATCCCTTAGAACTTCAATTGGTCGTGATTTTAGGTACCTCCTTAGCCTAAAGGTTCTACAACTATTTGGTCAACAGACTAGCTATACACCACATCATTTAGGACATGTTAGAGAGAGAGAGAACATTGTAATTAGAGTCAGGAGTACAATGGGTTTATTCTTCTTCTGAAGTACGAAATATTGGCGGACCTATGAGGAGAAGAGTTTGCATTACACAGCTGTAGTAATTTAATTACAGGACTATGTGAGGGTCTACATGACCTTCCTCCTGCATTAGTTACAAGAGAAAGAATAACGAGCTAGGGACTTGATTTGAGCCCCAACAATAAGGTTATGTATATATGCACACGCACATGTATGTAAATGTATACACACACACAAAAGGATAAACCCATGTCAAGTATTTCGATAAGGGACAATTATACATGACACTTAGAGCCTTTCTGGACACTCATTTGTTAACACTATATTGTATATACATCTCTTGTAATCTATTGAAAGAAATATAATAGGAAAAGACAAAATCAACTTGTTGGATGTTAAAGTTTGATGCAGCACATTTTACCTGCAAGAGGTCCTTTTTTTTCTTTCAATTTTTAGATTTTATTTGCTAGTTAGGAAGAGATTACCGGAAATGAGTTGTACAATTTTAATTAGTCTCAAACACATGCAGAAGCAAACAAATTTTAGCACAAGAATTCATTAGGAAACAAAAAAGTAAGAGTTAATTTCGAATTAGAAATTCAGAAGTGCAACTTAGAACATATTACTACTTAAAGTCACCTTGTGGTTGCGTTACAATTAAATCAATTGACACCATTCGTGAGGCTTGTCTTCAAAGTCTTGCTCATTCTAATATATATATACTCATATCAACCCATAGAATCAATGGTAATTTGAATCTTTACAGTAGCTTGGTTATTTGTCAAATTTATCCTGTCCTTCGTGTATTCCTAGAGTTGTTATCTGAACCGAGCTGTTCGCGAATATGGCTCGGTTCGACTCATGAAGGTTCGAATTCGATTCATTTGTATAGCTAAACGAGCTAAACTCGAACAAGAAATTTGGCTCGTTTAAACACGAGCCTTGTTCGCGAACGCTCGTTAATGTTCGCGAATAAGGGACAATTATGCCTTTTCACCCCCTTAGTATTCCCCGTACCATACCCTAATTCCCTAACCTAACTGTAGTTCCTCTCCTTAGTACTCTCTTCTTCAGATCTTCTTACTACTGGTCGCCACACCACAAAGCCACAAAGCTTGCATCCCTCTTAACCACCGCAAATCACCACTAACAACTGTGCAAAATCACCGCCAGTCACCACAATTTCTTTCTCCTTTTAAACCGCCAGCATCACTAATCTTTCAAGCTCATCTTCTCTTTTAAACCACTATTACCACTGCTGCTCTTTGTGTCTGCCGATCTGCTGCTCTCTATGTCTACCGATCTGGTGCTCTTTCCTACCGATTACATCCTCTAAACCACCAGGACCACCATTATTGACTGAGCCTTGTCCAATTTCTTCGTTTCACGAAGAAAGAAGCTGTCCGTTTTTGCCTGCATTTGGTGAGTGAAATTATTTTTACCATAGTTAATTTCTTTTTGAAGGATTCTATGCAATAAACCCCTGTCTTGGCAATTGCTTTCGGTATTCATTGTGAGCTACTTTGTTTTTTGATTAGATTTGTCCAAAATTCAAAAGTTTTCTGTAGGGCTGCAAGCGAACCGAGCTGCTCGCGAGCAGCTCGGTCTACTACTCGACTCGAGTTCGTGTTGACCTAGCTCGAGTCGAGCTCGAGCAGCTCGTGTAATTAACGAGCTCGAATTCGAGCATTTAAAAGTAAATTCGAGCTGCTCGTCGAGCAGCTCGAAAAAATATATATAAATATATATTAAATTTGAAAAAATATATATAAATATATATTAAATATTTATATATAAAATTACTAACTTACCCATACTTCTCTACAAAATTATAATTTTAATATCTATAGAATTTAGACAATGGGGTTAATTCTGGGAATTGAAATTACTCCAAATTTTATGCTAAACTAAATAAAAAAAACTTAATAAAAAAAATGAGAAACTAGAATAGAAAACAAAACAAAAGAAGAACAAACAGCCCTAATTTTAAACAGTTGGATTTTTGTTCTTCTTCAAGCAGCCCATCGTCTAGCCGCCCTCCCCCACTTCCAGCTGCTGCCCGCTTCAAGCCATCACGGCATCCCTCCAGGTTGCCATCGCCGCTTCCCTCCAGGTTGCTGTCACTGCCGTGGACAAGCTACCATGGGTAAGTCCCATTTCCTTAGATGGTCATATCTCGAAATGGCTAATGATTTGAAACGATTTGGTGTTTTTCTTTCTTTCTTTTTTTTTTTTTTGTTTTTTGGTGGCAAGAATATGGTATGGTAGACCTGTATGTCTATCTCATTTTGCTGATCTGAAAAAATGAAGCTTTTGTCACTAAGAAGTTTAGATCTCGTCTATGTGTTTTTTTGTTTTGAGGAAGTGTTTAATTTGCCTTAGCTTTTCATTGGGTACCATATCATTCTGTGCTTGAACCTCTATTAAGTATAAATTTTGGTGTCATATTAATGTCTCCTATACCTACTGGAATTAGAAACTGTCGACATCACTCATATGGGATGAAGAGACTAGCCTCAGCTTCTCTAATCCCATCCCTGTCACCACCCACACCCCTGATCCTCACTGAAAGGAAAGGGAAAAAGGAAGCATTAACTAAACTATGAAAAGGGGTTTAATAATAACTAAAGATATGGAAGGAAGACAAAATATCTTGATTTTGCAGTCAATTTGATGTAATCTGGTATCTTTTTTTTTCCCCAGGGAATAGTGGAAAAGCAAAACAAAAATTAAAGGAAAAGAAAAGATATATGGCATGTAGTTATCTAGACACCAGGCATTCAAATCATTAGATTATGTTTATTCTTTTCAAGGAATTCAAATTTCACTTTGATATTTCGTGAACTTTAGTGTCTTCTTTTCCTTCTCATTCTCTTTCGGTTGTTTTTATGTCTTCCCTTTCTATTCCGTAATCATTAGTTGTTTCTCATCTTTTTTTTGGGGCAACACATTCATGGATACATGCTGGTGCTGAAGTACAATTTGCTATTGTGAAGATGCATTAGAAAAAATTGATGACATTTTGAAATATCAGATCTTGATTTTATTGGACAAGAAAACTTTTTACTGATTCAATGCATTGTTATGATATAGCTAATCGGTCCAGGACAAAATTTATGAGTTACAGTTGATACTTTCCAACTTATGTGCCGATGAATAGTTGTTCTACAATTTTGCGAACATGTTTGTCTCTGTGTTTATGTTATAGTACTAGTATCTTTTAAGATGTAGACCAGTGATCCTTAGCTTTCGAACTAGAAAACATGTGTTCAAGTCTGGAATGAAGATTACATAATCATTCAAATTGAAACCGATGAATTATTCAAATTGAAACTGCCAAGGATATTCCTCTTCCTATTCCATGAGTTATTTAGTTAGAGAATTTGAGAAAGGTATGTTTGTAGATATAAAATAACTTTATCCACTTTCTTTCTTTATTTTTTATTTTTTGGTTTATTGTTTTTATGGTATACTTGTTCTTGTTCTTTGTTGTTGAACAATTTTCTATTTTTGACAGGTTTGTTGAACTATTTTGATGATTACTCAATGAAATTGGATGGATTCACGAAATTGTCATGACTTCTTTTAGTGGTCTTGAGAATATCATACTTCTTATTATTGCTTTTGTGTAACTTTGGTGTTGAGATCTAGACAATTTGAGATTGTATTTGGTGACTTTTGATTTATGTTGGAGCTTTTATTTGGTATTCGGTTTTAATGGATTGTGACATGATGTAGTAAGGTATGCAGTGATGGATTGTAGTACTAAGATTATTTTTATATATTTGGTTATATGGTTGATTATGTCTTGATAGGTTTTCATTATCTTAAGTGAATATGTTTGTGCTAAAATTCAATTTTAGTACTTTATTTATTAAAAAATTGTGAAAATTTTGTTCTAGGTTATGAATCATATTTATACAAGTTCCAAATTTGTTGTTGGATTATTAGAAGTGAAAATTATAGTAATTTGGCTATTTATACAGGTTTTTGTGCATAAGTTTTTAGTATTTTTGCCAAAAAAAAAATGTATGAATTAAACAGGTTATTCAAGTTCGAGCTCGAGCTCGAGTTCGAGCTCGATCACATTTTCACGAGTGATCTCGAGTCGAGCTCGAGCTCTTTGTAAAATTAACGAGTCGAGCTCGAGCTTCGAATCATAAACTCGATCGAGCTCGAGCTCGAACTCGAGCAGTAATAACATTAACGAGCTCGAATTCGAGCATAGTGGTATTTGAGCTCGACTTGGTTCGATTACACCCCTAGTTTTCTGTTACGAGAAGGCATTATTAGGTTTCAATTGGACTTTTGCACTCCAGAATAGAAGTGCTGAGACAATCATTATTAAGTTTCAATTGGATTTTGGGTTTGAAATTGGATGACTAGTTTTTGGATGATTGTAATGTAAAACTGGTGATGCTTAATTGTTTTGGATTTGAAATTGGATGACTGTAAAACTATTTTATGCTTATGGTGATGCTTTTATGTTGTGCTATTTGTTAATATTGTTAATATTCTTATTTCTTAACAACTAAATTATTATTTATTGATTTTTTATATTAAATTGAAAAACAGATGCATTACATATTCAGAATAATCGAGCTCCATCAAACTTGATCGAGCTCGGTTCATTTGTGTTAAATGAGCCGAGCTCGAGTTCAAACTCGAGCTCTCATTTCTTTTAACGAGCCAAGCTCGAACGAACAATTTAAACGAGCTGAGCCAAACTTGTTCATTTATTAAACGAGCTCAAATTCGAACACTAAATACTCGGCTCGAATAACACCTCCATGTATTCTTGAGCACTTCAATAAAATTTTCCACAAATCTGATCAACTGATCAATCGAGGTTATACAATCATAAAAAATTCAACAATCTGACAATACTAGAAAAACCAATCGAGCTTAGCTGGATTGGCCACCACCAATAACCTTTAAAGTTTACATAGTGTGTGAGGATAGGATTCGAATTTTGCCTACTATCAAAAATCTAGATGAGTGTATAGTATACCTATTTGGTCCGATGGTGATTTAGTTTCTATTATTTTTCCTGAGTCTCGGTTGAGCCTTTGCTTAGAGTAGGTTAAAAGTAATATAGGATGGAGTTTACCATTGACCCAAAAAAAAAAAAAAAAAAATCAATTGAGGCCATACATTTATCTTTACATTGTCAAGGCCAGCCCGTGAGTATTAGTCGGCCCACAGAAGACAGCAACGTTGTAAGATAAATATCAGTTACTATGTGAAAGAAGCAGCTCAACGCAGGCCCTTCACTTGTGCTCTTAAAGCCAACTGGCCAAACCTTCGAAATAAGGACAATTCCAATCTCTCCATTAGCAAGAACAGGCAAGTTAGGGCTGAACGAAGCCCAACCATTAAGACCATTAGCTATTCAACTACTGCATCAAACCACAAAGGCTTCGAAGTCACACTGGAAGTGCTATGGGAAAGCCCAGAAGTTCTCGCCATCATCAAGCCAAGCCCAATTCCCTGCCCCTACGGCAGGTTGAAGTTGCAATTGAACTATTCAACCCACATCTAGAATAATTTTGCTTTCCAGATTAGTAAAATAATAAAATTATAACCATCGTTCCTCACCAAATAAAAAAAAAAAAAAACCATCTTAACAAGAAAAGGGTTTTTGGTTCTCTATTGGCAGCAGTGAGACTTGGAAAAAAGAGTATAGAGATACAGAGCTCTCCTCTCTCATCTACCAGAATGACAACCACTACTGCTGCTGTGGAGAAGACCGAGGAAGAGCTTCGCAAAGAAATCGAACAACTCCATCGCCAACAGCGCGAGGTTTCTTTTTTTCGCCTTCATCCATCTATTTATTTTTTCCTATAATTGTGACCTTATCTACAAATTTACCTTACGTATAGGTAACGATGTAGTTTTTTCTCATTTTTATCCCTGTTTCCATCTATCTCAGATTACTGAGCGGCTTCGCGATCCTAGGGGTCTCCGCCGCGGTGGTTTATCCGGGGCCTCTGGTCCTCGAAATTTTGCAGCTAATGGCCCCCGCCAGCGTGGCTTTGTCAGACCTGTAGATAAATTTACCTTTCCTTTACCTCTTGCTCCTTTGATCACTTACACATTTTTTTACTTACAAAAGATTTCGTCTTTATTTAGGGATTTATTTACTATTTGTTGATTTATTGTTTTTTGTTTTTTAAGGCTGATAGGACTGATTCTGAAGACCAACCGCCACCAAAAAGGCGACTTTCTTCGGCTGTCGTTAAGGTTTGCCAAGAATCCTTAAAAACCCTTTTGTTATCATTGTGCTAGTTCATTGGAGTAGGATCCCCAGACCTACCGTTTAATGGGGTTTTCATTGGTATGATTTTTTTCTTAAAAAAAAAATAAAATTTCTAGGTTGAGGATGGGGAGATAGTCGAGGATGATTCTGAAGCGGGGAAAAAAGCGATAAACAAGGATGACGCTGATGTGGAGGAAGGTGCTGGAAATTTAACTCCTAACCAGAGTGAGAGGAAGCCTTCCAATTGGTCTAGGAGGGATGCTAATCGAAGACCTTCTGGAATGGTAAAGTGCTGATTACTCTTTACCCTTTTCCCTTAAATATGATTTGCGTGTTGTGGAGTTTTTTTATTTGTTTGGTTGAGTATATTGTTTCGATGCTAGGTCCTTGTGGAAAGTTGAAACTTTTGCATTGATTTTGAATGATTTAATTAGGATTTCGAAGTTCCTCCGGCAGAGCATGTTCCCAGAGTATTGCCCAAAGATGAGGATCCAAGTGTGGTTAACAGGAACAGGAGGATGTTGGGCCAACTTCTTGGAACTCTGGAGGTATGAGCAAGTTTAGTTGTTTCCTGTTTTTTCTGTTTGCAATGAATGCTTGTTTGGAAGTTGTCATTGGCTACTTGAGCATTTGGGTTTTATCTTGAACGTCTCCGTTGTGTCCAAACGAAGGATAACAAGTTACACCTGAACATGTGATGGTATTGAAATTATTAGTTGTCTTTGGTTACTTAATTGGTTGGATTTAATTTTGAACATCTTCGTTACTTCCAAACAAAGTAAACAAAGTTGCATGTGACTTGCTTTTTGATAAGTAGGTCTAATTGTGTTTGGTTGAAGTGTGAAGAATGTCTCGTGTGAAGAATGTCCCGTGTTCTGATAACGACTGTTTGACTTCTGGCTTTGCCAAGGAGGCTAAAATATTGGTTTTGTGGTAAAAATTGTCAAAAAAGCTCTGAAATTTGCCAATTAAGGCAAAGGCTTAACTGCAAGATGGAAGGAAAATATGGACAAACCTAATTCGGAGCATGGCCGCTGTTTTCAAGAGATCAACCAGCTGGGATGAAGTGGTAGAACAACTCAAGGGTTCTGGGGTGCTTTTGCTGCACTACTTCTCTGACATCATTGTAGCCAATACCTTTATGCTTGACAACTGTGTGTTGCTTTTAGTTTAAATGGAAAAATAATGGAAAATGACTTCTCTTGGATCATCTCATTGCCACTGGACTCGTAATGAGTTGCCTCTTTGCTTCCAACATTTTATCTATAATCCTCTTGTTGAAAGGTTTCAGAAAGCATGATTCTGTTGTTGATTTCTCTGGTTGTCATTGAATCTTGACTACCCTGACTAATTGATGTTGGTTTGAATGATATCTTACTGTCACTATGTATAGTGATTCTATTTGTGTGCTGGAGTGATGTTTTTTCCTCTTCTTTTTACGCTTCTTATTACAAATGGAGAGAGACAAGAAAATGTCTATGTACTATTGTTTTCTGTACCCTATCCTGAATAAGAAGATGGTCTTTTCTTCTTCATTTGCTGTAAATGCTTTCAGAGGTTCAGAAAAGAAGACATGCAACTTTCTGGAACAGAAGCATACATGCGGAGGTCGGATTCCTTAAAAAGGGTGAGTGTTTATATTTTCTTGTTTCTGATTGTAAACTGAACCATGATTTCTTAGTTTAGCAAATTTAGTTAGGAGTAGTTGGTGAAAAATCATGATTTGGGCATTAGAATATGATATCATCTAAAAGATGACGTGCAGGGCTTTCTCTTTCAACATGGTCCCAACAATGTTTTGGTTGTGATTATATTTTCGCAGAAAAGCATCGGCATCATAAATTTAGTGTCTACTAGAGAATTGTTGACATGAAAAGAGACCGCAGTATGTTTAAGAATTTTATTCAGGTTGTGGATGTAAGTTCAGTATGCCGTATCTTCAAGATATGTAGTTTGTGGCTTGTAAGTTCTTGTTTTCTTGACATGTCTCTTTTAGTTAAGAATCTTGATAAAGAAACCAGGTACATGAAATTTTTTATCAAGTTAGTCAAATTTTCATCTTGAATTTGCTTAATCTGTTTGGTAGTTGGATGAATATGCTTTCACATACGTATGCATGTATGAGAAGCTGTTTGTAGGTGGTTTTATGCTAAAAAGGGACAAAAGCACAAAAAGGCAGCTTTTCAACATCATGGTGGAAGGATCGAATTTCATTAAAGTTTACATATGCCTTTTGTGTTTGTCGTTTTTCTTGTCCTTGAAAACTGCTACATCTCATTTATGTTGCGTAAACTAGTAAACAAGTGCTTTGGAATGTTATGTAGGCTGAGCAACGGGCACGTGAAGAGAGCGAAAGGCTTAGACAACAGGAGCGAGAACAGATTGCGGAAAGGCGGAAGAGAGATCTGGTCTGTCGTTGTCACGTTTATTTTGTCGCTGCTATTGCAGTACATGTTAATCTTTTGTTTTTGACTTTCGAAAATTGTCTACTGTTCCCTTTTTCTCTACTAGACTCTTAGAGCACGTGTTGCAGCCAAGGCAGAGGAAAAGAAACTGGAATTACTGTTTCTTCGGTGGTGTGAGCATCATAAAAAACTTGGCAACTTTATAAGGTATATAAATGGAATAAATTGATCTGGCTTTCTGGTTATCAATAAGTTTGAATTTATTTTGGTGCTGCTCGTATCTAATTGGCTACCATTTTGCCTCTACAGGTTATTTCTAATTTTGGTCCAAAAGTGTCCATATTCACAATTTTATTGACACGAAGATAAGTTTCTTTTTCGTGTGCAGAATGCTGATGCAGTTGATTGATATTTGGTTTCCTGCTCTGCAGGAATTTATGTTGATGAAATGAGTTCATTGTAATGTTTATGACTCTTATTTAACTTATTCTGGGTTTTTCTTTCTCCAGGACTAAGGCAGAGCCTCCTATATATTACACGTTTGCCAAACCATTGGATGAAGATGTAAAGGTGGTTGAGCAGCAGAAAGAACAGGTAAGTTTGGTGGACGCTTGAATGTGGTAACTTGGAATCAATGGCATCAGATTTTTCCTTTTTAGGGGTTTTGTTGGAAGAGAGGGGAGTGTGCAATTTTCTTGCATGTTGACTTATAAATTGCTAGTCCATGCAAAGGTACTAAAATATGCAAGGGAAAAGGGAAATTATGGGATTACCTAATTAAGTATGTTGTATGTTGTTATGTATAACTGGGATAGCTGAAGTAAAAAGGCACAAACAAGGTAAAAATTTTGTTGAAGAGCTGAAGGAAGAGCTGTTCACTGGCTTTCTGAAAACCATAAAAGCAACAACAAAACTTGTCAACATCACAAATGTTACTAGCAGCAATAGAATTTGATCGTAGCTTAATATTGGTTATCAGGATTTATTGCATAGAACTTTTATGACAGAAATGAAAGCATTGATTTTAACATTTGAATTGTAGTAATAATAATTTTCCAGCCAACATTAGTTTTTTGTTAGCACATCCGGTAATTATTATGTCCTCGGTGTCGTCAGATGTTTCAAGAATGGAAGGCTGCTAGGAGAGAGGAATTATCTCAATACCAGAAACAGATAGTCGAGCAATATGTGGCAAATGTTGACAAGGAGCTAGAGAGGTGGCAAAATGGAAGGAAAGGTAGGAAAGACAACAATGATATGGCAAACTTACAGGAGACAATGGACAAAGAATTGGAGACTCATAGGCTTGAGCACGGTCCCAAGACCAGAAAGATTCCTGGTGGAACCAACAATGAAGATGAAGAGGATGTGGAAGACATTAATGTTGGGGAAGATGATATGATGGATGATGTGCTGGATGTTGATGAGAACAGCAGGAGAGTTGATGAAATGGCAAAAGCAGAAACTGGTGATGGGAGTCCACAACCTGATGATAACAAGGATCAGTAATCCTTGAAGCTGGCCCTAGTTCTTTTATAGGTTTTAGTTTGTTATTATTTCTTGTCATCGAGTCTTTATTGCTGGTTGGCTTCTGTTTTATTGTGATATTCTCTAATAATTTGATGTTGAGGATTGGTGTTTTCGTCTTGAACCTCCAGTTTTGTTGTATTTGCAGGATATTTAGGGTAGGAGAGGTGTGCGCTAAATCATCTGTAGCCATTACTGATAGTCTCTAGGATGCCTATATGTTGAGTATATCTGGTAATGTTGGATGTTTTGTCTCTCCCTGGACCCTATGGTGATTTATAAATTTCGGCATAATCTTCTGAGTACTGTATGTGATATTTTGTCCTTTTATGCCGCTTCGCCTTGTTTAGTCGTTGGTTAGACATCGATGGCACGAAATAGCTATTTCCTTTTGAAAAAAATAAAATAGTTTGGCAGGGAGTAGCTGGTCTATGCAGGCCGCTTTGGGTGATGTACTGCTACTGCAGTTCATCGCTGAATCCCGTGTAGAAATTCTCGCTGGAAAGAATTGTAATCATGCAGAGCCAAATATATATCCTTAAATCGTAGTTAGTTTGCCTTAAATGTCTAATGTATGCTCAATTTGATAAAGCGCGAGTTCAAATTCTTATACAGCTCTGGAAAATAAAGAAGGCATTTTTTGTTAAAGCTATGCATCACAGGGTAAGCAAAGCAAAATCTGTGTATACAACCTAGAGATAATTAGAAGGATTTCAAGCAAAAACGAACTAATCAGCTTGTTATTCAATCTTGTCTTAGAATTAACCAGCTTGTAGTTTTTTCTATTTTGTCTTAGTCAAACAGATACTTTTTTCTTTTTTTTATTCTCTAACTCATACAATTAACGACTGGCTTATATACTTTTTTTTCCCCTAAATTCTCTAACTAATGCAACTTAACCACTTTGCTTACTGCTATCAGTACCATCCCAACTTAGGCTAAGTTTACAAACTTCTTATCTCTAAAAAGGAAAAAAAAAAAACTATAAAAAGAAAAGACAAAAAAAAACTATAGTAAAAGGGCTCCTGTTTGGGTTCCACTCTACTGATTTTTCAGTTCCACATGATACTCACTTTTTCACTAACCAAGTAAACTCGGACTATATCGCTCCCACCGTTCTTCCCACCTGCCCACAGCACACTCTCTCTTTCTCTCTCTTGAAAAGCAAGCAAAGCAGAGGAAGAAAGCTAAAAAAAAGCAACAAAATACCCACACCATTTAGGAGGTGGGGCTTCCCCTTTCCACCTCCGGCCTTCCCCACCCACAGCACCCCCCTACATCCATCCATCCATCCATCCATCCATCTCACAACAGAGACTATTAGAAAAGTTCCATACAACCCATAAAAAAAAAATGACCCCCAGACCACCCAACGCTACCAACAACCCAAACTCACCACCCAATCATCCTCCTCACGGTCGCTACTACCCACCTCACTCTTCCTCTTCCTCCTCCAAAGCCTCCTTCAAAGGCTGCTGCTGCTGCCTCTTCCTCCTCTTCTCCTTACTCTTCCTCATCATCCTCGCCGTCATTCTCGTCATCGTCCTCGCTATCAAGCCCAAAAAGCCCCAGTTCGACCTCCAATCCGTTGGTGTCCAGTACCTCGGCATCAACCCAACTCCCACACCCACTCCCACCTCCTCCGCCGCCTCTGTTTCCCTCGCTATCCGCATGCTCTTCACCGCCGTTAACGATAACAAGGTTGGGATCAAGTACGGCGATTCGAAATTCACCATAATGTACCGAGGTATTCCTTTGGGAAGAGGAATTGTTCCCGGGTTCTACCAGCCCGCCCATAGCGTCCGCCAAGTAGAGACAACCATTGCCGTCGACCGGGTCAACTTGCTACAAGCTGATGCTGCCGATTTGCTGAGAGATGCCACAGTTAACGATCGGGTTGAGCTGCGGGTTGTTGGTGATGTTGGAGCTAAGATCCGGATTCTTGGGTTTACTTCACCTGGAGTTGAGGTTAGCTTAATTAATGCTACAACACTCCATTATTATTATCATTATTGTGGTGGTTGTTGTCGTTATAGTGCTACTAGAACATAATTACAAATTTTTCCAACCCAAAATAATTGTACTAATACTAGTGTTACTGTTTGTTAGTTGACAAATTGTTGTTGCAATTTGTCAACAAACAAATAGTTAAAAGAATTTAGTGCTTGAATTAGTGGGAGCGGCATAAAAGACAGACATCATGATTTTTAGGATTGAAATTAGTGGTGAGGACTGAGGAGTGAGGAGAGCTTAACATGTTTTGTTTCACTAATCTCTAGATTTTTTGAGGTGGGTGTCGGCATGGGATGTCTGGTCTGGGCTCTATGTTTTTGTTTTTGTCGTTCACATTCGCATGGACATTGGAGTTATTATTATGGGATTAAGGCTTCTTCTGGGGTGATCTGGTCCAGGGACCAGGACTGGGGAATTTGTCAGCTTGTTCTACCTATTAAGCCATTATATTATTAGCGTATTGACTATCAGTGCCACCACTAATAGCCTTTTTGCTGCTGCTTGGGACTTGGGATAGTGACTGAGACGTGAGAGATAAGACTCGTTTCTTGAAGTTGATTTTTGCCACTTGGTAATATTCGAAACTGAAAAGTAAAAATAACCTTCTACTTCTAGCCTTCTAGGAGGTGCTTTTTATTCTTGCGGCGAATTCTTCTTTTTGGAGCTGTACATTTTTTTTCACCTTTTCCGCTTAGACAAAAGGGGTTTGTCATGTGAATGGGACGGCTTGACACCGTTTGAGATATGCTCTTTTTTCTTGAATAGGATCATTTTACTTGTAGATAAAGCTCGTTTTGCTCCGTTTAATGTTTTTGCTCATTGGACTTAACGTTAGTGTTTTATGCTGGATGAGGTTTAGGGGTGCTGAAAGCTGTCTACTTTCTAGTCCTTTTTATGGGTGGAATGTTTCTTGGCTCCTTTAGACTTCTCCCTTCCTGGTCTCCTTCTGTTTTATAACGTTTTATAGAGCTAAAAATCATTTGAGTTTCCATCTCTCATGTTAATTAATTTCGTATTACTTACTATTGGGGCCGCAAGAGGCGCGTGCATGCTTTTCTTGAACCTTTTGGTCCTTCTAATTTAACCAAATCTTAATCTAATCTAATCTAATCAAATGGTAAGTATAACACGGGAGCCCCACAAAACGTGCGCTGTTGATGCGCCTATCCACCGGACACTAGTTGTGTGTACCGTCCACAGCCAAATTTTGTCCCAAACATGTGCTAGTCTCTCTCTCTCTCTCTCTCTCTCTCTCTCTCTCTCTCTCTCTCTCTCTCTCTCTCTCTCTCTGCTTTGCACTATCTATCATTTAACAGCTCGGTGTAGCATTTTCTTAATGAAATTTCTCCACCCTAAAAAATGCATGGTACTATTTCGGTGTCATATTTTTTTTTATCAAAATATAAAGGAAAAATGTTATAAGTATATGCTAATAGTAATATATAATTTTGAATATGGTGCTCGTGATTATTTTGCAAAACTGGAAAGAAACTTAAAATTTTCGAATATAAAAAGTGCAGTCAGATTTGCTTTTCTTCCGCTGCTCCCCCCGCCCCCTCTCTTTCTTCCTTTTTAGGTGGGTTGTCAATAAAATGCGCCAGTTGTATTGCCACATGGTGTATTAATATCAATAATTTATCGTCATATGACGATTGTAGGTCATATCTTATATTATTTGATAATATGTAATTTTAATACACCACGTGACATGTCACGTGATGCGCGCGCGATGAACGCAATACTTACTCGTCAATTTCATGCTTGCAATCTTAATTTTTATTTTAAGTCATATGTTGGGAGTTTGCAAAAGACTCTTTTGGGCTAAAACATTCATATACTTATAATAGACAAAGTGATTGATCTAATTTGAGGTTGATTGACTCGTGGGCAGGTATCGGTTGATTGCGCAATAGTTATTAGCCCCAGGAAGCAAGCACTCACTTACAAGCAGTGTGGATTTGATGGCCTCAGCGTTTGAACTGTTGGAATTACAAAAAAAAAAAAAAAAAAAGATTTTTTTTTTTACGCTTTCAAGTAAATGAAGATTTGAGGTTGGGGTAGGAGGATTATATTGCAGGATTGAGAAAGTGCTAAAGTAGTTAAGTCACTATCAGCGAGCGCCGCCGCCCATTTGTCTTGGTTCCGAAAAGAAAAGAGGGAACTAATTAGTCGTCACAAATTTTTAATTATTATTATCAATGAGGCAAATGTTTATAAAGAAATTAATTATGAGGGCTTCTTTTATTTTTTGCAATTTTGGTACCTGGATGAAGAGTTTAAGATTGAGTTGGTGAATTGTTATCCCACTCCCACGCCAGAGCCAGATCCACCTTTTGGTTTCTATTATTTTTATTGTTTCATCCTACTTTCCACTTGGCTAATTAAGCCTCGAAACGGCGAAGAGGGAAGAGGGAATCTGCGAGGTGGTGCCTTCTTGCTTAAGCATTCATCCCATATTAATAGTACATTTGTAATTCCTGACTTTGTGTCAGCATGCTGCCTCCCCATTCCCTTTGATCATTGAAGTCTTCTCAGGAAAAATAAATAAATAAATAAATAAATTTGGCTCTTCTTGCAGCTTTTGCCAAGTTGGTTTATGACTTATTAAAACTCATCGAGAGAGAGAGAGAGAGATACTTATTAATTTCTGACTCGGGTTTTTTGTTTTTCTTTTGCTAGGCCCATTGTTAACAAGTTTTATGAGTAAAAAATAGGGAACAAAATTACTGCAAATATCATGGTAATTAAAATACAGATATTGATTGCAGTTCAGACAAATATAATGCATCCAGAGTAGAAATTATGTTTCAGTGTCTTCTTTTTTATTTTTCACTTTTGCGTTGATATGTGTAATTATGTTATAGTCTTTGATTGAAGGATATCTTGAGATTCCTCGGTGAGGAGTTTTCTTAGATATATATGCAAATATGCACTAAAAATGTAGTGAGATCGCTGTATTTTGATGCACGTGGCACTCATTTAAGGGATCTCATTGATGACTCTTTTTAAGTTAGGATTTTCCCTCAAGCACAAGATAAACCAGACTGCAGACGCAAGAGGAGCTCCAGCAAAATGGTGAAAGCCACGTGGAATGGCCTTCAGTAAGCCTCCGCGGGTTTTTCTCAATCGCATGAAATTTAGGAACAATTAAATTTGTCCAAATTTTTTATTTTCATTCTCGTTCATCCTCTGTGACTTCCATCACTCCTGATTTTTGGTAGATTGACACCCTTTAAACCGATTTTCTCCGACAGCGGGATAGGTGTTTCACTCACAAAAAGTTCATTTATGTACGATTTTTTTCTGTCAATAAACGCACGGGGAAAGAACTGTATGTTACCTGGATTCCAAATCTGTTTTCTACAGGCACCCCCAGAGAGAAACAGACACACAAATTATATATATATATATATATATAGAGAGAGAGAGAGAGAGAGAGAGAGAGAGAGAGAGAGAGAGAGAGAGAGAGAGAGAGAGAGAGGATACGAGACAGAGAACATGTACCAAATAATTTCAAACCAAACATACCAAAAATACTCGTATCCAGAACGCAGTGTAAAAATGGAAAACAGCAACTAATACTCCAAAAAAGACTTTCATAGAAGAAAAACACTAGCACAATATCCAAATCACAAAACAAAATTTTCAGAGCAATGTTGAATTCTTTGTGACACTTGCAGATATTCATTCAGAGAACACAAAATAGCGACTTAAATGTTCAGCTCGTCTAGAAGTATTTATGGAAAATTAAACAATGTCCATTTTCGTTTCAAGCACAAGCACTATCTATGCTTATGCCTTCAGCCGACCGTAGAACTTCTGCTTCTCCTGTGTGGTCTGGAAGCGACCATGTCCAAACTTAGAAGAGGTATCAATAAACTTGAGTTTAATCTCTTCAAGAGCAACACGGGATGTCTGGTTCAGCAAAGATTGTCGAAGCGTGACAACCCTTTTCTTAGGACCAACACAGCAACCCTTGATCATCAAGTAATCATCCTTAACCACACCATAGTGGGGGAATCCACCCATAGGAGTAATATCCTTCTCAGTCCTTGAAAAAAAAATTCAATGGAAATTTTTAGCACCAACAGAATAATGATAGTAGAAAGTTCATAATAAAACCATAAAGTGCAAAATTGAATTATACAAGCTCCACACTAGGCAAGATATACTATAGTTTCAAGAACAGCATCACTTCAATTCAACAGTCCTCAAAAAAATCGCATCCATTCTAGAAATTGCAATTGTAAAGCTATAAAATGCATAGGAAACGATGCCAAAGGCTTTGTCAGTTTTCAAAGACTGAAGCCTCAAACATGAAATTTTGCAATAAAATGTGTATCCCATTCTAGAAATCCTAGTGCAAAGCTATCAAATGCATAGAAAACAGTGCCAAAGGCTTTGTCAATTCTCAAAGGCTAATGCCTCAAACATGAAATTTTGCTCCAGAGAAATGTCTACAAAAATCTCATTTGATAATGCCAGGAGGATCATCATACCACGAGTGAAATACATGAAGTGGGAAAGTGAAGTATCTGCTCATTATCCCATAAAAACTATGCATTGCCTTCACTTAGTAGCAAACATCAATGCAAAAAAGAGCATTACTTTTCCAAAATTGCATCCTAAGCTACATTCTGAGCATGAATCAAGAAGAATATCTATCGAACCTGTCAAATTCTGTAATAGCCGTATGTCCCTCTTGGCTGGCCTTGCCAAGCTTGTAAACCTTTTTGTTCATCTCAGTACGGTGGTGGTATCCATTCTGACCAGCTCGAGCCACAGTGAAAGAAACTCTAGCAGGATGCCAAGCACCAATACAAGCAACCTTCCGAAGGCCTCTATGGGTCTTACGGGGAAGGCGGGTGACACCCCAACGGGTCACAACACCTTCATATCCTTTTCCTTTAGTTACACCAATGATGTCGATCATTTCATCCTTCTGGAAAACAGCATCAACTGGAATCTGCTTCTCAAAGAAACCATATGCATAGTCAACCTTCTGTGCAATAGACCCACCATTCACCTGGATCTCCATGAGATGAGCCTTCTTTTGTTTGAGCCCCTTCATCTTCCTTATCTGGAAGAATAATTATTAGTTACGAAATTGGTATTAATCATCACGGTATCATATTAAGTGGTTGTTCTCTTCCTACATTCCTTTTTCTGGTGTTTGGGAATGGCTTTTCTGGACATAGCTCATAGAAATCAAAGATTAAGGCAGGCACAATTTATAACCTATGTACCTGAGTGTGAGCCAAAACGCGAATAACAGAAGCATATTTTTTCAGTTTCTCTAGCTGTGATTGAATATCCTTTTTCCCTTCCTCACTTTCATACTTTTTGGAGTACTTGGTAAAGGCCTTCTTCTTGGACTTGCACCAATTTTTGTAGAACCTCCTCTTGACCTCCTCACTAAGATGCTGAGCCCATACAGTGTTGAGGCAACGGAGACCGCGGGGTGTCTTGACATAGCCAACCACTCCAACAACCACCATGGGAGGAGTTTCAATCACTGTCACAGCTTCACATGTCTCCTTCTTGTGAAGTTCTAGGGCCCCAATCACAAGATACAATTCAGAAATTGTTCAACAATTAACTGAATAGAGAACAGAGAGAAAATAGCGTACAACTACTAATACACCTGCACTATTTTACAATGCAGGAGAATATTTGCAAATAAACTTAACAATGGAGACAAAGGCAGGAGTAATCATTTTAAGAAAACCAGAAACTTCAAAAATTAAACTTGAAAGAAAAAGACAGCACAAATTGTTTACGTCCAAATAACCTCTTGTAATCCAAGTAAAACAGCAGAGCTTATATCCAGCAATAAAGATGCTCAAATCCTAAAAACTCGCTTCCTTTTTCCACGTTCAACATCACAAACAGACACAATACATATGAAGATATTGTCAAAAAAAAAAAAAAAATTCTACTCACTGAAGAAAAACACAAAGGGTCAGATTTCTTCTAAAAAGAGTAAATGAGAAATAAAGCAAGACAACCATGGAACAGATATAAATGAGATCAAAGTAAAAGCAATATGTCAAAATGATGCATATATTCAGGGAAAAAGACAGGCTTAGTTATCTATGAAATTCAAGCTAAAAATCAAAGCATAGTCAGCAATAAAATACAACATTTTACAAAAATGAAAGACAGAGCATCCAAGTCAGAATAAGAAAAAGAAATTACTGGATCCAGGCTTCTCGACTTCTCTAACAATGTGAGTCATCCCAGCCTTGTAGCCAATGAAAGCAGTCAGCTTGCAGGGTTTGGTTGGATCATCCTTCGGAAATGCCTTCACTGCATATATACATCCAATAACCAAAAAAAAATCAGATTGAAAAAAAAAAAAAAGCCCCCCTTGGATGGAAATAAGAAGCTCAAAAGAATGAAATGGAAATGTTATTTTCATCAAAATAAAGTTACCCTTTCCCCTGTGACGAGCAGCACGCTTGCGGGGGAGAAACCCAAGAGAACCATGCCTGGGATGCTCAAACTTCCTGTGTGACATCTTTCTTCTTCCCTACCCCCCACCAAAAAATATACATAAATAAATAAACTCTGTACCCAGCTTAATTTTAACATCACCATTCCAAAAACTTTATCAAATGATACTATAAAAAAAAAAATTAAACTGACCTAAATGCAGTCCTAATCAAATGTTACACGAATGCATAATCCAATGAATTAAATTAACAGAAAAGTATACAGTATAAATGAATCGTTGAAGGAGAAGACATGGGGGAAACCTGGCGAAGGAGGAACGGCCTTGTGCTTGAGGATGAGGCGGACGGTAGAGAAAACCCTACTTAAAACTCAAAAGAATTTTTATAGTGGGGCGGGGGCGGAAGACGTATGAGATTTGGGCTAATGGGCTAACATGTTGGGGCCCTATAATTGCAACCCAACTCATCTCAGCCCAATACTTGATGTCGGCTTGCTCCGCTCGATTGGTCTCTCTCTTTCTTCCTTGCTAGTTGCTTGTGGATATATATGTACGTCTTATATATTTTTTATCAATGGGAATTTTTTTGTCAATAAACCGATTTTCATTTATGAGTTAGTATATATTAACACTTTTCTCACCCTTTGAACCTACGGAGTAAATCATAATGTGAAAATCAAGAAATGTGTTCTCTGGTTAAATTTTATTTGGTTCGAGAATCGAATACATCTCAATAGTAACGCATATATAGATCATAATTCTCTTTCTGGAAGTTGGAAGCCAGAAGTCTCATGGTTAATTTTGATGTTATGTGTAGAAAGATTCTGTTTTACTTGAATAATATGCTAATTCTTTCTTATCCTGGCTCCAGGTTTTTAGATGAACCTGGTCATCTCCTAGTTTCTTCTAAAGTTTGAACACCAATAATTTGCTTTCTGATTTTGTGTCCTCAAATGAATGGAGATTTGTACTTCAGTGAAAAAAGATAACAGACACCTAAATTTGTACATTCTGTTGTTATACTTTTTCTGTGAATTGCCATCTCGTTCCTCTGCACTAATTATCCAGTACAAGCTTAGCTGCTAGCCACATTCCTTTTCCTATATAAGAGAACTGATTGAAGTCATGTTGTGCGGGCTGTTATGTTTGCAGACATGCTGCAACAAGGTTGGATTCTGGATGCCAGTTCTCGGATGCTGACTGTGAAGAAGCTGGCAGCTGCAGCAGGGCAGAAACTATATTCTTGAAGTCTAACCTATCTATCTTGTTTCTGTAGACAGTTAACATTATAGCTTAGGCAGTATTAAGGACCACTACTGGGTGGGTCATGATTTTCAAGTTAATATCTTGATATTTTTCTGATCCACCTTTGTCTAATTGTTCATTGATTGATGCTATATCGGAAATGGAAATTTTGAAGTGGCTGTGTCTGAATTTCATGTGCTAGCTAGGCAAGTAAGTCTTGGCCAGAACCACAGATGCTACAAAAAAAAAAAAAAAAAAAAGGGACCCCCTGCTTTTTTGTAACATGATGCGTTTCGCAACACGGGTGAGTAGCATAGAGCCATAGACTTACTTGTGCTAGGCACATTGAATCCATGAAACATTTGGTAGTCCTGGTATGGGATATGGACAAGAACTTCTTCATGATGTTGCATGAAAAAGTGCCCAGACAGACATTAGGTGATCCTTGTTTGGAGACAAAAAACTATTCATGACTTGGAACACTATAGCACGCGTGTTTTTGTTGGTAGCAGATCAAAGCATACCGGTGAATGTCATGACTTTGTTTCTGGGCAAGTAGATGCACCCCCGCTTTCTTACTCAGAAAACGGTGAGTTAACTAATAAGACCATTTCATTGTACATGAATACGAGATTATTTGTAGGGGGAAAAAGAAAAACGAGATTATTCATTCACAAGATGTCTTTTTTTGAAGTTTTCCTTGTCAAAATAAAAGTTGTTGCAAATCAACTTTTTATCCTAAAGGAAGGAAGATCCACTGGTAACTCAAAAACCAACTCAGAAACCAACCCATCTGGCTTCTTTCCAAGTAATAGAATCTGCCAAAGAAAACCATAAAATTTTTTGGAACCAAAGCAAACAGCTATTGAGAAGTAGATAATGCATTGCATTTTTTTAACCAATTTTTTACGCAAAAAATCTTATTACGTTATTATATTATATTTAGGCTTGTTCTCAACAAATTCTTATTTTTGTAAAATCTAATTTTTGAAGAGCTGAAAATCAGTTATTCTTGATTTTAGTTTAAAAACTCCAAAAACAGGATTAAAAAAACTATTGAGAACATTAGAAAATAGATTTTTCAAAATCAGAAGCTAAAAATTGAAAGGAAAAAACTGTTGAAAACAGATCCTTAAGTGCCAAAATAACAAATTCATAGCATCATTTGAAATAAACTAGTGTAGAAATACATGATATGTCATTCCATAGTTGTGAGCTATTTAATACAAGTCCTCTAGTTACCTGCTACTCGTCGATCAAAATGAAACATACTAATATTAATTTTAGAGTTATGTGAAAGGAGAGTCACTCAACAAACCCTTTCATCAACAAAACTAATGGTTGCGGTTTGTGAGGCAAAAATGCGTATTTTCGGAAGACTGGAAGCAATTTACGCGGAAACTACACTCGAAAGAATACAGGTGGCAACACCTCTGACCACAGCGGTTAGTAATGCTATAAAAGAAATTCTCGAAGGTTGTAGTTCAACTGTGTTGGTATTGATAGTCTATTTTGGCACAATAAATAAGGAAATTAAACAATAGGAAAATGATGAAGACATAGGAACCTTGAGCTAGTTTTTGTTTTAGAAGGTGAGAAAGACATACACTCCTAGGAATCACAAATTCAAAACAAATTCAAAATCTTCTTCTTCAAAAAAAAAATCAAAACCATTTAAAAATTTGAATACACACTACCCTGATGATGACCTGCATGGCCTAAAATATCCTTGGTCTTTATATTCATCAGATGGCCAATGCATCTTTTCAAGAATCAAATGCTGTGGCTTCCCATAATATCGTGATAATTATTGGTCGTCGTCTTCTCAAGTTAAAAATTAGTCCTTGATATTCTGCGTCTGTTCGAAATTCATACTTGAAAACTAGAATCCACCCAAAAATCTCTTATCGACCTCCAATTCCATTCATCCCTACAATTCAACCCCACCCCAAAACTCCAAAACAATAATCTCATGTATATACACTAAACAAAACAACAATTAAAACCTCAAGCGTGAAAAATATATTAAACTTAAACAGAATTAGCAAAAACATCAAAAGGAAATGGATTTCTGCTAATTTATATTATGCTACTACATTGATTTCTTCCTAGTACATATGTACATCAAACATCGGACTACAACTTAACTAAGATAAGATTAAAGGTCCTATTTTCGAACATGAATATAAAGAGATTATTAATTTCTATTGAGGCCATCTTGATCTTCATATCTTCCTAGCTTTCTTACCTTGTTTCTTGATCAAAGGTCTGCTCTTCAAGTAAAGATCAGGAATAGATCGAAACTTCCTCTTCCTTGGTTGACAAGCCTCACCATCCAAGTTGTTCTCATCAATAATTGAATTATGACTTTTCATGGTGGAAGATATTTCATCTGCAGTGCTGCCACCCGTGGTATTATTACCAACGCTTTCTTCTTCTCCTTTGTCAAAGCTTTCAAAAGTGCCAACTTTGCTGTCCGTAGAATCGCCGCTGAGCTGAATCAACTGCAAAGCCGCGTCGAATTCGTGTTCTGTGAGCCCCGAACCTACCTGGGCTTTCCCGTTTTTCCTCTGGGGTGTTGATTTCGTCATTGAATTTTCTATAGTACAAAGAGAGGAAGAGTGAGAGAGAAATTGGGAAGAATGGTGGGGAATGCTTAAATAGGAGGTTTTTGTGCCTGAGGGAACACGAAATTGCTGACGGGTTTTATTCCTCTACCTCGGATCCCCTTTTTATTTTTCTTTTTTTGTTTTTGTTAGGAATTGTACATGAAAAATATCTTTCTAGAAATTTTAATTTTTCTTTTTTATATAGTGTGAATCTTGCTAATTTGGACAGAATAGATTCCAAGACTATCTTTTATGATGCTTATATGATCTGGAATATTGCAATACAAGACAAATCTTAACAGGAAAATAAGTTCCTGTAAAGTATATAAAAAGGAATGTGTAACAACTTCTCAATACATCAACACTCTTTCTTCAAAGAGCAAATGGAAGCATCTCCCAACCATTCATATTTATGTTATTATTTGAAATAATACATGTTTATGACCTCTCCGCTGTATTTGATGTTCCAAATCAAGGAGGGAGCATTGCTTTCATTTTAAAGCGTCAAAAGAAAAACTTTTATGCAACATAAGAATTGGAAAGAAATTAAAGCAATTTCAATAATAATACTTTTTGAGGAGTTTCTTGAACATGTTAGAGGAATTTGAATTCTCAACCTCTGAATCTTAGAGTTTTAACTTTTCGACTATTTATTTATTTTCATTTTCAGAGTTGTGCCATCTCTAGAGACATCAACAAGCGACATGGCTAGAGTGGCAACGTTACAATAATGGCATATTGGTCCCAACATTCAACAGTTTTTGCGCATGTGTTTCGAACAAAAATTTAAAACACGAGCTGTCCAAGATTCATGTTTGATGAAAAATATATTAAGTAGCTTTTTGATTGTATGTGAATTTCAGTGCTATCTCTTTTAAGTGGTAAAATAAATAAAGAATAGTATTTACTGAAATGTGACATTTATATTGTAAATTGCGCATATGTATTTTCTCTTTAATCTGTGTCAGAACTATGGATAAACATTAAAAAAAGAAGAAGAGAGTTTTAGATTAGTATTTACAGCAACAAATAACTTAACTATGGCCTATCTAAACTACGTTCTACCAATGTCAACAAACCGTGGGGTTTAATTTGTTTGGTCCGACCAGTTATTATACGTCACGACCAAAAATTAGTATATAATTTTTGGTCGTGATAAAGGAAATTAGAGGTTGTCTATAAAGAGCACTATTGAAAGAAAAACCAAAAAATTAAAAAAAATTGTGAAATACAGGAAAATACATTTTAGAATAATTTAGGTAAGATAACAAGACTTTACGTTCACTTCTCCAGCCAGACGAACCAGTCTCTCCGACTTCTTACAGTTTCCGGGCCAATGTTTATTCTAGCCCAACTCATCTTCAAATCTTTTGGAGAAATCCAAACGGGTAAATTAGGGTTTTTATCTTGAGTAACATGAGGAAATAAAATGTTGTAACGAAAAAATGTTTTCATCTTTGAAAAAAAGTAGTAAGTCTTTATTGAAACTTATTACTTTTTTACGAAAACTTGCCATTTTTATTGAAAGTTATGATAACGAAGAGTCATCATATAATTTGCCAGTGAATGTATTTAAAATGCATCTTTTAAATATAATTACGAATTAATATCTATTTTTGTTATGGTTTATGTTAAAATAGACAACTCAATACTTCCTATACTATAAAAAGTAGTGCAATCTCACAATTTTTTCTTTTAGGTAAACGACACTTAATTTAGTGGTAGGTTTTACTGCATGCTACTTAATTATTGATCATCACTAGTTTTTTTCATCTTAATTCATGCCTAGTTAACCTAAGACGTTCATAGAATAAGTAAACAAGAGTGATAGGTTGACGAAGAAGAAAAATCAGAAATCAGCAAATCTTCAATAATTTTGGCTGAAGTCCTTGAAAGGGCCAAAGCATGTCGACATGGGGCGTAGACTTGCTTGGAGTATTACATTATTCGTTAAACGTCCTTATTGAGAATTGGTCTCTTGTCCTGAAAGTTGCTTTTTGGTCTTTATTTTGATGCGTTTTCAATTTTTTTTTCTCCCTAAAGTTACGAAGACGTCGTCAAAACATTGAGCCGAGTATGATCAACTATGGTAGGGAAGACCGAAGACGGCTTTCCTGTTTCAAACGTCATAAAATAATACTACAATTAGTTGTAAAAACTAGGGAATTTCATGGAAATAAAAGTGCTTAATAAGGGTTTGCTTCGCCTAAACTTTAGTTTCCTTGATTTATACTAGTCAATTTTCAATTCGGAATTATATAACACGCAATTTAGAGCCTAAGTGACTGAGGTAATAAATAATTTGAAGAAGTTTATAGATCAAGTTAAGCCACATTATACACTAATATCATCTAATGTACTACTTTTTAGAGCATGTTCTCAAGAGCTTTTTTCTACTTGGTTTTAGCTTATGATTTTTGTAAAACTCTATTTTGTAATATTATCCACTACTTTTTTTACTACGTTTCTGAATTTTTTTAAGATAAAACTATGAAAATTTGATTTTTAGCTTAAGCAATTGATTTTTAGCTTTTCTAAAAACAGTTTTTATAAAAATAAAAAATTATTGAGAACAAGCCCTTAGGTTTGGATAAAAAGATGATAAAATCTCATTAATAAACCAACATAATGGAATATGAAGCCATCTAGATTGGCCAGGAGAATATCTAATATAATAAATAAACCTTGCCGATTTGTATAGATATTGAAAAATAATGTGCACAAAGCAACAATTATTTGTCAAAAAGCCACAGCTATCCATAGGTATTAAGTATCAATTTTTTATTTTTTTAGAAAAGGAACTTTTTTTTTTTTTTGACAACTTTTTAGAAAAGGAACTTAGTTCCAAATCTTTTGGTAATATGAATGAAGTACTTGTAAAGTTACAACTTTATTGTTAATTGATCACAATAACATCCATATTCGTTCATTAGATTTGAATTTCTCTAACACCACTTGCAAGTAATCAAGTGCTAATATAACGACAGTTTTCTATTCAAATTTTATGGCATATCAAAAGAAAAATATAGAATTAATGTTGTAGGAGATTAGTTTGTCGCTTTCAACAACTTGGCACAACATATAAATAAAGATTAATAAATCAATCTTTATATTTATATTATATTTTCCACAATTTTTATAACCAAGCTCAAAACATGATACAGTTGTACCTTTCAGCTTCGATGGTAAAAAATGTTACTTCCTTCTGGCCATCTTATGACGCCCCTTAACTACTGCTCTACTTTAATTGAAAAAGTAGTAGGATTTTTTCCTAAATCACAAATTATCGATCACTCCTGCATAAAATCTATATTTTATCAGAAAAATTGAATGCAGAAAGAAACTCCGAATTGCCCTTAATCGATAATCAGCTAATTAAGAGCAATTTGTGAGTTTTCGTTGTACAATCTTTCTACGTACGAAATCCGTAGGTTTCTGATTCTGATTATAAGTTCATAACCGCTTGGTCAATCTCCCAGATTTTTCTGTTCAAACTTCAACAAAACATGCACACAATGGCCAGAAAGAAGAAACTAACACACTGATCTAGATATTATTAACCAAAAAAAAAAAAAGAAAAAAAAATACGAAGAAGAAGAAGACAAGGTAACCGGACATGCTGACCGAATCTGGTTTGAAGCATACGTTTCTCTAATCTGGAAGAAATCTTTCAGAGTATACTGCTTAAACTTAAAGCTTGAGCTTGAAGAATGAAAGAAACTCAGGAGTGAAAAAAGAGTAGTAAAACTTCTGCACCATAATAAGGAAATTATATTCTCACAATCTTTCCTTAAGCATCTAAACTTAAATATACAGATACAGAAATGCGTTCAGTTTCATGGTCATATATATCTTAGCTAGTCCGCTCAGAATTTTCATAACTTGATGGATATATGAATGTATAGACTCCATTGTGTTGAAGATTTTGTATGATTACATAATTGCAGTAAATATTTAAACATCCAAAGCCTAGGAAGCAGCAATCTTGACCAAAGGCTTGGTCTTGGCATAGAGATCCGTAATCGAACGAAACTTCCTTTTCTTTAAGGAACACGCATCGATTATTAATTCTTGATCATAGACATCGGGGTTTTCTGCATTAATAATCATGGCACTGCTGATCACGGCGCTGGTGGAGGAGGAGGAGGAGGAGGATATGGATGTCTCGTCACGATGAGCAGCGGCAGAACACATGGTGTGTCCAACACTTTCTACTTCATCTTTGGGCAACAAATGTTCAAAACTCCTGTTGTCTTTGCTGCTATCAGCAGCAGCAGCAGAATCTCCGCTGAGTTGAATCAACTGGTAAGCCGCGTCCAGTTCTGGCTCTGTCGGGCAGCACAGCTCCGTGCTCATCACATTCATCATCCTCATCGTCTGCTGGATGCTAATTTCTTGATCATGTGTTTCGATCCACAAAAACTTTATTTTCATAAAGTAGAAGGACAATTCTTGAGAGAGAAGATAAAGTTATAGGATGGGATACTTACACCCTAAGATTTGTGAGAAGGGATCACGAAATCTATATCTTCTGTTGAGTCTAGCTTGTTACTGAATGCTAGTAGTAGCTTTTTTTAAAATGTCCTTTTTTTTTTTTTCATCGCCTTGACTCGTTTAAAAACGGCCAAAGGAGCGAGGACCGACCTTAACTCGATAAATTAATTTTGTCCCCAAAAACTTAAATAATCTAATAAATAAGGGATTGATTTTGTGCTAATTATCATTGGGCTAGAATGATCTTGTACAATTGCCCTTTTCTAGTTGACCCGATGGAGAATGCTCATCTCTCATTTCGATTTTCTAACTGTGCAGATTTGAGTTTTTTCCCCCCCGCAAATTATAGCCAGAGCCTGTAAAAATTGTTTACGTGCAGAGATTCTTGCTTTACTTTTACAAATTTTTTTGATTTCAACCTTTAATTTTACAAATTATATCGGCCTAATCTTATCCAGTATTCTTGTCTTCTGTACAAGTGTTAGTTCACTCGAGAATTATATATTGGTGTTGAATAACAAAGAATTATATTTATGTGTTGAATAACAAAGAAAGAAATCCAAGGATTCCAATTTTCCCCTAAATAATCTGAGCTGAAAACAAATAAATTTTCACAAACAGATAGAGTGCATATTACTTTGGTGGACCAAAACCGTCTCTGCTTTGGGAAGGTGTGATTCATTCTATATGTGATGTACCACGAAACCAACGAACGACGGATTTCAATGCAAAATTTTTTCTTCTAATTGATGCGTTTAATTTACGTTTAAACGGGGAATATATGGATGCTGGACTAACGGCCCAATTTGCCAAGTGGACACAAATGGCATAGACTTGCCAAGCCCAAAAGTCAAGTCCATTTGGAGAGAACTCAAGTAGAAAGGTAGAAGGGAAAGTGGAGACGAGGTCTACAGACAAGTTTTGAAATTGTTTCATCAGCTAAAATATAAAGGCATGAACTGGCAACAACAATTGAACAAATATGTTAGTGCCGTCAAAAAACTGATATTTTTTTTTTTTCAGTTAGTGTCAATTTTTTTTTTTTTTTATAAATAATGTGAACTTCATTTGCTACCTCAATACTTTTGTCTTCATGTTTTCGGTTGCACGGCCATCGAGAGGGCTTTTGAGGCTAAGAATATTTCTTTACCTTAACTGAAAAGTTGTTGACAAAATTCATGGTGTTTTGATCCAATAATATTTTTATTTTTTTCTCCTTTCTTCTGCTTTATTAAAAATATTAAATCACGTTTGGTAACCAACTTATCTACCCATTTTTATTTTCACAAAATCCTCTATATATTTATTCTCAAAAGAAAAAAAAAACCCTTAAAATAAATTTTTACAAATAATTTTTATTTTTATTAGTTGTGTGTGAACACATATACCTTGCATTTGGTACACTTAAATGAGAGAGAAAGGGAAGTGTTTTCTCAGCCATGATACATTTTTATTCATAATGGATAGGAAAAGAATTTATTAGTCCACTATTTAATAACCCAAATGTCTATTCATTTTCTAATGTTTGACACAATCATGTTTTGATATTAAAATGAAATAAAATTTATACTAATTTGACTTAAATGCCCTAAATTCTTTGTAATAAATCATAATCTTTTTTATTTTGTTTGTTGGTACTATTTGTTATTCATATGCCTACAAGAAACTTTAACATTTTTTCCTTTAAATATTATTGTTATTATTGCTAAAAATAAATTAATTATACTCTTTAATTAATTTTAACATTTTTTGGAATCACCAATAATGTAATTAAGAACTAAAAAAAATTTATTAATAAAAACAAACATTCACTTGAATTTAATTTATATAAAACTCAAACAAGTTTCTATACATCCACATAAAAGTTAAAAATAGCACAATAAACATTTTCTTATAGCAAAAAAGAAAAAAAATTATTCTAAACATATATTGAAGTATTTGTGATATAAATATCGTGGTCAATTGTTAATAAAAATTATGAATAATCTAAAACTCTTTTATACATTTAAAAATAAAAAATTTAATAAACTTATTTTGAGTTAAAATGAATGATAGATGATAAATTAGATCAACTTATGCGGATAAGCCTTACTCCTGTTATTTTGACATTTCTTATCAGAGTTACAAAGTAATTTCTCTAGACGGTAAAATGAATAAGTTGAAAAGAACTTTTTATTTATTTATTTTTTTGGTTCGTACCAAACTTTGGATAGTGTGAGCTAACATGTAGTCTGCCCAAAATTCCGGATGGCAAACGGTAAGTATTAACTCATACTGTTCAATCATGAAAATGAAAGAGCAAACTCAATCATTCAGAAAACGTGAAGACCAGTGATCAAACAAATTAAAGAAAGATGACAAAAAAAAAAAATAAAGAAAAAAGTATTAAAAAGAAATATTGACTCCAACAACCATATTAAATTGAAAAGGCCTTTATTTAATCATGCTTGAAACTTTTCACATAATGACAAATGTAGAACTTAAAAAAAAAAAAAAAGGAAAACCGGAACGCCGTAAAGTGAAGCTTAAGAGCAAGATGCGTGCATCATGATGTTTCTGATCATTAATGACGGACGCAGACTCTCAGTTAAACACCGCAATTACTATATCAAGCGCGGAAAAATATACAATGCACCACGTGCATTGTTACGTGGTGTACTAAAACCAATCACACATCGCCATGTAGCAATGGTGGGTCATACCTTGTATTATTTGGCAATGTGTGATTGGTTCTAGTGCACCACGTGACACGCCACGTGACGCGTGATGCACGCAATACTCACTCATCAAGCGCACGCAAATCGCTTCACGACCGTACATCAGTTTGTTAACGCGAAACACTTCATCCACGCTTATTTTGATTTGATGATTCCACAGACCCTTCGATCTTGTTGGGACAAGAATAAATAAAAAAAATTATTAAATATACTACGTGTATTATTGTATGATTTTAATTTATTATTACGTGACGAAAAATAATTAATTATAATACATTATGTGATTAATCAAGTAACGCATGTGATGCAATATTTATATAAAAATTAGTAGTTTTTAGCAAAAGACAGCACCCTTAGAATATCTTTAAATGGTAAAACTGAAACTGTGTGGAGCTGAGTAACTTTATCGGAGTTTGTGTTTGGATTAATTCTTTGGGTCGTATCAAGTCCGGCTAGTCATGGGGCCGGCCCGTCGGTGAATGTATATAATTTATTATTTTAAATTTTCGTGTACTAGGTTAAGTAAAATATTTGCAAAACAGTCAAACTAAAAAGGGCAAAATTTCATTTAAAGCAGACCGAGCACTCGAGCCTTTTTGCCGTATCTAGTCGCAGAAATTAGCAGGGGCTCATGTCACTCGCTGCATGGCACGTGACGTTCAGTTTTCGGTTTTATCCGCGGAGGGTAATTTTGACTTTTCACTTGCAGAGTGATCACAATTGTAACTCATGTGTTTACCATATGAGGCAAATACATGATTTTTGCTATAGTAAAAAAATAAATTTGTGGAGCTAATTACAGCAAGTGATTAAATATTATTAGTCTATGATCATTTTGTACTGATCTATAAAAATAGTTGAAATCGAGTGATCATATCTAAAAATTTCTAGTATAAAAAAAAATCATTTAGAAAACACAAAATAATAGACATTACTTGTATGACTGGACAGAAGAGTAGTAGCATTGAAAGTGCATTTCAACTAGGAAGCAAAGATTAGTTAGGCAGATCCTATGTTGTACTACAAGAACATTAATAATGTTACCCAACCAAAGACAAAGTGAAAATGAGCACTACATGAGTATTTTAGTACTAATTATTATTAGATTCCATTTTCACTTTTTTCAACATTTGAAGTACACTCAATCCATCCATCCACTCCCCACTGTCTACATTCCAAACTCCCCAACTACCACCACCACCACCACCACCTCCGCCGCCACTCAATATCATATGCTCACCGGCATGGCGACCTCACCCCCTTTCTCTCTGCCATGTATACATCCCAGAATAGTCACACATGAATGATAAAAAAATCTCTCTCTCTCTCTCGCACTACTTCAAAAAGACAAATTTGCCCCCCTCAACAATTGCCATGCCTATCCCTCCCAAGCAATACTGCTAACGCCAGAATTCTGTGTGTTTCGTTTTCTTGTATATCTATAGTTCAAATATTATAATAGTCCATATTTATTTATTTTATTTGTCTTACTTACAGAGTCTGACTGAAAGAAAGAATAGGACACAATCCAATCCAATCCAAATCCAATCCAATAGAAATAGCAGTATAAATTGTCAAACTGTCCGCCAGACTCGCGGTATTCTCCTTCATTTCATTTCACAGTTGATTCGAGAGGAAGGTTACTGGTTCTTTCTTTAAATAAAATTATCCCTAGATTAATTCTCTGAAAATTTAGCACAAGTGTTGAGCAAACTTATACCATAATAACTAGTACCATCCTATAAAGCCGGCTGGGATGGCGTCGTCCAAGGTGATGTCTTCTACATCACCGGCCAATCCGGATCAGCCACGCCACTCCACTACCACCACCTCTTCAATTTCGCACCCCACCTTACCCACACCCCCTCCTCCTCCTGCTGCTGTTCTTCCTTCACTTCCTCAACAACAGCCCCATCCTCAGACCCAGTACCTCAATCACTCTGATCACGGCGTTTCCTCTTTCGGGTCCATGAATATGGAGGAAATTCTCAAAAATATTTATGCTTCTGAGCCTGATTCTCTTGACGGTGGCGCTCTTCCTGGTGTCTCCGCTGCGGACGGTGGCGGGGTTGGTAGAAATGGGGGTGGGGACGGCGGTAAGACGGTGGATGAGGTCTGGAAGGAGATTGTCAGCGGCGGCGGCGGTGTAGAAGTGGGGAGTAACGAGCAGACGATGACTCTGGAGGATTTTCTGACCAAGGCTGGGGCTGTGACCGAGGAGGATGTTAGGGTTCCGGCGCCGGCTCCTCCGCCGGCTGTGACGGCTGGTGGTGGAGGTTACGGAGTGGAGGCGATGATGAATGCGGCAGCTGCTGCTCCTGGGGTTCAGTTTCCGGCGGCTACGGTTCCGGTGGTGCACATGCGGAATGCACCGGCGGGTTATGGTATGGAGTCACAGTTGGGGTTTGGAAATGGGATGGTGGCAGCAGCACCAGCGGTGGGCACTGGGTCTATAAGGGGAGGTGGGAGTGGGAGAGGGAAGAGGAGGGCGCCACCGGTGGAGGAGGTGGCACTTGATAAGGCTACGCAGCAGAAGCAGAGGAGGATGATCAAGAACAGAGAGTCTGCTGCAAGGTCCCGAGAACGCAAGCAGGTATTTTTTCAAGTGAATTATTTATTATTTATTTTGGTCTGTAATTTTATGATTGCATGTCTGAATTGGTTAAACTTTCAGGCTTATACTGTGGAACTGGAGTCACTGGTGACACAATTGGCCGAGGAAAATGCGCGGCTTTTGAGAGAAGAGGTATTATATCTAGTCTTTGCTTACTGATATGTGAAAGTTTCCTCCAAAATGCAATGGCCTGATCATTAGTGGTTAGTTCAAATATAGTCCTTGTGTCAACAGACAATGGTGTTGAATTTTGCAGTGCTCATCGCACAGTGTACACAGCCACATATCCACTCTCAGATATTTACGTCTATGATTGTTTTTGTCAATAAATTTGTAGATAATTTCGTTTTTTTTTTCATTAAAGAAAATTGGGATTTTTTATTTAAATGTTCAAAAGTTAGTCTTTGTCAGGTATAGTTCAGCATTCTGATTTCATTAGGTAACACACCAATCAAAATTCGTTACCCTAATTTGAAATTGCATAGGTTTACATTGCACTCCATGCAGGGCATTGTTGCAATTGTGCTCTTTGGGCGCCAATGGCACAAGGGCTGGCTGCTCAATTGGTTGTTTGACATTTGGAATTCTCTGCTACTTGCACGTGAAATTAAACTAAATATGGAGGCTCTGTGATGTATATGAAAATCGAATATTTCTATCCAGCATTTATGCTCTTCTAAATTGTTGTGTTTCATTAGGATTGTTCTTCATGATGATTATTATTATTATTATTATTTTTTGCAATTTCCTTAATATGCAATCTTTTTAATTCAGGCTGAGCGGAACAAGGACAGGTTTAAGCAGGTACAACTTCAAGTTCTTGTCTTAATTGTCTATCTTTTTCATTCCTGATGCTATGACATGTTCGTTTTGTAAATTATTTTTCCCGTTCTCTTCTGATCTTTTTCATTCCTGATGTTATGACATGTTCGTTTTGTAAATTATTTTTCCCGTTCTCTTCTGATCTTTTTCATTCCTGATGTTATGACATGTTCGTTTTGTAAATTATTTTTCCCGTTCTCTTCTAATTCAAAATTTTTGCCTTTTATCATTATTATTTTTATCTTGTAACTAGCTTTGTCCATTTGCTCCAGAGATAGATTCCAATGTAGGTTTTTATATGTTTATTCTCTTGCTATTGATTTTGGCCATTAAATTTTTCAGATTATTGCCTGGTAGACGTAAATGTTTGTCAGCTTGTGATCAATTTTTGGCCGTTAAACTTTTGGGAGCTAAATGGCTATTCAAATTTCCATGTTTGTTTGCATGTAATAACTTTCTGGCTGTTGAACTTTTGAGAGCTTAAATGTTTATCCATATTGCATGTTGTTGTTCGCATCTGATCAGTTCTGACAATTAAACTCTTGAGAGGTTAAATGCCAGGTCAGATGTATATGAATTTGTTACTGGCCATATTTTGTTGCCTAACTTTCAGGGACAAATTGGCTGTTAAGATTTATATTAGGTTGGTGTTCGTAATCTATTTTGTCTATTGTACTCCTAAAAATAGCCTTTGGAAGCATGCGCCGCATTTCTATAATCTGTTCTTACCTGTCTTTTGACGCATTGGTAGAATTGCCTGAATTGCTCAGGCAGTTATCATGTGGCCTACGAACGTTATGAAATCATCCCTGGTATTAGTTGTAAAGTTTGTATCAAACCAAACTTTTCGTTTAATGGCAAGTGGCTAGTGGAATATATACACCCAAGTCATTTGCCGCCCCCCCCCCCCCCCCCCCCCTCTTCCACTTTTCCAGGAATTATCTCTATTTTTTGGGGAACTTTAATTTGAGTGCATACCGTGCAATTAGACGTCACATGGGGCCGTAGTTTTTGTTTCATATAAATTTAATAATCCTTTCAAATGGACCCTGGAGAACACTTACCTTTTATAAACTTTTGTTGTATAGTTTCATGAAACAGCACAGAAGAACTTGTCAACTAAGGATCTAGATTGGGAAATTTGTGCTTCAATAATTTTAGAGCCAATCTAGCGATGCACAAAAATCAGAATCTTCTTGACATGGTAATTGTTTCATGAGTCTGGCCTGTGCAATCCTCCTTTTCACTTATCTATTATGAAGCATTAGTTGTCCGCGTTGAGTCTGCAATTCACTCTTTTCCAGCATTAATTCATTCTTTCTCTTCACTTGTCATTGTTGTTTGAAGTGTTATGCTTCAATAGGAGCTGTTGTGCCTCTAGAAGATATGGGAGCTATGAGCTCTTTGAACGATTGATGTATATAATAAATATGTCCAAAATTTTTTTCCAATCCTAGCTGCATGATGTCGGAACATTGTTTATTGGGTTTATACTTTATTTACTTTTTCAACCTCAGCGACTGCTAATTGCATACCTTGCAAACTGTGTATGATAATAATGTGTGATATATATTATTACAAAATTTCTTGGAACTTCTGTCCAATTTTGACATGGACTCTTTATGCAAATTCCAACATGAATAAATGTGAGGAGGCAATGACGAGGTAAAGAGATGAATTATTCTTTTTTTTTTTTTTTCCCTTCTCTTGTATTCTATGGCTAGATATTATGGCTATCATTTCTATTATATCTCCATTTTACATGTTTAAAGTGTTCATCTCGTTGTTTTCTTGTTACGTATGAAGATGTTTACAAGAGGCATAAAAAGAAGGAAAACATGAACTGGTTATCTCATCTTTGTATGTTGTGTTTTGTAGCATCATGGTGCTCCCATATCCATCTTTGGTCAATTAGACAATATTCAGTACCAGATCTGGGTAGTTGTCTATTAGTTGCTAGTATCACTAACCCTATTGTGGAGCAGATTTATCAACTCCTTTTTTACTGTTGATGGTCTGTTTTTTCTGTAATTCAGGAAAGGTGGAACATGACGAGTAAAAGTGAGCTTAAATGTTGCTCGGTTGTGATTATAATTATGTCCTTGATGTTGTTGCTCTGTGCATCTTCCATTTATCTCTTGCTAATTGAATAAATACCTTTTTCTTTATGAAGTATATTTATGGAAGGCAAAGTTACCCATATACTGTAATTTAAGGTCTGCAATGGCTCAAGAACTGGTGTAAGGTTGTAAACCTTTGATGTTTTTGCTTTCAGTTAGAATCTGGCTTGATGTGTTTAGCATATGACTCATGTTAAGCTGGTGGATGTACTGAATGGTTGCTTGATTTGGGGGTGTAATTGAGCCGAGCTGCTCACAAGGGATGTACTGTATGGTTGCTTGATTCCTAGTAATGAATTCACTGAGCTGAACTTTACATTCGACATTAGATTTTTTCTTCTTTTTGTTTTGTGCCTGCTATTTTTTTTTCTTCTCTATTTTACATTGTTGCTCTTTTTACTATATGTGGTCGTTTTTTCTGCATATAACGGGTTGTTTTGGTGTTGTATAATGCAGCTCATGGAAAACTTGATTCCAGTTGTGGAGCAGCAAAGACCACCAAGAGTTCTGAGGAGAGTGCGTTCCATGAGCTGGTAGGGGATGGCTTTATCGTTTATGGTCAATGATAAAACTGTAGGAAAAAATGGTCGCCCCTGACTTGATAGAGAAGCTGCATAAAGCATGAGTAAGAAAAGGCAGTCTTGTGTGGGAGAAACTACTTGATGGGAGCATTTGCAGATAAAAACAAAAAGGCGGAGACTAGACTTCTAGGAATTTCTCATGGGCACATACCGGTCAGTATAAGACCTACCCAACCGCATAGTTTTGCATAGATGTTGTAGGAAAGAAAGAAACATCTTCTTATACAGGAATTGTAGCTTTTCTTCATGTGAAGAGTGTGATCTCTGGACTAACTTATACTAATGATATAGTTGGTTTGTAACTTAACACAATGAGTTTAATTTTGATTGTCTTTGAGAAAAGTGGTTAGTTTTTTAGATCTGGTTTATTCTAATTCTGCACTGAAAAAAATGTAAATCCCCAAACTGTGCTCTCCAATTGTAAGTACCCAAAAAAAAAAATTATATATATATATATATATATATGAACTTGGTCTTTAAATGATAAGATTGTATCGATTGAGCTCCTAGGTTATTGCTCACTTTTTCTGTTGGCTGTGAACTCTAAAAGTCGTTCCAATTTTGCCTTATAAGACTTAACGTGGATTAGGACTTTCGGATGAGACTGTTGGAAGGGGTATTATTAACACAATTTTTTGAGGTTTAAGGGTCAAATTCAAAACTTCAAATCCATGACGGCTCTACCTAGGCAATACAATAGACTAACATCTGAGAGACTTGATTTCCACGGGGCTCAATTGACACGTTTAAGCTGCCAATGCTGCATGTGAGTGAACAGATAGCTGCCTTGAGCCTCAATCGTTGGATTGACTAAAAATTTTCATAGATGGTTAGACAAACCAGCACCAAATAGCATGCATTATTCTCCTCCATTCTACTTACTGCTGGTTTAGCCAATCCCAGAAAGTATAAGAAACTAATTTCAAGAAATATTCACTATGAGGGAGGTTTGTGCTTAGTCCAAAATCCTCTGGTTCCGGCTTAATCTCAGAACTGATTAGATATCCCAACTCCCAAACTCGAATTGTTGGGTTCGACAGCTGCTTACACAACACAACATCATGTACAATTCATGTGGCATATGTTTATTTCCAACCACTAGTAATAAACAGTCCCAACACTCCACTCAACTACCATCAATCATCGGTCAGTCACGTATATTGTCCAATCAGCATCGCAAGAGCACAAGGAAGGAATGATGGATCATATACACATTCAGTGAAGATTAGACCACCATAAAATATGCCATGGCCTTGGTTCCAATTACTTTCTTTTTGTAATTGTAGGATACGATGTCTGGATTTGCCTAATAAATTTTGGGAATATGATAATTGAATGGAGAAATTGTCCAAGTATTTCCCAATTTTCCAAATGCAAAATTACTAAGTGTTTCTGGACAGCAACAGCTAGTATGTTGATGGGTAAAAATGTACTTGGAGGGATTCTGGCCCAATTCCCCAATCCAGTGGTCCTTAAAACCTGCAGAGATACATGTCACCAATAATAGGAGAGCAACTCAGGAACGCGAGGATAAAGAGCCATTTGAGAATGATAATCCGTCTATGTCCACAAGAAAGCCCTTCAAATAACGTTGTCTTCCATGCTGGAGGAGGAATTTTCAGAAAAGCTATACACAGCAAGGTGGAGTTTTGCAACAGCCAAAACTGAGTTAATTAAGTACATTATGATGTTAAAGCCAAAAACAAAGATGCAAATGCTGTAGGATCTGTTTTTGCAATGGCTGGAGTCCAGGCACCTTGACTAAGGCCAAGATATTAATCATGTTACAGGACAGATTAATAACAAGCGTCAATTCTAGTGATGCAACGGAGAATAAGACACAATGGAGTGAAATGAAAGTATGTCTTTGAAATACATATATGTTAAAGCACCCAAATCTTGACAAGTTTTCTGCTATTCACAAGCCAATTTGGTGTCAAAGCTACTCAAACAGATTGCAAAAGCCTGAAATGCAGATAATGGATAGCGGTAATCCATTGTAAACATATCTTTGCCTACCTTGCCAAACTGCAAGATAATTTTGTCATGGTCTGTTTGAGCTGGTTGGGAGGTGGTTGAAGCACCTGGAACTGGTTGTGTGGCAGCGATCAACTGAAAATTCTTGACAGAGGCCACAGTTACCCGTCCCCGAAAATTCAGGCACCAGCACTGTAATTGCTCGTGCCATCTTGGTGCCTTGTTCTTGAGAACTAAAGGCTTCACCTTGCCCTCCTCATCCTCATTGCCAGGTGCACCAATATCAGAAAACCTTGAGCTGCTGAATTCAGCAGAATGATCAAGAGATTTTGAGAAAGAGATGCTCCGGAATGAGTCCTCTAGAGACCTTGGAAGGAGCTCTGGTTGGCCAGGTACAGTTCCAGCAGCATCAAGTGCTGAGGCAGGTATTGATTGCATTACGCAATGCATTCTCCGTGGACCCCGAGTCCCAAGCACATTTAGCTCATATGTGATCTGAGCTATGTTATAACTTCCAGTTGGCACTTTTGGAGATACCTTCTTGGAATAAAATCGACGGCTTGCTCGCCCAGGTGGAGGGATGTTTGTACAGGTATATGGAGGCTGTGTGTCATATATTATAAATTTCGTACCAAGAAAATTTGATCTGTAACAAGCCATAAAATTCTACCTTTAATCTTAACATGGAAGAAATGCCATCACTAGCAAATCAGGAGCACTACAAATGTTTGCATTAGCAAATTGAAAAAAAAATAAAATGACTCAAGCTTTAATGAAGATAAATAAATCAATACTAGCAGAAAAGCTAACATGTATCATAGCGTACAAATGCATAATCCTTTGACCTAGTTAATTATTTTTTAAGTTGCAAATATCACAAACCAAATTAACAGCTAAGTCGAACAATCTGACACAAAATAAGGGTCAAAGTACCAATATTAAATTGGTTTATCATCATCCAACCAAAAATCTGTTCATTGCTTCTATACAAGTCTTAGAAATCAATGCATCTTAATTTCTTACCAAATTCCATCTGTAAAACTCGTTATGACTACTCACACTACTTTGTCCCATAAAATCTATTTTTTCGCAAGAAAATCAGGTCCAAAAGATACTTGTTTTCTTAGTCACGTACTACGGTCGAGGACAGATTTCCAGGATAGCAGGTGTGCACAGGGGATGAGGGCACAATCAAGTTTTCTAAATGTCAATTGAGTCTAGCTTTGCAGTAATGACAAACATACAATGAATATGCTTTGTAAGAAATTGCTTATTATCTGCAAGTTGCAATGAAAATTTTAGTTTGTTTATAAATTGCAAAATTTATTTGGATGAAGATTGATAAATTAATTTCCATGCCCAAGAAAATGTTCAGAGATTTTCTTTTCTTTGCTATAATTGTTTATTACTTTGTTTCTTTTGAGGAAGGTGGTACCATGTAGTCTGTAAAGTTATCTATTTTTGGCAATGGTGTTTTGCCTGCGTTGTTCTCAATTGTTGTGTTGCAATTTACTTGAACAATATACAGTATGTGCTAATCATTTGAACTTTCTGAGAGCAGACATTCTTGTTGTAATATCCAGTTCTACTTACAAAAATCCTCAAGAATTTAACATTTTTCTCCCGAAGAACTAATTGGATTTTGCGAGCAGAACATATGGGCCGCACTTTAGGTAATCCAGATCATTAACTATGCAGAAAGGAATAAATGTACAAACCTTAGCTTTCCAATATATGTGCTGCTTGATCTTGAAATGTTATCTGCATCCATTGAGATAACATACTCTGTGCATGTAGTTCGCCGGGTTCTTTTTGCAGAGAGAAGAAACTTTCCATTTTCGACTAGCAAAGCTGTACATTATATCACAATCAAAGTTAAACACAACTAACACAAGAAAAATTTTGATTATATGCAAAAAAAGAGGCACAGAATGCAGTCATAGGACTACTGAACCAAATACCTTTGCAGTCTAATAAAATGCTTATGCAATAGTTTGTTACATCAAATCATTCCAATCATATGCAGTTTCAATGATCATTAGCAAAACAAATATTGACACATGGCGTGCACATGAAGTTCCCCATGAATTTGTCTCATCAAGTTTTCCTATGAAAATTGTAGCTGTGAACTACCCACGGAATAATTCTTATTACTTAATATTCAGGCATAATTTCGTAACCTCATCAGTAAAACAGATATCAACACATGAGCAATATGTTCTCCACAAACAGGAATTCCTAAAGCACTCACTGACGTATTACATTGAGAAGAACACCAAATAGAGCATTGACTATCAAAATTCAATTAATCATTCAGCAAAGATTCTCATATTCAGGAAAAAGTAGATTCTAATAAAAGTCAGGAAATAAAGCTTACCAGGATTAAGACACAAGAAAAGATGGTATGTTAGATTAGATTTATCCCTTTTGATAAAGCACTGTATAGTTCCATCACGAGGCCCGGGCTGGAAAACAAAATGAATAAGACTCAGTATTTCATAGAAGCAATGCATAATCACCAGATAATCAAAAGATTACTAAATTTCAGTAATTTTGAGAACAGTATAATCTCATAATCAACATTATATTCGTTTTATAATTGACATACAAGAACAGAGACAAACATAGCTACCTGCTTAAGAGAAACTGGAAAAGTGAGCTTCCCACAAAATTCAGGGCTTTTTACAATCTCCTTACACATACTCCTCCATGACCTGCAAACAGCAGCACAAGCCACTACGTGCTTACGGCCGGGCCATGTGCTCTCACTCTCCTCTAACCTTCTAATTACATCAAAAAGTAGCTCTGGTGGAAGATTAGCCCAACGGCTGTTCTGAATTACCAAAGGCTGGTCATTTGTGTCATGGAAAGAACCATGGGATTTTCCGCGATGATGGCCAGGCAGTCTAACATTGAAACTTCGCCTGGATAGGCTCCCAAAACTATCTCTTACATCACTAACTATACTGCGGAACGACATCTAGTCCCCAATGAAGAGGCAAAAACTTAAGCGACAGAGGTAACCTATATTCTGTATATGTCTTTTTTCCAATTTATTACTGCCAACTTGACGTGTGAATCTTGCTGCAAATGAGCAAAAGAAAATCATGTTTCAGCCACAAAAATAAGGAGCCAAGGGAAAAAAAAAAAATAGAAAGGCAAAAAGAGAAAGTCGATTAAAAGAGAAGAGAAGAGAAAAGAAAAGAAAAGAAAGGAAAGGGAAAGGGGTAAGTAAAAAAAGACAGCCTCACATGGACCACAAAGTGAAAAAGATCACAAACTTATATCAGATGAAACTTTTATAGGTTCTTAAAGTAGATCTAGATTAGCTCCCTTGTTGCCACTCACTAGAGAAAAGTTGAGAACCAGCTACTCATAGTCAAACATATATACATCTATGTTTGTGTGCAGTTAAGTAACTTTACTCCCTTCTAACACGTAAGAATTCAGAACAAAAAAGGAAAGTATGACTGCCAGAAAGAGCAAGCTTTAAGTAACTAAACTACAGGAAGAATTAATTCAAGAATCTCCATAGATGGCACAAATTAAAGTTATTTTGACAATCCTTTCACGAGAAACATATAGACAGATGCCACCATATTCATCAAGAACTTATTGTCCATCACCAGAAATCACATTGTGCAGCTCCAAAGAACAAAGCTAAAATCAAACCCCATCAAAAGAAAAAGTGTAAATCTAAATTAAACATGGCCTCCAGAGTTCATTTGTCTTGTTTATGCTTAAAGATTTTCATCATTTTTTCTTAACAAAATATGTCATTGTTCCAAAAATCCTACATTTATGCAACAATATTTACAAAAATTCATAAATCTTGAAGTCGATGCTTGCTGGTGTTTGAAGCTGGATGATAAAAATTAACCTGGCTAAAGAGCTGCGAGCTGATCAAGGCTTTGTAACTCTCTAAAGATCTGAAATAACCCCAAAAAACACACAACTGTCAAAAGAGTTAAGCAATTGAAGCTCAGAAATCCAAAAAGCCACAAAATTTATCAAAATTCTATAGAAACCAATCTAGTTAGGTTCAAATAGAAAAAAAGGACTTAAAAAAAAAACTTAAGTTAAACAAGATAAAATCCCATCATCCCCTCCTTGATCCCAGAAAATTAAAACCCAAAAAGAAAAAGAAAAAAGAACAAAATGAAGGCAACAAAAGAAGATGACTCCTAGAAGAAAAACATGAATTATACTGAAAACCACTGGCAGACCAAATCAATTATAGTAAAATAGTTCTAAAGTAGAAGAAAAAATCAATAAAGATAAGAACTTGAGACATGTATAGAGATGCAGAGAAGCATTAATTGTAAGATCTGAGGGAGAAGATAGAAAGCTTAGGAAAACAGATCTATACCTGAAAGATAGTCAGCAAAGCCCAGGCAAATGATGAATGAATGTCTCTGTTCACATTCAGATGAAATTTTCCTGATAATCTTTTCACCAGAGAAGATGCAGATCACAAAAAGAAAAAGTGGGTCAGACCCCAAATATATGCTATATTAATCTTTCACCTTCTATTTCAATTACACACCTGCTACACACTCAAAAACACATAGTCACATACTTTCTGTCTCTCTCTTTCTTTAGCACGGACTCAAAACTAACATTAAATGTAGTTCAACCAACCAGAGAGAGGGGGGAGAAGATGAAGAACAAAGAGGAACAAAAAAATTTGAAGAAGGATAAAGAAAATATTAAAGAAATACTGGTAAAGAAAGTCTATGCATGCTTTACTGTTTGTTTATTATGTGAAATGGTATATTATACAGTATTTGAAAAGCTAGGCTACCCAGCTATGACCAAAAAATTGAGGTGTTATTGACTTTTTGGTTTTTGATGGGAAACTTCTTAGTCTAATGGCAATGGGGTCGTGTATGCAACTGTTCCTATGCTGCTATAATTCAACTTGCCCAGCAATTTCAGTTACAAATTCAACTCTTGTTCTCCCATCATTAAGCCAATTAAATTTGGAAGAAATAAAAGAATAAAAAGTGGTGGAAGTTGAAGTTGTTTTACAATTTAAGTGTGTGATAAATAATGATATATACAGTACTCCTGTACACTTTCTAAATTTATAATTATTAGGTTAATGTTTATATTTTTAAGCCAATTTCTAATTCTCTATCTCGAAAAACTTCTTGTCTCATTTGTCTCGCTCTTATACAGATGTCCGTGTATTTATTTATATATATATTTATCAAAATAACTTGTAGAGTTTGTGAATTAAAAATGAAATATTATGAATTAATTTAAGTGATCATTATATAAGAACAGGACAAAGAAAATAGTAAAGTTTGGGGGCAAAAAATTTGAAGCGCGTTTTAAGTTGGTGGCACACGAGCAATTTGAGTCCCAGCCCAACTTCATGTGTAGTTTTCTTTTGGTTTTGTTCATGTTGCGTGGTATGTAACTGTCACTTTTGTCACTTCAATTGCAAAGCTGATAATGTCAATCAAATAGTTGCAGTCATAATAATACAACTAGGATTATCAAGCTTATTGCAAGAATTACTCCAAATAACAAAAGCCACTTTTGACAGGGTTCATATGGGCACCATCATTGGAAGGCTCATGTATTCTTCTTGATGTTCTAAATAAACGCAAATTTCTAATATGCATACATAATATATGTGAGTAAATATAAAAATTGCATCTTTTAATACTTTTTTAAAATGTGTTGAATGTATGATAAAAAAATGATTGAGAACATAAAGTTGCGGTTGAGTCGAAATATTTATTGGTTTTTTTGTCTGAATTTTTTTTTCCCCAGAAATTAGCAAGCCATCCAACAGCTCAAACATGTTCCTGAAACAAGTAATAGTTACCACCTGTGATGATTTGGGCTAACAGTATATGTGTGAACAATAAATTAGAATACGTCAAATTAAGTAATTAGTTTGGTATCTTTCATGTGGAATTCTTCAGATGTTACTATAATTTAGTGGAGTCTTAGATAAGGAAGTTTAGAGTTTAATATAGGTTTCTTAATTAGATTTAATCTGGGATGTTATTTGGCTAAAATCTTAGCCATTTCATCCCTACTGTGCCAAAATACACCAAAAAGATAAAAGAAAAAATAAATGTACAAGTGGTTATAACGCCTACTGTCTTTTTTAGCAGTGGACCTAGAGAGGTAAAGAATTAAAACCATAGTGTATTTAACCGTAGTAACAAAACTATATTTGTTCAACTTTGAATGAAAATCTCTGGAAACAATTTTTAATTTCGACTTGAGTATCGAACTTTTTCGATGGGAAAAACGATTAATACCACTGCTTGTTTGTTCAATTTATTGGAGAAGAAAAAGGTACAACTGATAATAAAGACCAGAAAATAATTTCATGTTTTTCTAATTAGAATTGGGGGATAAATTATGCCACATTTTTTTTTTTTTTTGTCAATTGACAACTTATGTTCTATTTGTACTCTTGCTCTTGTCTTAACCTCTTTTAAAAGGGAGTTCAACAAAGTCAACTCCTATTCTAGAGGGGTCCAATTAGGCCATGAAGAACTGATAGAGAGACTGAAACGCCATCAAATGAGACAGACAGGGTTTGAAGCGCTATCGGACAAGATGGACTGAAGCACCATCAAATGAGACGAATGTACTATGCATGCGTATGGATTAGAAGTCCCATATCAATAACAAATTAATAGGATTCAAAGTTTAAATTCTTGAATTCTCACTCCACAAAAAGTTGAGTCACACAATGTGTGGCCAACGACCCAATCTCCGTTGGTCTTATGATGCAAAATTGCAAATGAGGTTATTTTGCGCAATGAACAGTTCAACTAATTTAATGATTGGAGAAAAATTAGTGGTATGCTTTTACTTTGAGATGACCTGGTTTACTTTTTGCCCTTTCGTAAGAGACGTGATATAAAATGCTACACAGTACACACCCGCCTCTGTTTGACTTTGGCTGCTTAGTGCTAAAGCTTCAACAGGACAACAAGAAAGGGTGCCAACATGGTTGGGTTATTTTCTTTGGATAGTCTATTCAAAGTGGAAAAGTGCTAATTCTCAACGCAAAAGTCTCAGCTTAAGGAATCCAATTGGAGTATCCTATGAATCTGCAAACTGCAGCAGATGGCTATATTTTTTCTCATGACATGGAATTTGGATCATCTGCAAAAGCTGTATTACAATTCCCAAATAGTAAATATTATTCTGCCTCATAACATCCTTCTATTTGAATTTTTGAATATGGCATGTGGCCAGAACCCTTTGTCAACAGTTTAGTTTTTTTCTTCTTTCTTTTTCTTGGTTTTGGGAAGAACATTTTCTTAATAAGTTGGCGTGTTTGGAGTCGGATTGGACGATTTGTATATGACTTGCAAATGAAGAAGAGAGAGAAAGGGAGTAAGGCAGGCAGTGGTGGCCCTGGTGGGGTGCTCTTTGTGAGAATAATCATGGCCTGCCGGCACGCTTCACGCCATTCTTTTCTCGTCAAGAAGAGCCACCCTCCGCCTGCCTTTTGAAATGACAATGCAGCCCCTTTCCAGAATTGTGCATTTGTGTCTAATCCATTGTAATTAGAGGGATTTGCTTTTTGGGAACAATAAAATTATGCCTACATCCAGCATTAATCACTATGCTGATGTTAATTCTTTGGTTTTTTAGTTGTTTTTAATTTTTTGTTACTTTGTTAATTATATACTTACTAGTAAGGTTTTGAGATAAAATGAAGTTAAAACATATCTCATAAGCTGTTTGGATTGTATTATTTTAAGTGTTTTAAAATATATATATTATAACACTTTTTGTAATATGATATATGTGAGATAAAAAATAATTAGAATATAAATAATTGAAAAGCGTATTTAAAGAATATTTTAAATAATTTTTCAAAAAATAAAAAATTTGAAAGGACTCAAGTGTGCCCAATCAATTAATTATTGATGTTAAATTTTAGCAAAATTTTATAATTTTTTTTTTCACTTTCTCAATATTAGGAATCAAGTTTGAAATTTGAGATTGAATTCATATGGTCTTGTAGATCTACTATATAATATAAGGTACATGCATAGTATATATGATGGAAAATTTTTAAATGACCCTAGTCCATAGCTTCGATTGCATACCTTGTGGTTTAAAAGAAAACCACATAATTATTTTACATCACTTTATCACATTTACATGCGTCACTTTACTTATGTAATATCCTTTTAAATCACCAGGTCTACAAGTGAAGTTGTGAACACGGTTCACTCAAGAATCTCCCGTATATGATATACAAAATAAACCGGATACTTATGCGCAAAAGAACATAAGAATAAAAATTATTTCTTTTAAAGGTCAAAAAATAACAACTTACCCTTACCTTACTTAGGTTTAAATATTCACTTTGTCCACCTGACATATTTTTATTATTAGCACTTTACCGAATTGAGTATAATCAAGTTTCTAGGTTATCCATACGAGCCGCTAAGATGTAGTTATGAGGCTAGTTAGCGTGAAGAGATTGCGGAAGAATATTATAATGGGAGAAGTGATATCCTAATTTTAGCGAGGTTCAGTGCAATTTGTCTTTTAAAAAAATAAAAAAAAATTCTTCATTGAATCATATTGCACAATATTGAATACGAATTGTTACCACATATAAGAAAGTTGAATCAAAAGATTTTTTTTATTTGGTTTTTTTAGTTTGAGTTAGATATTTTATCACTGGTTTACCAAAAAAGAAAAAAAAATCACCCTAATAATTAGAGCACTAATGCTTCTATATTCATAAGTGGTGGCAATACACGAGGAATTGATGAACCCTTTAATTCAATTTAGTAATAATCATGGGTACAATATTGCAATTAATTGGACCATATGAGCTGAATATCAAAGTTTGAACCCTATTTTAGTAAAATCACACGTCTCGATGAAAACTTGGACATGAAATATATACACATACATACAAACATACATACATACATACATACATACATATATATAGACACACACACACACACATATATATAGGAGTATAAGATAAATTGATGGGCCAGACCTTGGTTGGGTTGAGTCCAGTGGAGCCCATTTTCGAGTTGGGCGCAATATCTAGGCCCAAGCACAATCTCCATCGAAACACAAATGAAGAATGCCGATCACATCTTATGTTAGCACCACCAGAAGAGTATTTCAAATAGTGGGCCAGAATTAATTAATTAATGAGAAAGAAATATAAGATTTTTTTTACTCGAAGTACAACGAAAGGAACGGCATCTTAATTAGTAGTGATTAATAAAATTCTCTTAAGAAGCAAGAATAATTTAAATTAATATAAGTGGGTCTTATGAATATAGGTAATTTCAACAAAAAGCCAAAAAAGATTTTTTGGGCAGTTGGGATGAACACCCTTAAGTAGATGTGGCAATAAAATCCAAGGCTTAATGGGTCTCTTTGCCTAAATTTAATTTAGCGCGATGAATATAAAAAATATGAGATTGGGCCTAGTTGAAAATACACTCAACAGTATTCATCCAAATATGGGTGTAGTTGGAATTTATTTGGGAATTTTATGGGTTCAATAGCCTAGTGTTTAATTATTAATTAAAAAATTTAAAATTGCAAGTTTAAATATATATTTTTTCTTCTGCTATCAAAAGAAATTACTATTAAGTATTTGAGTGGTATCAAAATAGATCCAACACATTTTAGTCCCGCCCAGTTTCTTCCCTGAACAAATATGAAATTGTTTAGGTATAACTTATATTTTACCAGCCAAATTAAATTCTGCTCATCCCGCTCATTTGTCATCCCCACCCTTCAAGCTTTCTTGCAATAATATGACATTCAGCATTTGAGGAGGAATTTTCTTCATTTCTGGGTCTTCCAATTGGGAATCGATATCCCCCTCCTCCAAATGATCTTCTGGATCACTATCTAGTGCATCTATTTCTGAAGTTGGGAGAAAATTGTGAGCAACCCCCCTGGTCATTATGTTGCAACTCTTTGTATTTTTGTCTATTTCGGCAATCATTTCAAGTTGCTGATCAGTTTTTTCGAATGGTGGCATCAAATGAGTAATTCTTTTCATTTCTTCGCTTTTTCCCCAGAGCACTGTATACAAGCCGAACACAATTACGAAAGCTCCAACTACACTGCCATAAATTGGGTAAAATGAGTACAAAGCAACAACTTTTTGATGCAAGAGAAAATGGAATAAATATCTTAAATCGGCAAATTTCTAAAGCTGAGAGTTTTTGTTAGACCTATTTACTTAATAAACTTCTTTTATAGAGGTTATAGGAATCTTTACCTTCCCAAGTGCAAATTCTCATCCAGAAACAAGAAGTCGGCAATAGCAACGAGTACAAGCACTAGAGGGCTAAAAACAGATACAAATAGAGGGCCTCTCATCCTTATACACCACATGGTAAAGATTACCATTATTCCAGAAGATACTGTTCCCTGCAGGAACACATTCACATTGTCTAAGCAAATTAAGATCACCCTAGAGATGGAAAAAAAACACTTCAAAAATAATGTGATTAAACCCTAAAATTTTTCTCAAACGGGTATTATTGAATCACATGTAACGCATATCCATGGTATTTTTAAGAAGCTAATCCGCAATACTACTATTACTAACCGGTGCATTTTTACATGGATCAGATTTACGGACCTCACTCGTGAATCCAACGGTGAAGATATAATTACCAAGACTCGGTCCTGTGAACCCAATCCATTCCAGAAAAATCTCTACTAACCCATGCACCCTTTGTTCGGCAGCAATTCATTTTTAGTAAGAGCAGCATAACTAGTTAAAATGGATTTTGCATTTTCTGTGGGATCCACACTCTATGAGCTTTTGCTAACTCATTGTGATGTCGACAATAATTGCAATGAAAAATATTTTAGTGAGAAAGATTTAAAGGGAAAAAAAATAAGTCTGTGCTTAGAAGAAAATTGATAAATTTTTGTTTAAATTTATTACTTTTTATGAAAAATTACCAAATTACCATTTTTGTTTATAGTTACAATATAAAGATTTACTAATCATTGTTCAATTTCAAGACTGAAAATTTGTGTAGTGGTACTAATAAAGGTATAAACATGGAATTGAAATTGTCATACCGCATATGCAACTGAGAGGAGTCTGATGTTCCTATCCAATTTCCACTCTTCCCACCGGTTCTTCTCCACAACAAGTGCACACAACACGGCTTGAAGAGATCCCATCAAGCAAAGTAGAGCTGTGCTTGAATAATGGCAGGGATAGCTCTCACTCATCTTAGCCTGTTATTGTCCTTGAAAGATTAAGCAAAAAAATATTTCTAATCTAATCGGAATGCAAATTGATTAATGAAAAATATTATGGGGATGAAAATTTATTAAAAAATAATAACTTTTTGAAGAAATGGGTAACTATTCATCAAAACTTCATACTTCTTAACAAAAATTTACTATATTTTTACCAATGGCTAGAGTGACGAAAGGTCCTTGAATCATCGTATTCACTAATATATGAATATATGAAGGATTGCTTCAAAAAAAAAAAAAAAAAGAAGCAGGCGAATCTAGTTTTTGGACAGAAAAGAAAAAGAATGTAAAAGAAAAAAAAGTACCTGAACAATCAAGGAAAATGCAGTCGAGAAAGAACTAAGGATTGCAAAAATGGGACCCAAGATGTGATCGGTGGGCTTTTGATGAGCTCGGTAGTTGTTATTGTTATGCAAATGTCCAACGCGAGTTGACAATGATTTGATTTCAACTCCTTTGTAAAGTGTTAAAACCAATGCCCCTCCTATGCAAATCAGTGTTCCAAACACTTTTGCTCTGCCAGCGTTGGATACTAATTCAAACCTCTCCATCCTGATTTGTTTTGGATCCAAATTGTTCAGATTATAACGGCTGTGGGTGCTTTCCATTTGTTTGTTTATCAATAAGATATCTGTTCCCTAATTTAGCGTTTAGGCATTTACCGAAACAATACAGCCGTGATGAAGGTTAATACCGGGATCAGATTTGCAGTAGCCGAAGCAAAAGTTGCTGAAGTCATGACAATACTCTGACTATACAAATTTTGAGGTAGTGATCCCCTACAAGCAATTTAATTAAATTAATAATTTTCTCTCGTGCAAAAATATAGCTGAATTTTATTAAATTTTACTGGTCCTAGCTAAAATTTTTTTTTTTAAAGAAAAAACAAGAATTTCATTTTTAAGTGCTGTATATATTTGTACGTGAACTTACATAGATTTCCACAATTATAAACGACCAAAATTTTGCAACTGGTTGGACAACGGGTGGGGATGAGCAGTAGCCCGAAACAGAAATTAAGGTTGCCACTTACCCGAATAATGCACATAGAAATGCTTGGAAGACGATCATCCATGTTAATTTTGTCCTGCTATTCCTGCAAAAATAGTAGCAAAATAACAAGAAATCGATGTCTAATTCCCGTTTCATTCGCTTCCCTTATATTACTAAATCGATCAAATAGTGCCTAGGTTAGGTAATGTTTATATACAATTATATAATACATTAGTAGCCTAGTATGAATAATGGCACTTAAATAACAGGCAATTAATGGTACTCTTTTGGGATATTTTAGTAACCTCGAATGGTGATGGTGTCGGAAGGAAGGGATAAAGTACCCGACTCCTGATTATGAAATTGAAGGCACAAAATCAAGACATGGAGAAGTAGAGGAAATGGTGATTACCTTTCGAAATAGAGGGCAAGAGGTACAACTGTAGCAGCAGCAAATATGAACCTGTAGGCAACCATTATCCTCATGCTCATCCCATCATCTGCGGCCAATTTATAGAATACGTTAAGTCCTGCCATTCCTGTCTGAACTGCTATCATCATCATAATTGGCTTTACTCTATGAATCATATTGCAAAACCACCCCATTTTCATCACTCATAAGATTTTTTTCTAGCGTAGCCTTTTTTTTTTTTTTTTCTCCCTTTCCTTTTCTGTTCAAAGGACTGAATTTGCAAAAGAATTGTCTTTGAACTCAGACGACAAGAACAAAGATCTCTTTCTTGACTACTTGCTTGTTTATTCTTTTCTAATTAACTGGGAAAAGATGCAAGTATATACAGGGATGCTGGAAAAGTTGAACGTGAAAAAAAAAAAAAAAAAAAAAGAGAGAAGGACAGTTACAGGGGGTTTGGGCATCGGTGGAGGAAGGCAGGACGGTTAATTTTATAGGCATATGAAAATGAAAGAGTCAACTACTTGCATGCGTGCAAAACTTCATGCATTTCTCTTTGAATTTGCACGTGTAACAATGCTTATTGATAAGAACTCATTTTCTAATTCTATTCCCCTTGAAAGACCAGATCAGATCTTTGTTTAATTATTTTTTTTTATCTAACTGTGTCTAATACAAAATAACATCGTATCACTATTAAACTACGTCATATCATTAAATGAAACGATGTAGTTTTATATATTCACATTAATACAGTGTAGTTTTATATTAAATATCATTGAATATAAAAAAATTTAGACAGAAGATCTGAACCGTATATCACTATATTCACATAGCTCTCTTATAACTATAAAATCAGTATATAGAACTATGAATTCGATCCATGTAAAAATTTTCATGACACGTGGACTAAAAAAGAGCCGTCTTTCATGGCAAATGTGCAACTTGGCTAGTGGGGTCACACTATAAAGATTGAGGTACTTTGGTTGGATTGCATAGTCTGCACTATGGGGTATTTGGATTAGGGGAATCATGGAGGGGAATGAGTATCATAAGTAATGACATTTATTATTGATATTTATAAAACAACTATTATTATCATTCAATGGGAATGACAGTGATTAACTGGGGTGATAATAATTTCCCCTAAAAATACTATTTTATCAAACCAATTAAGCTTTATGATTAAGAGCCAAAACACACTCACTAAAAAAACACATATCTTTTAAGTTACCTACCCCTAACTCTCTCTCTCTCTCTCTCTCTCTCTCTCTCTCTCTCTCTCTCTCTCTCTCTCTCTCTCTCTCTCTCTATTTTGTCTTTTGATTTTGAATATTTTTTATTAATACTTTATAAAATTTTTTATAAAAATTCTTTTTAATAATTTTTTTACATTTAATTTTTTTTAATAAAAATTTAAACTGAAAATCAAAGATATATAGTACTCTCTATTAATACAATAAAAATGAATTTTTTTAAGGTTATCACTTGCATAAAACTCAAATTAGAGCATGGCTATATTTAAACTTGAAGAAGTCTTTTTAGAAATTTTCTTTAAAAAAATACAAAATAAGAAATTTAAAAAATATATATCATAAATAAAAGATTTAAAAATTTTAAATTTTACTTGAAAATTATTCCAGTAAACCAAACAAGTAGTTTTATAATGATACCAATTCTATTATTAAACCAAATATGTTGGAGGAATCATCAAAACCCATACTCATAGTAATGTTAATAATAATACTCATAGTGATAGTGATTGAAGAATTTAAACCAAACGGCCTCTAAAGAAATAAAGCAAGAGGTCTCCTAATGAGTGAATGTACGCAGCGGTCGCCACCGGCCAAAAAAACTAACTCCATCTTAATATAAAACAATATTAGGGTAGCATTTGGTTGGAGGGTTTCAGAATCAGGAATTGGAATGAAACTATAGTTGTTGTTTGGTAATTGAGTTTTGGATTTGAGAATAGAAATGAAATTCAAAAATCATGGGATTCACCAAATCCAACCAAATTGGTGTGAAAACCCACCAACAATACCTGAAAATGACGTCTATGCGGACATCTGCATAGACTATTCAAGTGTCCAGGAATACATCTGCTTCAAATCCAAGCATATGTAGACGTCTGCACTAGCGTTTTCATCGTCAACCAGATGTCAGCTCGTCCGAATGCTCATTCGGTTGAGTAAATATGATTTCGACTCCCAGGAAACCAAATAACAATTATAGCAATAATTTTCATTTCGGATACTGAACTAAACACATATATTGAAATCGACAATTTCATTCCAAACCCAATGATTCCGATTCCAATTCTGATTCTCGGGTGAGAACCAAACGCCACCTAGGTATTCTAAAATATGAATATAAAAGGATTGTTATCTTTCCGGAAAGTTACAATTCTTTTATGCGCTTTAGAGCAAAATTCCCAAATTTACACGATAGAAAATAAAAAGATCCCACTTCAATAGAGTCACCAACTAGCTTCAACCTCTTCAGTGCGCCCACGTCTATTTCATAATTAACTGCACGACTAGTTAGAAGTTATTCTTTTCCAAATTGCAATATAAGTAATTATTTTGAACTCACTTCGAGAATTTTAATTAATGGAGTTGGGCTCACCTACTGAGCTTAACACGTAAATCAATTTAGATTTTAGGGAAAAAGAAGGACAGTTTAAGCGTTAAGTATATTAAAAATCACACCCTAATTGTATGGAGCAAAAATCTGAGTGCCTCATCCAAATTATGTAATCAAATACTCATATAATGAGAATTGATTAATGAAAAATTGATTTCAATTAAATTTAGTAATTATTTTGTCCTTGGAATTATGAAATATAATATTTTATTTTTTTCACCTAACTCTCCAAGTCTGAAACCCTAAAAATATAAACTCTCTTGTATTCATCGTTTTTTACTTTTTAACATCTAAAACACTCCTCTCTAGTCTTCACTTTCGGTAAGTTTTAATGGGAAAAAAATTTTAATTTTTGAATTCTACATAAAAATTGAGCTTCAACATTCTAGTTCTTGAATATTGTTGGCCATGAGCATAGAAAGGGATTGGATTTGGGTTCCAGACCATGCAAGCTAAATTGTTTCCATCGTTTTTCGTCTTACACTGTCTTAGATTATTGTATAATTCTACTTGCTTTTGAGGTTTTGCTAGAAATGTGTATAACTTAACCCATTGAAATCCTTTTGTGCTGGAATTATAATCCAGTAAAATTTATAGATTTTTTGTCCAGATTTTTGGACTAAACTACTATGTTGTATTCACTGATAGGTTCAACTCAATTTTTTTTTTTTTTGTGAATTATTTGACACAATTGGTAGTGTTTTTGTTAGCTTCACATTAAACATACTAGTTTTAATGTTTTTTAATTACAAATTACGGCAATTAAAAATTATTATTTTTCAATTTTTTTTGAAAATTTGATCACTGGTCATATCCTACTCATATGATCAGATTCTGATAAGATTTTGACAAAACCAGTAAATATGACTAAATGTGCTGAAAAATTGAAATATTTGATATTAGATTTGCTTTCATTCAAATTTTAGAAATTAAAAATTGTCAATGCCCCAATATTTTAGTTCCAAAACTGTAATTTTCTCTACAACATATTACTATTATTATTTATTATTTAGAGATCTACGAATAACTTTCTATTTTTCGTTTATACCCTGAGAAATTTTTCTGGATCTGCTACTGCTCCAAGTTGCATGACTTTTTCTTCCTTTCATCATTCCTTTTTTTTTTTTTTTGGATTTAATTGTTTACAGATAATTAGTACATTGCATGGTAAAATCTGTAAGGTTAACTGCTCGTCACAGCAATCGTTTCGGTTTTACTCCACTAATGATTCTGAGCACTAAAGAATTAGTGGAGTGTTAACACGTAATTGCCACAAATGGGCAGACAAGAGTTAATGCACTTTAGAGTTGGAGTATTTTATGGTGGCGCTCCACCTAGGCTGATAGTATAGTATGCTAAATGGTCTGAGCTCTGTGGCTCACTGTTAAATTACCCTGTAATAGTACAGGCTCTTAAAAAAAAAAAAAAACACAGTGGAGCCTGCATTAATCTTAGGAAAATGCCAACTTATAAATGAATCTTCAGAAAATTTTTGCTTTTGCAGCCATTAATGTGTAAAAATATCAATACATGTGTATGACTGTTTTACAGTTAATTTTGTGGTAATTAATAAAAATTAAAAAGAAAATATATTGCCAATACTTGCTATGAGAAATAGTGAATACTATTGGGTTTGTTTGGATTGATAGTTTTTAACACGATATTTAAGAATATTTTTAAAACAAGTTTCAATTATCTTTTTATATTTTTAACTATCTTTTTATCGTACATACATTACATCACAAAAAGTATCATAGTATTATTTTTTTTAAATTATTTCAAAATATGCACTTCCAATGGAACTGTTATTATTTATAAAATTTACTGAGAATGTATCTAGGATTTAAGTCACATGGCCTTGAAGGAAGTCACCAACAGAGACCACACAAACTACAATGGGTAGTCGTATTAGTCACACCAACATACATCAACAAGATTTCCAAAAGTCTCACATTGAATATCTTGAAATTATTCAAGTAGTAATAACAGAGAATCTGATCCTTTTTCTTTTCTTTTCTTTTCTTTTCTTTTTTTTTAATTCTTGACTTTCAAACTCACGAGCATAACAAAAACATTATTGCAGTAGAACTAAATCTCCTTTTGCAATCAATCCATCTAGAAATTCAATTCCACCTTAATTCTTCACTTCACAAGATACCATTGCATCATCAATTCAAATATGCACAAGATGTTGAATTAGAAATTCAATCTCCACCCGAATTCTCCTTAGCTAGAGCATCTGCATCATAACAGACAGATCACGATCAAACAAATCTCAACTGGGAAAATTTGCATAATTCATTAAGCTATATGTATTAAAGTTACTTTGTACCAAATCATATACTACTGTTTAACAATTATTTTTTTATGATAGCAATTGATAATAGTAAGATGCTACCAATGATATTACCATTAGCTTAAACAATTATACATTTATTTTAATATACATACATTAATAATTAATTAATGTACTGTAGAAATAACAACAACCGATGAGATGGCTACAGGAAGGATCAAGTAAAGCAATAAGTAATTTTTCCAATTCTCAACATCTTTCTTTGGCACTAGCCCACTACTAAATCGTATGGCCGAAGCTAAAGTATTGAGCATCTATTTGAGGAAAGGGTAGTAGTAGCACTACAAACACCTGTATTAAAGACGCACATTTTACAAACCTTTTATGAGTGTTAAGTTTTTATTAAAATTTAGTCTAATTAGAAAACATGTTTTATTTTGTACAGTTGTATAGTGAAAATTAAACTGTACAGTATATAATACTTCTATTTTCTTTTGAGTAAATCATGAAGCTCCACAAAAACTTGTAGTGGGTTGATTAAGAAAAGAACCCAAAAGTAGATCTGTATTAGGGGTGTGTTGAGTGGAGCAGATATGCTTAGAGAAGATCAAAGTTTGTGCTTTAAACCAGCAGGGGGACATACCTGGACCGCACCTTATCTGGCACTTGCGTTCACAACGTAGAAAAAGCCTATCTGAAGATGGAAAAAACACAGAGAAAAATGAATCAGCAAAGCAAATAATGAAGAACAATCATACATATTTGAGGTCCCTTCTCTTATTTAAACTTGTCAACTTATGGAAATGCAGTAAAATTGAATCCAAAAAAAAAAAGGAAAAATAATGAAATTACTGTCAGGATTAACGCAGCCTGTGGAACATGCATCAAGGCAACCGAGTTGAGCTGAGATGGGAACCTCCAAATCCACTGCTACTATGACAAGAACTAGAAGAAATGCAAGGGCTGTTTTCTTCTCCATTTTTTAGTTGAATTTGTTTTGGTTGCTCTGTGTAGATCTTGGGGGAAATATTGTGTATAGAAGTATCTAGTTTCCTTTTAAAGATGTCAAGGTGGAAAATTTACACAAAGTTGTCGGCCACTTGAGCTGCAGCTGGCCTCATTAATAAGTGATAATGGCGTCGCCGGCTTATTTGAATACGTGTGGTCCATTTGAATAGACCTTTGATTCTTTATTTTACTCCTTACTAATTTACAGTTATTGGTAGGTCAATTTATGCAACTCTGCATTAATTTACTCCCTCCGCACTGTGGTGTGGAGTGGGAGGCTCCCAAATCTTCTTGCCAAACATCACTAATGAATAGAAATCCTGCAGGGGCGACCTGAGAACACATTGAACACGGCTTAGATATTTCTGTCGGAATATACCAATTTTGTGCCGAATGTGTTCTCATGTTGCCCCTGTTGGATCCTTCCACTTCTATTGTGAAACCATATGGAACGTATACATACATATGACTAAGAAGATTGAAGAACTTTTGGACATGAGATAGCCAGGAAGAATGAGTAAAAAAAAAATAAAAAAGATAGCCAGGAAGAGGATGATGGTGCTTGATGTTATATAAGGAGCAAATCTCTACTGCCCAGTTGTACTTTCATAACAAGAGACGGTAGCAATCGTAGTTAGTACAGCCATGTACTCCTTTCATTTCATAACAGAGACATTAGCATTCGCAGTCAGTACAGCCACGTACTCCTCTCATTGTACTATAACAGAGTCATTTTACTTGGGATTTTTTTTAGTAGGCATTTTACTAGGGGTTTAAATAATTGTTGTACTACAAAAGAGTCGATCTTTGGCTTTTGAGGTGTCGACATTTGTACCAATTCTGCTATTCTAGAAAGTGAAGATCAATCTCTTACTGAGATTGATTGTTCACGAAAAAAAAGAAAAGAAAAGAAAATTTTCATTGAGATCGGCCTTTGCGCATAGGTGCAAAATGAAGACTTGTCTCTTGTAGATCATTTTATTTATAATCTTGATAATTGAAAAACAGAGCATACTGTAACCTCCCGGGTTTTTGTTAGAAAAAATACCACCTTTTCCTCAACGTTTTTGTTTTCATTTCTAATTTTTTTAATATTGCCCCTACGACAATAAAAGGGGAACAGTTAGCAACTTTGCAAAATAACATAACTATTCAGGGCCAAAATTAGCACAAAAATTCAATATTTAAAATGTACGAATCTTTTCCCTTCCACGAAGAAATTCAATCAAGGCAAGGCATGTATTTTCTTCAAATATAGTTGAAACCTGCGAAGTTGACTCCTATGGTTCAGTGCCTTCCACTTGATTAACGGGTGCTTCCTAAATATGCGAGAGATGATGGCAGGCCTCACATGTATTGAAGTAAAATTCAATGTGTTTACAGATTTTTTGGAGGAACAGATATAAATAATTACTTTTGGGTGTCAAACCAGCAAAATAAATTCACTTACTCAAATAAAAATAAAATGAAGTGCAGTGATGAGTAGGGTCGTAGATTTATTTTCTTTAAAACTAAAAATTAAAGAAGGGGGATTTGAAAAGGATTAATCTAAAGAAAACTCAATTTAACAAATCTAATAATTAACTAAATCAAAAAATTCAAATAAAGAAGTCTAATAACGCAAAATTAATTTAAACAAAATCAAATATTAACTAAGCTCTAGTCAAAGGAATAATTTTAACTCTGGTCCAATTTAACTAATCATCGATGCAATAATAAATTCTTACATTCAAGAATAAATTGATTATGGTTGTTAAGAAACTCTAACAACCTGCTCTTCCTTACTATGTCGGTAATCAAAGTAAAACCGTTAATTACTTCCCTAATCAAATAATAACCCTAGGTAAAACCTTAGGATTCAATTATTCAATAGCTTTGAATCTAGAAAAGCTACCAATTCTAACCAGCCAATACCTAAGAGGCTTTGTTCAAATTAGATTATTTATTCCCGTGATATAATCCAAAAGTTTCTTTTACAATTGAATTAATCACTTGCCACAAATACTAAAACTATCAAACAATTACGGGTTTTACGTTTTAGATGACTCTAGATTATCTAACAATTAAATAGTGATTAGTTATTTAATTGGCAAAAATAATCACACAAGAATGAACACAATTACTTTGGAATTAAATAGAGAACAAATAAATACCCAAAAATATAGAAAATAATTAAAAATAATTAGATCTCACAGTAATAGATGAACCCAGAGTTTTGATTATCATTCAACTAGATAGAAGAGTCTAGCCACGAATCATGACTTTAAATCTGCAAAAATATGTAACAGAATTTTTGTTTTTTAGAAAGAGAAAAAGAAAAACTAAAGAACTAATGAAAAACTCTAAAACTAAGACCCTCTAAATCTTCTCAAAACTGCGTGCGTTCCAGCCTTCTTCAAAATTCCTCCCAGACGTTTTCTTTTTCTCCTCCACGTTCCTTTTCTTTTTTCCTTTCTTCCTTTTTTTGTTTCCTTTTCAAACTCATCTTCTTTCCTTCTTGTCTTCCTTCCTCCCCCAAGTCAAACTCTCTCCTTGTCTTGGTTTCCAATTCTTTTCAACAAAGAATTTTGTATACCGAGATTCTTTATTATAAAGAAAGTGGGACCCTTCAAAATCAGCCTTCATGAAAATTCACGTTTCAGAATTCTGCATTGCAACACCAGTAGACCGTGGTCACGCTTTATCAGATATAGTCTTCTAGAATTTTGGCAAATTTAAAGTCTTTTCTCCACAATTTCCTACATTAAGCCCAAATAACAAAAAGTGAGCACATGGAAGTATTAAACACAATTCTTGACCAAAATAAGGGAAAATTAGATATAATTCATATGACAATTTAACACTCTAACAATTACTACATGTAATGCAATCATTGATTGTGAAATTAGTGTAGAAATGTCCGTAATTTGGAAATAGTAACATCACCATTTTGATTTGGACAAAATTGTGGGGGCAATGTAAATGATGGCATCAACAATTTCTATCTACAGTTGACAAATTTTTAGGAAGTAGACCACTCTAAAATGCCTATATATAATTAGGGTGCAAATGATTTGAAATATAATTTTGCGTAGCAATCTGCATATGGACCAATTCTATAGTGAGCGTATTTTTAATTAAAATTTGAAGGAAAGTAATTAGAATACTAACAAGACAACGAGTATTTAAAATCTTGATATTTTGCTACTACTTTCCTTTGAAGAAAGTAAAAAATGTGATAAGCCACCAAAATCCTGAACCCAGTGTACTAAGATTTTTTTAATTAAAAAAATTAAAAGAAATATTCACTTTGCCTTTTGATGTCGCTTTTTAAAATATATTTTTAGAAAATTTTGAATATATTTTCCAATCACCTCTCTACCTTACATACATATTTACCAATAATAATCTCTAATATAGTTACAATAATTTTTTTAAAGAACCTCCCAAAAAAAAAGTATTCACACGAAGTTATTGCCACCAGTAGAAAAAAGAAAAATGTTTCGAATATTCTATTCAAATAGAAAATTTCATAAAACAAAAAAAATTTAAGAGAGGAAAAGCATAGAAAAAGGTAGCATTAAAACCGCAAAACCATCCATAGGTACCTGATTAACAGCCTCTGTTTGATCAAATTGAATTAATGCCTCTATTTGATCATACTCGATGGGTTTGTTTGACGGTTGTCCTTGTATGGTATGTTCGGACCAACAAAAATGAGTAGCATTTACCATGGATTCCCTGGAAATTTTCTACACCACAGAAAGAATGTCGGAAACAGCAGATTTTGTCCCTATATGAACACAAGTTCACCGAGGAATTTATCACCATGATATAGTCATCTCCTTTTTTATCTCTGTGGAATTTGATCAATCTTTCTCTCTTCCAGAGAACATTTGCGAGAGAGAAAGGAATTGGTTTTGCATCTGTTGAAGAAATACAAAAAATGGGTGCTTGTGCTAGCGTACCAAAGGCCATGAAGGAAGAGGCTGGAGCAGCTCCACCACCAGAACCAGTCAAGGAGGAGACCACCACTGAGGTTGCAGAGGTCCCTGCTGAAGCAGGAGAAAAGAAGGTTGAGGAAGAAACTCCTGCAAAGGAAGTAAGTAAAAAAACATCATTCTCTTAATTCTTTATTGAATGAGGTTAATGTCAAATTTCAAAATGACATCCAAATATATGTAATCATCCACCATGCATTGCATGCAATCTTATGTAAAAAACTAAATATATCTTTACCTCTATTTTGTGAATGTAACCTAAAAAGTGTCAATTTTGTGTTGAAGGGTGAAGCACCAGCCGAGGCATCCACAACAGAAACGGGTGAAGAACCAAAGACTGAGGCAACCGAAGCTCTTCCTGAGAGTGCTCCCGCTGAGGAACCAGCAAAGGATACACCAGTTGCAGAAGATAAAAAGGAGGAAAGTCAAACAGAACAGGACAAATAACTTTTATGAATTCTAGCAACCAACGATTTATGCTTGAATAACGTTACTTATAGAGTCAGAGTGAGGGGGGGACCGCCAGCAGTGAAAAGAATTATCAAGTATGGGATGGTTTATTGTTTTGGGATTTGTTTGCGAATGATCTGTACGAATTTCTTGTTTCTTTGACAGTTGACATATTTATAGAAGTTCATTTCATTTTATTTCCTTGTAAAACATTTAAATATTCACGGCTATCAATCAGTACAACTGTTAAACCTCTCAACCCTGTTACCGTCAACCAATAGAAGAGGCTGATCAGGTCCTTGCGCACTTCACCCAAAGGGCAAAGCATCTGGAAGATATTAAGAATGAAGCATAAATCCCTGATATTGAGGGCAGAGTTCTTGTTGATCATTGACGGCATTGCTCTCCTCCACTATTGTAGCATGCTAAGCTGTTTATTTGGCCTCATTTTTATCCAAACAAATGAATTGAACATGCACTGACGCCAAAGCACTGTAAGAAGCCTGAAGGACAATAATCTGAATTAAATAAGGTTACAAAAATAGCCAAAATAATAGCTAAACATTCGAGAGGAACGAGGCTATTCCCAAGAACTTAATGAAGAAATCCGTACTATTTAACCCTTCTTGAAGCTTAAAACAGACGCATTTTCAATAAATTTGAGAACGCTTCTATGTTCAAGAACTCCTAAAACAACTTAGTTGGGCTATGATAATCAATTAGAAATGATGTAGGGTAAAACAACTTAGTTGAACTCAGCCAAATGATAATCAAACCAAAGAGAAAGAAACAGGGAAAAGAAAGTCACTCATATGGCATATACAATTAATAGTTGTGATGAAACCACAAAAACAAAAAAAAAACAAGATGGTGTCAAAAACTGGGAAAACTTCGTTGCCAAACTAGCTTCTGCCACGTCCTTAATCTTGAATAACATTAGGAGACAATAACTTTTTCAGATCTTCCCAACTGCTGTTCTTGTCCCACAAAAAAATTTCAACCATATTGCGTGTAAATCTGATAATAGATCAAAACAGAGTTGAGGCACAGAGTAACAACTATTGCCTATTGGACGAATCTCAACGCCTCATGCACCAACATAGAAACTGGAACTCAAACTTTCCCTTTGCAGAATTAACTGCCAAAAGGGACCTCTAGAATATGCCACCAATCCAGTAGATCAAAGATTGCGAGAAATGAGATACTAGTAAAAATGGAGTTACATACATACATGGAGCTAATAAGTCATAACTAGTGACAAATGATATTAAAAAGTAAACACAATCTTGATGTCGTTGAATAAGTAAAATACTATCACTTGCGTGAACTTCTGCTGCACCTGGACAGAGAAGATAAAAGTTGCTAATTACCCAATAATTTTCCTCCAAATATTTGATAGCATTGCATTGAAACCCATTTACTTGTAAGATATCTTATGAACAAGACAACCCAATGTTCAGGAAAAAAACAACGAAAAGATAACTTAAAGTTTCGCTTCCTAACAAGCTCTACTGACTAGACCACCCTAAAGTATCTAAAAGCAAACAAAGCAACAATCTCATAACCAATTCAAAGCTCATTTGCTAATTTGAGTCTCCATCAAAGCCTTCAACCATAACCGACGCAAGCTTCAAAATTCTGTCAACTGAACTAATGACGAGAATACCACTGTATATCTTCCTCGAAGTCAGAAACATTTCCTATGAACAACAGCTGGACCGGATTCATCATACTCGCTCTTAGTTATCCACATCTGCAACATTTTGAACAGTATAAGCAAGACATCAAACGGCCCTCCAAAATTATCTACAGGGCTTAGAAAAAGCAACAATTAAGTGCATACACACTCGAGACTATAGATGTTACCTGCTGGAAGGTGCTGAGAGAGGCTAATATTGATCCTCCAATCCAGACACTGTATTTTCGTTCAGGAGGAGCCACTACCTTGATCTTAATGCTATTGGGAGCAAGAGCAGTTATCTCTTTGCTCATACGGTCAGCAATTCCAGGAAACATAGTTGATCCACCACTCAGCACAATATTTCCATAAAGATCTTTCCTGATATCAACGTCACACTTCATAATGGATCTGTAGGTTGTTTCATGGATGCCAGCAACTTCCATCCCAATAAATGATGGCTGGAACAAGACTTCTGGGCAACGAAACCTCTCTGACCCGATGGTAATAACTTGCCCATCAGGTAACTCATAGTTCTTCTCAGTAGCAGAGCTGCTCTTGGCAGTCTCCAACTCCTGCTCATAATTAAAGGCAACAAAAGCAAGTTTTTCCTTCACATCACGGACAATTTCCTGCTCAGCGGCTGTAGTGAAGACATATCCCCTTTCAGTTAGGATTGTCCTCAAATATTCAGTTAGATCACGACCAGCAAGATCCAGCCGCAGGATTGCATGGGGAAGAGCGTAACCCTCATATATAGGAACTGTATGGCTAACACCATCACCAGAATCCATGACAATACCTGCATAGAATAGGCAACAAGGATTAAATTGCAAAAGCTGCTAAAAGAAAGAAAGAAAAATCATGACATCTTAATCCGTTCATTGGATCTTTTAGCAATTCAAAGAACGTGAGGCCCACTAAAGTTCTACATTGCCAAAGATAAAATCCGCGCTAACAAAATAGCAACAAACAACCCACGACCAGTCAAGCCACCCCATAGCACCAACCTTCCCCAGCTACAGAATCGATGGAGAAAATGGAAGTCTAAAACAAAAACTAGAATGAGATATATATGGAGTAAAACAAAAAATGGTTGTAGTTCTAACATCTAGAATTCATTATCCAAATTTTCCAGCTCTAAGACAAATAAAGAATGAATACCAAACGACATCTAAAAGAATCATACTTGCCAAGATTATTACCCAAAACCAGAATGACAGAACATGAAAATGAAGACAAAGAATATATGATAACCAACAAACCTGTAGTACGACCACTGGCATAAAGAGACAACACGGCCTGGATAGCAACATACATGGCAGGCACATTGAACGTTTCAAACATAATCTGAGTCATTTTCTCCCTGTTAGCCTTGGGGTTCAATGGTGCTTCAGTTAGTAATACAGGGTGCTCGTCAGGGGCAATACGAAGCTCATTATAGAAAGTGTGGTGCCAAATCTTCTCCATGTCATCCCAATTACTGACAATACCATGCTCAATAGGATATTTCAAGCTAAGCATTCCTCGTTTTGACTGGGCTTCGTCACCTATGTAAGAATCCTTCTGACCCATCCCTACCATAACAGAAGTATGTTTAGGCCTGCCAATCATGCTTGGAAACACTGCCCTAGGTGCATCATCACCTGCATACCCAGCCTGCAGGTTCCAAACAAGAGTACAACTTGCATTTATCAATAAAACAGAAAAGAGACTAGTGCAAGTAATAGAGAAGCATATAGAAACTATAATTTTATAATTATTTGCTGCAGTATAGTAAGGTGCTGCAAGAGACATTTGAACACTTAATATGCATGCATGGATCACCAACAAATGGAAATCACGAGTTCATGCTTGTGGGCTCTTGGCATGAAGTTTCACCCAGGACCACCATCCATCCAAAAACATTTGTACAAAAATGGAAACTCATGCCCTTGTCACCACCCAAACCTCGAAGAAGAAAACAAGGTAGGAAGTCCGACAGCTTGGCATACTAACCTTAACCATTCCGGTTCCGTTATCACAGACAATGGGCTGAATTTCTTCCAAATCAGCCATCTTTTACAACCTTTAAAAAAAAAAAAAAAAGACAAGTTATGTCATTTATATACACTCAGAATCTTGGTTGCAAGTTCAGCTAATATAAAACACAAGATAAACAAAACCTACACACACACACTAAAAAAGGAAGGAACCACGCATCTATAATGCAAATCAATACTGTATTTTAACTGAAGAAATCTAGAATCAAGTATCAATCACCGACCCAAAATGCTTATTAACCACTACAGCATAATGAAAACATAATAGGCGGTGAGATAATTGTCTCCTCTATTGAACTACTACATCAGATTTTTATTCCAACTCCTAAACCAAAGGCGCCACCACAATCAAGAATCACACCTGAAATACCGTAAAACTATTACCCAAAAAAAAACTAAAGAGTCTCAAAAATAAAAATTAAAAAATAAAACTCAATCAAGTTTCTTGTGGCGGTTTATTCATTTTAATCAATTTTTACACTACAGAAGGAAAAAAAAAAAATCAAACATGATAATCCTTCAACTTAAACTCAATCGCTACGTAAATAACAATAGCGTGAAGTAAAATTTTTTACGTGTTTATAAATTAAAAACCGTTCAAATAATCAAGAAATGATCGAATCTTTGATCAATCCAAAAAATCAGACAACAATTCAAACAAATAATCAAATTAAATTAGGGAAAAAAAATCTGAGAAACGTACCTCTAGAGTCTCGGCTAGAGACGAGAGAGAAAATGAAAAAACGCAAACGAAGGGGTGGAGAGCAAGGGTTTTGGTGGAGCGGAGCGGGGGATAAGCAACAAAAACGGCAAACGCGTCGTCTTTCCGAGGCTGTATGATATATATATATATAGAGAGAGAGAGAGAGAGAGAGAGAGAGAGAGAGAGAGAGAGAGAGAGAGAGAGAGAGAGAGAGAGAGAGGCGTTGTGAGTCGTCAAGCCATGCACGCTGGCTGGCGGCGTGGGCTTAGCAAAATTTCACTACCGCACTGAATTAAATAGAAATGGAAAATTCAAATGATTTTTAAAAATTAAAAAATTGAGCTTTGTAGGGGGCCCGTAAAAAAAAAAAAAACGTTTTCAGTTTTTTATTCTGGAAAGAGTAACCGCCCATTTTGTAATTAATATTCCGACTTTTGAAATTTCCACCTCAGATTTTTGGAGGGGTGCTCTACATTATTTTCATCTTATACTAAATTTCATTAATTTAGTCTTGTGGACAATAATTCATGTTTTGTATTTGTTTGATTTGGTATCATTGGAATTGAGGGGAGATAGAATTGGTTTTCAAAAACTGCCACGTATATGGATGGATTTTTTTTTTTTTTGTAATTTTCATTACATTTTTTATCTGCGCATTTATTTGGGAAAAAAATTATTACTATTTAATTTCAAAAGAACCAAAAATCCAAATTCAATTGAATCCTCGCTTGATTGGGTTTTAAATATAGATGGTATTTTAAGAAGGTTTTTAAGTAAAATATTACTATAACATTTTTCTAGGTGTATGTATCGGTGAGATATAAAACTAATGAAAAAAAGTGTCTGAAAAATAATTTTTGAGAAAAAAAAAATGTATAGCCAAAGAAAGCAGGTCTTCCCAAGGGAACAGATCAGTAGTGCAATATATCAATATTCTAATAAAACCACTGATTACAACTATTTGATAGGAAATTGGTTTGATTGACAAGTGAGGGATTTGGCTTGAGATTTGAATATTTTACTCATGATTCTAGCAATAAATCTCGCTTGCTGTTTAGAGTGTTTAGAGAAAATGGAATGTTATTGCTTGCAAAACAGCAAGATTTCTCTAATTAAGCCGTTTCCCTTTTGGAGAACCACTCTAAATATTAACAAATTCCATGCTTAAGGTATTTTAGTATCTTCTTTCCATACTGGTGCAGAACAAATCAAGCGACATAGTTTTTTTATAACTTGGTAAAAAATAAAAAATAAAAAGGAAAAGGATACGCTATATCTTTGTCTAACGAATACGCCAAGGTTAATTTCATCATTTTATTAATTCTTTTCTCCATTCAAATTTTATCGATCTTTAAAACCCAAATGAACGTTGATCCTTTTTTGGATTTTCATCTAAATCTGAACTTGTATAACGGTTTTGTTTTCTAATAAAAATTGGCGTATTAAAGTTATTTACATTCATAACTTAATTAGTAAATCTAGTTTTTTTGCTTGACTTGTGGTTTTGATAAAGGAACAATTTTGAGAAATCTCTACTTAAGTTTTTGACAATTTCATTTCTACCTTCTATTTTGAAATATTACACTAGGCTCCCTTGATTACATGAAATAACTACAATGACCTTATAGTCATTGTGGTTAGGGGTGGCAATTTCTGACACGATCCGAAAACCCGACACGAACCTAACACGAAAATAGCAGGTTTGGGTTGGGGGTTCGCGAGTTCGCGGGTTGGCGGGTCGGACCCGACTGACCTGATAAAAAAACAGGTCGGGTTCGGGTCGACCTAAATCGGGTTCGGATCGACCCGCGAACCCGAAAAAAAAAAAAAAAAAACCTCTAACATTTTGTAGCTTTGTTTCATCCACTCACATTCAAACATAACAAATTTTACTCATTGGATAATTAATCAAGTAAATTGTAAGAAAAGGTAAGAATTTTACCTAGATTTATGAAAAGTAAATTGTAAAAGAGTTAAGTGTATGTTAATAAGTATCTTTAATATTAATGTGTGCAATTTACTTGATTAATTATCCAATGAGTGAAATTTGTTATGTTTGAATGTGAATGGATGAAACAAAGCTACAAAATGTTAGAGTTTTTTTTCTTTTTTTTTCGGGTCGGCGGGTCGACCGGCCAACCCGATTCGGGTCGTGTTCGGGTTGGCTATTTTCGGGTTGGCGGGTCGGGTTCGGGTTGGCAGGTTGGCTGTTATATTTGGGTCTCAACCCGACCCGCCAACCCGCCAACCCGACCCGTTGCCACCCCTAATTGTGGTTTTAGTCAAAGTAGTTTGATTTTGATTGTGTGATTTTTTTTTTCTAAGAGATTGTGTGAAGTTTGATTTTGATTGTGTGAAAGTTTTTTTTTTTTTTTTTGGCTAAGAGATTGTGTGAAAGTTGATAGTCTTAATTTTAGATTTTTTTTTTGTTTCTTCATTTATCTTGGGCAAATATAAGACTCAAATCACATTTATTAGTAGATAGTATCACATAAATGTATAATTTTTTGGAGATTCATTAGTAGAGGTTGATTGGCGTTTTTACTCAAATGATATTAAACAAATATGATTTTTTTGTCATTAATTGTCGATGTTAATTAAAAGTAATTCAATAATGGTCCAAGTGGTGGTCTAGTTGACAGCGTGTAGTTATTATGGTAGCAATGGTGAGCTATTCTTAGGTGGACCGAGTCCCCGAACGGTGGATTAAGGGGGCCAAGTAGGCTTTGTCATTGGGTCCACGGGTGAGGCTAGTGAACTCAGTTCACCCGAGAAAAATTTTAGTGATGATCCTGTGGACTCAGTCCACTTGAAAAAAGTTTTAGCAATGGTGGCAGGGATTCTAGTTGTAAGGCATAGGCTGGGATTTTTTTAGTAGAATGGTAGTTTAGGAATTTCAATTAAATTTTGTGTTGTTTTTTAAAGTTTTGTTGCATAAATAGTAAAGCTAGAAGAAGTAAGTGTAATATTTTTAATTAGAGATATACTAAGTGAAATTAGCAGAAACTTGCAAAAAGATTTTAAAATTATTCCTTTGATAAAAGTTGTCATTTGAAGAAGGCTTTTTGATTCCATCTATAGTAAGTTTTGTTATCACTCAATGCATCAGTGAGAGATAAATCAAGCAATTCTATACTCTAATCTAATCTAATTCAAATTGATAAGATATCATCCAATATTGACCCATTAACTAATCAAATTAAGTTTAAATTTTTGTGTATTATGTTTTAATTTCAACTTATTACTTCTCAATAGACCAAAAAAGGAACAGAGAAAAAAAAAAGCTATTTGAGCCGGATTCAAGCTCTACAAAACTAAAGATAATTTGAATTCAACTGAAATAAAAATCAAAGCTAAATAGGGGTGAGAACCGGTCAGTAAATCGGTAAAATCGGTATTTTTACTTGAAAATATTCCGACCGATTTTGATTTCGATTTCAACCTTACCAATCCGATACCGATTACCGAATTCAATTCGGTAAATCGGTATCTAAATTTGGTAACCGAAAAAAAATGGCCATTGTTTGGATTGGATTCAACCGATACCGAATTTAGTTCACTGCTACCGAACATCTGCTAATATGTTTGACAATTGGAGCTGGGTCAAAGCTAATTTTAAGAAATGGGCTCACATACTAATCAGCTGAAGAGGAGCCCAATTTAAAAATGCAAATATGAATCCATAATCCAAACAACTTGTACAACACAATATCAAAACAAAGACAAGAAAGGCTTGGGCCGTTCCACATTCAATTCAACTTTCACAAAAATTTCACCAAAAAGCTAAAAGAATAATTAAAAAAAACTCAAATGCAATTTAACTGCACAAATATCAGTCCCTATCAATAACAGTCCGCCAGTCCCTATTTCAATCCAAAAAATGAAAAAAAGATCCATAATCGGAAGAAATGGCTTTCAAATTTCAATATCCCCAACATTTTTCAACAAAAAATAAAAAAAAAGTCCATAATCAAAAGGCATAGCACATTCAATAATCACATCCAAAATGCATAGCCATCAAATAAGCTACTGCTTTCAAATTTCAATATTCCCAAATCAAAAGGCATGGCATATTGAATAATCATATCCAAAAAATGAAAAAAAAAGTTCCATAATCAGAAGGCATAGCTTTCAAATTACTCCTGCTTTCAAAATTCAATAAAATTTGAAAAAAAAAATCCATAATCAAAAGGTATAGTACATTCAATAATCACATCCAAAATGCATAGCCATCAAATAAATAGAAGGCATAGCATATGCGTATAGCCATTGTATGTCTACTCCAGTACAATAATTAGTTAGACATCCCATAGCCATTAGTATGCATAGCACAAGTTCTCCCATACATAGCAATAACAGTCCCTTCCTCCACCTCAATATTTTGATCAAACAGTCTAATAAGTTACACTCCTACACAACACAAAATAGCAATGGCAATGGAATACTCAATATATTAAAATTTAAATATCAACTACAGTTGTCTCAGTTCCACTCTTGATCAAACCTGCAATAAGAGAGAGAAAAAAATATTTTAGACCATATTGTAGTAATAATAATAACGACACTTCACACAAACAAGAATATATACACAAGGATGGTAATATTTAAATTAAATTAGAAAGGCAAAAAGCTTTGTGAAGTTAACAATTTGCATTTGGCATTACATGGTACAAGTTGATGAGTAGAATAGGAAAACATTATTGAAGTAAACGATCTACATTTGGAATTCCATGACAAGTTGGACAGATTACCAAAGATTAGTAATTCATTACCTAAAACCAAAAGGTAAATTTTAAGCAACCAAATATAAAAATACTAAAGCAATTTGGTAGAAAACGTATTCATGCAACTAAATCTTTTCACATGGGATAAGAGGGAAATCAATTGAGTTGTCCTTAACTAGAGCACTGCAAGACTTAATAATATTGTTTGACCAAAGGCAAAAATAATGTTTGTTTGACCAAAGACAATTAGATAGCTGACCAGTAAACCACTGGCAAGAAAATCACAAGCTACAATAATAACATTCCATACAAATTAGACCTTACGAAAGCAAGCAATAGTAGTGAAATTCATAGATCAGTTCCAGATTAGATTCCATGTCTCGAATCCATGTGTTTATCATAAGTTGGGATGACATTTTATTCTTCATCTTTGTTACATTTATTCATCATACAAACATTGTACCCAGTATGCTAGGCACTATTTCAAGCGCATTACAATTCCAATATACATCCTTGATATGACTAATTCTTTTGCCCTTATTTATATGGCTAAAAGGTATTCAATAATTGTAAGTGCCAAAGGTATTTTACTGCAAGAAATTATTTCCAGCAAGCACTAAATTGAATTTTTTACACTTTCAACAACAAAAACACATAGTAATCACTCGAAATGTGCATATGCCCGTGAAGGTAAAGATTCAAAAGTTAGCACAACCAACCTATACCATAGTTTATAAGGAAAAACTTAAGAAGGCAGCACTTCTACTCGGAATGAAAATGCTGGAATAATCTGGCGCACATGATAGCACAAAGGGATGGATCGTAAGCCGAGACTATACCACAAGTTGATTTCTTGTTAATGTGGTGGTTAGCAACAATTGACATGTAAAAGGAAGGGATCTAATTTTCAGGATGTGCAGAATCTACCTAGGTTAAATACAAGTCGAATCGAAAACCAAAATCAAACAAATCTAAAATTACGTATGGCGTATAGTTCATATTAGATCTACATGTACAACTATACAAAAAAATAAAAAAAAGCAACTAAAAAATGCAAACCTGGCTGTTGATTTATGGAGGAAGAGATGTGTGGGGGTTGTGGAAAAATCGAATGACGGTGGACAGTGAGGCTGTGGGCGGCGGAGTTGTAGAAAGGAAAGGAGAAATCAATCAGAGTTTGTTTTAGGTGTATAAGGGATTTGGGTTTGGGATCCGATAGCAATGAAAAAGAGATTTAACATCATATCCCTGAAACGATGTCGTCTTAGTCTTTTATAGATGTATGCTATGTCATTTTATAGACGGTAGGATTATATATATATTGAATTTGGTAAATCGAGATTGGTAACGGAATACCGAATTTGAATTACCGAATTGAATTCGGTATATTCAGTAATACCGAATTTGAATTTTATTTTCGAATACCGACCAAATTCGATTTCAATTTTTTTTGATTTTTCGAATTTGCTCACCCCTAAAGCTAAATTCAAACGTCCATTTGAATCTCGATAATAAACACCAAATTAAGATCACCACAATAATATTTGCCTTTTTGGCTCGATTAACAAATGGGAAAGGGAAAGGGAAAGGGAAAGGGAACGGGAGGATTTAAATTTGATATACCTTAAACTTGAGGGGTTAGAAGTACAATAACGTTTTTCAACCGAAGCTTCTTGTAATTTCCACACGGGATGACCGTACCGTAAGCCCGTAACGACCAACGCGTAACCCTACGCTCCCAAGTGCACTTTAATCACTCCATCGCAACGCAGCCTCTTTCAGCTCCGCATACCCCCGAAAGAGTAAGTATTACGACTTGCGAGCATTTCTTATTCTGTTTCCCTATTTCAATATTTCTATATCCAGATCTATCTTCTCCATCTCCATTTATGTTTCTATCTTTGATCTGCAACGCTAGGGTTTCACTTCCAGTAGATATAATTTGTTTAAAATCTAATAAAATTTTCAGGTGACTACGCTGCATCGAGTTCATCGTCACTTGTTTTGACTGTTTACCATGTGAGTATTTTTTCCATTTATTATACTGTTTACTTGATTTATTATTTTAATATTGTTAATTGGATTGTAGTTGGTTTAATTGCGTTTATGATGTTTCGTCTTGAATATTAGCTGAATAAGTGGTTTTTGGAAAAGGAATATTGGTATATCACAATAATTAGCGTTACATATAGAGATTATTGGTGTACTAATATATTTATACTGTTTTGTTTCGAATGTTCTGAGTTCTGGTCTGGATTTTTTGGTTATCTGATGGTGTGCTTGCAAAATTGAAAAGGGAAATATTGCAAATGATTTATTCAGTTGAGTTTTTGAATGCTACTGTGGCTGCATTCCGGTTGTATAACAGAATGAGGAGTTGTTCCTCGTGGGCTGAAGTATATATTTTCTGTTCTACATAATTCACAAATTGTAGCGGATTATTTGACTAGAATAATATCATGTGATGAGATGCTGTTGCCCTAGGCTAAATTGTTACCAGATTTTCTGGGAGAGTTGAAAGAAACTTTAGAAGTAATAATCTACCTCACCAAGAGAAACTTGGTTGTGTATATAGTTGAAAAGTGTTGTTATTATTTGCTCTTTTGACAAAGTAAGTGTTGAATGTAATGCTGTATCACGATTGTTTATGAGCAAAATGCTAGTTGAGTTGTAGATTTTAGTGCAATAGTATGTTCTCTTTCTTTGCTAAATTGGAGTTCATGCTCATATTTACAGCTTATGTATTCCCATGAGATTTTGATATCTATGTTCTCCATTGAATCTTGCACTGGTGAAAATAATTGCAATGCGATGTTCTCCTGGTCAATTTTTCTTGTTAGGGCGGATGAGGAACCAGTAGATCCAAAGAAGCAAATGGAAGAGGTTTGCAAGGCCAAGTGTGTTAGGGAATGGAGGGCATATGAGGTAATACACTACAAAGTGAAAACCATGATATGGTTATTCCTAAGTTATCTATCCAACAATTTTGAAATTTACTGTTGCTTTTTGTTCTTTTTGTTGGCTGTCATTAGCAGGCTGAGTATAGTACATAGAATATGTGGTAGAGACTTCTATCATGTGGAAGGATTCTCAATTGGATGGTTCTTCTCGAGTTTTCATGTGTTTTTGTTCCGAAACTTGTATTTACAAAATTTCTTGGCTGTCTTTGAGGGGATATTTTTTTAGAGCTTAGCCTTTTGTTCATGCTGAAATATCCAGAGGTGTCTGATTAATCTGTTTGCTTGAACCTTGAGATCGGCTTCACTATGTTTGACATTGTTTCTGAATGTTGATTACCAACAAAGTGCTTTACTTGTAAATCATGCACCAATATAATGGTAACAGCAAAGTTTGATTAATAGTTTTTGGCAGATTTATGTAGAGATTGTTTGCTTTTATAGCTAGCAACCTTGATGAATATTTAGGGTTTCGTTTTACCTTACACAGATTTACTTTCCTTTCCCTAAACTTCAATTTGGCTTGAGTTTCTTAACGAAGTTTAATTTTCTGAACATAAGGGCCCCTGAGTTGGAAGCAGGGAACAGTTTGTTGTTGTTTTTTTCCTTTATTCCGGAAACAAAGATGTAAGTGTTAGTGAGAACACGAAATACCTTTTCTTCGTTTCCTTCACTCATGCTTAGTGGCTGACCAACGAAATTGGTGATGTTTGAATCTTTGGGCTTTCAGTACATGTACTTTTAAATACAGGAAGCATTTTGGTAAAATTTCCAAGAACCATATTTGGACAAAGTTTAGTGCAGCTTTGGCCAACAGGCAGTCTTACCTCACTGCAACCTCCCCTGCTCTTTGGGGAAATCCCCTCCCTCAAATCTACACTGCTTAGGCCAAGACTCTTTCCTTCAACTGCAATCTCTAATTCATTTGCTATAGATAAGATAGAATAAGCAAGGACTTGGCAGCATTTTGGGCCATGCTTCCTTCTTTTGGATCTGTACTTGCTGTTAATTTTCCCGTTTCTGCTATTTTAGGGACAGTGAGGTGCTAGCTTCAATTTAATGTTAACTCTTGTTTACACAGAGATAACCATGATTCTTTCCCTGTCTTCTATTTTTGGGAGGGGTCATGGGGGTTTTCAAGCCACAGAATTTTTGAGATTTGAATTTGTGGGTCTCATGTTGATCAGACTTCATATCATACTGTATCTTCTAGTAGTTCTTCTGGTTATTTTAGTTTCGTGGTGTAATGTTGCATCTGCTTGCTACTGCATGTCGTCACTTTTGAGTTCTAACTGTTTACATGCCTCTTAAGGGTTGAAAGCTTGACTTTCGTTTGCTTGCTGATGTTTCCTGTCTGGGCTCTGCCCTAACCTCTGTGCAAGCTTATACTATGGTTGTGAACTGAATAAATAACTTCTTTGTTTCCTTATTCTTGTTATGCTTAGATTGTGAAATTTCTTTCAATTGAAATGACTAATTCCAAGACATCCTATTTCCTACAGGATTGTGTGGTTAGAATCAGCGATGATGAAACTGGCAACAAGCACTGCACCGGACAATATTTTGATTATTGGCATTGTATTGACAAATGCGTATGGCCATTTTTTCCGTCTGTATACATTCTATTCGATTGCTTAACAAATTCTTCTCTCTACTGATTTCTACTTGTTATTGTTTTGGTACAGGTTGCACCTAAGCTATTTTCCAAACTTAAGTGACAGAATTGTTGGTACGTTAACATTGTGATGCCATATGTTTTCCGCTCTAAAAAGACATTACCATTTGTCTTTGCTACAAACTAGCAAAAGTTGTACGCAATTGCTTAGCAATGTGGCCTCTGAGCTTTTAAGATTTTGAATCAAACTAATAAATACACGTACATGAATGTTTTGAATTTTTGTTTTATTGTTCTAAGGTGTGGCTTTTTTTTTTTTTTTAGCTACAAGTGTTTCGTGTAAACCTGAGATCTTCTCTCTCAATATGCATTATTAATAATTATTTGTGAAGTCATTAGGTTAAGTCGTCGAAGTACCAACTCCAAAGTGGTTGGTTGTTTTAAAAAAAAAAAAATGATTCTGCAAATAAGCAAATTGATGTGCGAAATTTAGTGGCTAAATGGGCCTATTAGTAATTCCCTTAAGCAAAAACCGAAAAGGAAAAAAAAAAGAAAAAGAAAAAAAGGAATCTAAAAGGTTAGATTGATAATTGTCGATCTTATCTATTCCTGTTGGTCAATAATTCTCTTTCATGTATCAGATAAGGTTTCCATACTGGGAGTTTATTTATCAAAATATAGACAGTTTTATTCAATTCTTTTTGCTAAAAAAATAGTGTATTTAGAAATTCTTTTTACTAGAAGCATTTCCTGGCGTCTATGCTTACAGAATTTAGGGCAAACATCTATCTAATTATATTTTATAGACTCAACTTGTATTGGAACAAACATATAAGTATTTTTTTTTTTTTTGGTTACATAATAACGTTTTCTCAATTGTTATCACCTTGTTGGCAATATGATCGTTCCTGTAAAGAGCGAGTACAAAATTTGTGGCAGCTTTGATGAAGGGGGAAGAGGACTACCAAAAGCTGGATAATGTTCATACCTAGAAATATAAAAATTTGAGAGTGAAGCAAAAAATGCTGTTACCTTGCGAAGGCTTCTCCAGTCAGATAAATTATGTGGAGCAAAATTGGAGGGCAAAAACGATGAAAGGAAAAGAGAGAGTAGATAAAATCTGTGACTTAATAAGAATTTATTTTTTGGGTACAAGTGGACTAACAAGAAGAAATCAAGAATTGAATATTTTGTTTGAATCCAAAGTTTTGGCCCAATTTTCTTTTAACTTGAGCCCATCCGTAACGATGCATGGACGAGCTTCGGATAGGAAATGAAAATTATGCTTAATTGCCATTTGTACCACTTAGACTTCGCCTTATAAAGCATAAAAAGACTCTTTGACGGGCTACTCCCCAAGCATAACATCATGACATATAAAAAATAGAAATCGAATAAGTTGCTGATTGATTGGGAGTGTAAATGAGTCGAGCCAAATCTAAATATCATAATATTCGAGTTCGATTTGATTCTTATATACCATCACTCAAACTCAAGCCCGAGTTTGACGAGTTTACAAATGAGCTTGAGTTTGACGAGTTTACAAATTTAGAATTTGAGTTTGTGTATTTAAGTTTGAATTCGAACTTGATTAATACATCTCAACCTATTACCTTTTACAAAATTTCGGGGGTTAATTTGAAAATCATAAAAAATTTTATGAAGTTATGAAGTTTATATATTTGCCAGAGGTCCTTTAACTATATCTAATTTTAAAAAGATGACCCAATACGTGATATAACACATTCGCCTTGGTGACTCGCCGCCGGCCATGATATTTCACCTGCAAACTACACTTTCATGCTCGTTTGCCCCATAGATCATAGATCTGGGTTTGGATTAAAACGAAAATGATTCAGAATGCACAAATACGAAGGAAAAATCATGGGGGCGCCAATGTCAATCACCGGCCAAATCACCTTTGATTGTGATAATATTTACATTAAAATGATTGAAATAACATCTGGAATATGATTCCATTAACAATATCTCGAACAAATGAACAAAGGTACAAATCTAAAGGTCAAAAGTCATGATTTTCATTCCAACGAAACACCACACAAAACAAACAAAATAGAATAAAAAAATTAAAATTCCGTGTGTCTGTTGTTTTTGTGTGTGAAATCTTCCTACGTCTCTGCGTGTCTCTACGTGTGTGTTAATGGTTGGAGTTGAAAAAAAGAAAGACAGAAACGGGAAATAGGAAGACAAGGAAGGAAGAAGAAAAGGATAAAAATAAAATAAAAAAAAGTTGGGAATCTTTTGACTGTTTTTAATTTTTATTATCATATTAGTACAATTTATCAAAATTACCCTTATACTATTCAAAGTTCAAATAAAAGATACAATTTGTTTGAACAATACAAGTATTTTAGTAAATTTACATGTATAAAATAAAAAATAATATATAATATAATTTCGGATTACTGGACAAGTTTTCAAGTAAAATAATTAAAAACTTGAGTTCAACCTGAAAATCAAATCGAACTACTTGAATTTAGCTTGAGTTTGAGTTGACCGAATTAAGTTAAGATTTCGATCAAACAACTCTCATTTACTCCTCAAATCGAACTGCTTGAATTTAGCTCGAGTTCGAGTTGATCGAATTAAGTTAAGATTTTGATCAAACGACTCTCATTTACTCTAACTAATACTAGTAACTTGCAAGCACTAGTGTTATATAAATTTTATTACTTTCTTAACAAAAACTAAGTTTAATCTGAGAATAGATTCGGCAACACAATCTGTGGGAAATAACCCTAACTAATCCTATGAATATTTTTTACCATCCCAAAACAAAAATGCCAAAGAGAAAAGAACACATAGGATAAATCCAACAATTCATTTAAAAAAAATGTGAACGCATCAGATTCCTAGAAACTAGACCCCACCGGACTAGAATTCCCCAGATGGGCATCTCAGCTCTCCTACTGTACAATTTTAATCTTCCTATAAATACGTGATTCCGCTGGGCGTGTGTCCACCACACTCGCTCATATCCATTCCTAGATCTCAAGTTGAAATTTTCAACCCTAAAATTCATCTCCATTTCCTTTCTTGCTTGTGGCAGCCACACGCCACCACCACCACCATTTTTAGACAGCCCACTTTTTAGTTTCTACTACTAAGACAATGGTTTCTTCCTCCTCCCCATCCTCCTTCGAGATTGAAGACTCTAACAATAACCCTTCAAAAAACGCATCTCAAACCTTGCAGCAAAATGGACCTAACAATGATCGAGACCTCGAAGCACAAACTACTACCCTTCAAGATCTTGATCTTGTTGCAGTTGTTGATTATTCTAGAAGAGCACAGTGGCTTCGAGCTGCTGTTTTGGGTGCAAATGACGGTTTACTCTCAACTGCATCTTTAATGATGGGAGTTGGAGCTGTGAGGACTGATGTTAAGACCATGATCCTCACCGGAATAGCGGGACTGGTGGCCGGTGCTTGTAGCATGGCCATCGGAGAATACGTCTCCGTGTACTCACAGTATGACATAGAACTGTCCCAAATGAAAAGAGAAAAAATTGCTAATAATATTGATAAAAATGAATATGATTCCAAGAAAAAGCAATTGCCTAGCCCCCTGCAGGCTGCGGCTGCGTCCGCCTTTGCTTTTGCTGTTGGAGCTGTGGTGCCTTTGCTGGCTGCTGCTTTTGTGAAAAACTACCATGTAAGGCTTGGTCTGGTGGTAGCTGCTTCAAGTTTTGCTCTGATAGCGTTTGGAGCGTTGGGTGCCTTCCTGGGAAGGGCACCTTTGGTGAAATCTTCACTGAGGGTGTTACTTGGAGGGTGGATGGCCATGGGAATCACCTTTGGAATAACAAAGTTGGTTGGCCATATTGGACTGTAATCATGGTTATCATTTGCTGCACAATGGTTTGCTTTTGCTTTTTCTCCCTTTTGTTTAACAATTTAGCATGTTTCTGAATGCATCTTTATCTGATGTAGATCCTTCTTGTATGATGGTGCTGAAAGTCTATGTACCATTATCTGTGTCAGTCTCTCTGTAATAGTAAGGTTCTTGGCATGTTTTTTGTGTTTCTTTTGTATTAAATCTATATAGAACGTGAGCAACTTCGCGTTTTTTTTTTTTTCGTTTTGTTGCACTTCAATTCCCAAAGCAAAAGGAAAAATTAAAAAGTAAGTGATAAACATAAGTATAATTCCTCCTTATGTGGTAAAGGGTAAAATGCAATATTTTGGCTAAAAAAGAAGAATAAAAGATCCTGGGTGGTATAGAGCTTGAACAAAAAATTAGGCCGAAAACCAAGAATCTAAGAAGGATTTACGTTGCGAATATAATTTAATCTAAAGGGTTTAAAGAAAGTGTCAAATAAAATTGAACCTCGTGCCAGAGCACACAAAAAAGAATGATATTTTAATAACTAAAGTGATGCCTGCCCAACTTGAATACAGTCGGCGGTAATGGTGAATCTATGAACATGATGACTCCCCACAAATTACAAGAGTTATCCTCTCCGTGATCTCGAGCTTCTGTTGATAGGGGTTGAGGGGGCGCAAGTTGATTGATCCTCGAGTTAGTTGTAATTGACTGAAAATAGTCCGATAGCTACGCCTTTAATTGAGGAATCCCAAAAGGTAAAATCAATTAATGAATTATCTTAGTTCAGTTTGCATGTAAAATATTTTTTTGACAGAAATAATTTACATGAGGAAAAACATATTTTTGTAATGCTTATTTTTCTCTTCTCACTTATATTCTTGCTTATAATTTATATTCGTAAGTTATTTGTATGAAATCATAAATAATATTCTGTAAATAACAAATTGTAGACAAGTTATAATCGTGAATATCGGCATAGATTAGGTTAAAAGCAAAGTGTTCAAAATGACAGTAAGCATTATAATATGAGAGATACAAGTAATGAGACAAGAACTATAAGCAATAATCCAAATCATAAAAGATGGGATATATATGCGCATTAATGTTGCTCTAGAATAGAACTAAACAGCTGAAAAAGCAATAAACATGTTAGATTTTTTGTTTTTTTTCCAGAGGCCAATAAAAAATCAATGTTGAAACTTCGAGGAGTATCAACTTCCGAAAGTCAAACTCCTACAAAATTGCAGCCCCCCTCCCCCACCAACCAAAAAAAAAAAAACCCGAACACAAAAAAAAAAAAAACCAGTAATATATATAATAAAATTCTAGATCAGTCTTGTTATTGTATGGCATACTAATAGGAAAGTCTTCAATTGAGCATATATATTCGTCTCCCAATTGTTTAGTCACTTTGATGTTGTTAATAAAATTTTCCACTGGTGTAATAACCTATAAGTTTTTAGTTGAGCATATATTCTTCTTCCAATTGTTTCGTTACCCTAATGTTATTAATGTGAACTTTTCGGACGGTATCATGTCCTAATTGGACAGTCGAATCTTTTGAAAAATACGCATGTTGAAATTAGTTACTTTGATTTTGTTAATTAAAACTTGTTAGATTGACATAGTAACATAGAAGTCTTTAGTGTTGAGCATATATTTGTCCTCTAACTATCTAGTCACTCTTTTATTGTTAACCACATCTTGTTGGATGATATCGTATCTTGACATATCCCTCTTGAAATTACACTGTGTTTATTATCTAAACTAATGTCAAAGGACTGTTAATGAGATACGTACTTAACCTAAAGAGTAGATTGTTTATTATCTAATATCGTACGACTCTTAATGAGATATACTTAAACCTAAAAGAGAGTAACGAAGAAGATAAATCCTAAAGCGTTATATTCTGAAGGATAGTGTACTTTGTATTTTACTATATTTAAGTCCGTTTACATGGATATATATTTTTAAACAAGATATTTTTTCAAAAATTTTAAACACTTTGTTCAATTACATTTTTTTTCCTCTTTTGAAAAAAGAAAATAACTTATCTTTTCTTTCACACATATATATTGATCTAAACATATTCTAAAAAGTGTTGCAGAAATGCTTTCTAAAAACATCTCAAAAAAAATAAGCCATTCAAATCAAGAGATAATTATTAACGTTTACACAACTCTTATCTCATTCGACACGGACTAAGGGAGTCACAAGTTTCATTTGGGATAAGGTTTAATAGGCAAAAATGGACGAATGAGATAAGGTCATGCTAGCTAAATTTGAGGCTAAAAAAGATGTCATTTTGAAGTGAAAATTAATTACAAATTTTAACTGAACTAGTTACACCGCATCTAACTTGTCCGAACTAACACAGCGCCAACTTGCAGGTTCCAGTGCCCTACACGGCACACTTCCCTCATGAGTATGAAAAAAGTCATCTATATACACTTCATAGGAATTAATAATTGTTAGTGTATGCCCTAAAACCAAGTTAGTTTTTGAGATTTTTATTACGCTTATTTCGTGTTATACTTATACATGTGGCATTTTCTTTGTCATTTAATACTTGTAATTAATATTACTTGTTTATTTGATAAAGTCCATAGAATATTAACTGTGTATAAGAGATTGTAAGAGTTACAATGATGAGACTCTTATTACACATTAAGTTATATTCTTAAATATCCCTAGTCGTAGTATTAATGAGATTGGACATCATTAATATGGGAAGACTAGCACATACTTTGCCTCTACTTATGGTAAGTAGTAGTTGATCTCGTCAACTATGGCGTGTGACACCTAAGCTGGTATGTGGATGCTTGTTAGAGAACAAGTTCATTGGATTGATCCGCCAAGAGTTACTATTCATAGTGCTAATGAATTATACTCTTAATGGCAATGGTGTAAGTGATCCTTAGACTTGAGATTACCATAGTATCTTGAGTGTGGATTGCTATGCTTTGACTCTATTGCTCGGTGCTCGTAAAAGAGTAGCCCATACGGTAGAGATTGGGTATAGTATGAAGCATGGAAGGATAGTGAGTAATCAATATAGAATTCACCACTCCTTATTATAGGAGAGTATATCCCGGATTGGCCACTTGTTGAAATATGACTTAAAGAATCTTTTGCGCAAAAGTGAAAGTATGACTTGAAAGAGTTTCAAGGTTATACTTTTATGAAAGTTGTATTTCGGGAACAAGAAATCATTAATTAGTTATTTAAAGAGTGTGCACTACACTCTTAGACTAATTGGGATATAGTGTGGTGAAAGGATATTAATTACACGGTAACATTGTCATTGATAGGTGTAGTCTACCATATGACTTTCCTATTCACTTGGGTGGTCATGATGCATTGCTAGACACCACTCATGATCTATAAGTGCAAATTAATTAATTAGTGAATTAATGATAAATTAAAGTGTTAATTTATCTGGCTCTTAATTAATTAATTAATGAGTTATCATTTGTACTTATTGCCAACGTGAATGGAACCTAATGGGTCACACACAATAAGAACATGGTCTTTGGGTTAAATTGTTATTAAGATAAGTATAAGATACTTATGGGGTTAATTTATGTGATAAATTAACTTAAAGGACTTATTTATAAATATTCTAAGTCTTGATGGAAATTAGTTTCCTAAAAGGAATTAAGAAGCTATTTGGTTTCCTTTTGGAATTGGTTTCCTAAAGGAATAGGATTAGCTTAAGGTAAGCTTCCTAAACCTTCTTGGTTTCCAATTGCTCTTGTTTCCTTAAAGACTAGGATACTACATCTATAAATAAGTCCATGCCTTGACTCTTGGTTATTGATGAAACATAACACAAAATTTAGAGAGAGAAAAATTGAGAGCTTGGTGGCGTTTTTCTCTCTAAGAAAAACGTCACACCTCCTTCCCTAATTGTTAGGGTTTCAACTTCTTTCTTCTTCTTGTGTTCTTCATGAATCATTCAAGGGAGCTAACACTCGAAAGGCAAGGCAAGCAAGCCCAAAGGTTCCTAAAGATCGTGTTCGTGTGGATACCGTTGGAGGCTCGACACTTGGAGGGCTTTTCATGGTAGATCAACACCTTCATCGAATAGGATCTTGCCCTTTGAAGCATAGAAACCTTCTATGCTTGAGGTATTTGTGCTAAACACCCTTTAATCGTATAGATTACATCAAAGAGATCCATGGCTAAGGTAATAAATTTTTTAAATTTTCCGCTGCGTTACTCCCCTTATTACCTTACAATAATATATTAATATTACACTAGGAAGTCTAGGGTATGCATTTTTTGGTATACTGCTAGGATGGGGTAAAAGATTAAATCTCTACGTGTTCCTATTTTTCATACTGCATACCTATCATTGTTCCTTTTGGCATATAATTTTTTTTGTAATTTCACACGCCTCTCAATAAGAATAGACAAAATCTATTGTTGCACGTCTTTATTTTTGAGTGTGTGCGTGCGTGTGTATGTATGTATAGACACAGAAAAATTCACACACCCCCCCTATATATAAAATGGATTATGGATGAAGGGTTTCGATTTTCATCTCCATGCAGTACAGTGAACGAGCTATGAGTTAAAAGTTACAACGTCATTTCTAGTTCTGGGTATATGTACATATCATAAAGTAATCAGATCTGTTATGTAACTAAGAAAACGGCATCGCTATATGTATAAAAGAATAATGTTCAAGAGGGCCAACTCGCAGTGACAATTGTTATTGTTTAATCATCATCAGCATCATCCAACAAATCCCACAAAAATCAATGATGATGACATGTGCTGAGTACTGATTAGGTAAATAAGTATGATTTTTAAATTTAGTTGATAAGGAGGAGTGTGGCATCCACACGAATTATTTATTATATACAGCTGTCCGAAGCAATATTGTCATTTTCTTGATTTCAACTAATGTCTAAAACCAAAGGATTCGACGTCGATAGTGATGCTAATTAAGGCAACGGTCATGGGGGAGGTTTCCACCAGGGGAAGTAAAACCAAGAAATTCAAGGAACCGAAGCTGGGAATTCTGCCCTTGGATTTTGTTAAATAATAGCTAATTAGTTACGAGTGTTTAACTTCCAGAAAAGATTAGTAACTAAAACTCTTGGAATTTATATCTAAATAAGGAAAAAGAAAAAAGAAAAAGAAAAGATATAAAGGGATTTGCTTGCAGGAGCAGCAACTGGCATGCCGAGGAATGATTGATGATTGCTTAGGTATATGAAGTTTACAGTCTAACGTATATATTAATCGTTAAAAAGTGGCTATAATAGGAGCTGATGGACACCCGGCAGAGGATTAATTTAGCAGTAGCCTATCGCAGAATTTTCTGGTGGGCTGTCTGTTGAAGGTAGTGCCTTCGTGCTTCCTGATTTCGTGTACGGGATTTATCAAGGTATATAATGCTTTCACACTCACAAAAGGTTCCATGGAATATTGAGATCTCAACATCTGTGCGGACTCAACTGCAACCGCCCCCCCCCCCCCCCCCCACCCAAAAAAAAAAAAAAAAAGGAGGAAGAAGAAGAAGAAGAGGAGAAAATTTACATGTTTTAACACGACATAATTATTTTGCGTGCAAAAGAGGTGGAGTAGAAATTGGTAAATAGTTGTTTCAATCATTTAGCCATTGCTATTAACACTATATCGTGCTTTGGTTCAGTATTATGCCTTGTGGAGTTACACCGATGTATGCAGCTTTAAAATAATTACGTTGTTCAGTTACACCTATGTATACCTTCCGTATTCCTTACTTAGGATACATAATTAATGAGGTTACAATTGTCACATACTTTTAATAGTATAACACAAGTGTAACACTCAAAATGTAGGAGATGGACATAATCGGAAAAAAATCAAATTGTCAACAGATTTTCAATTAATTTCAAAAATTTAAAATCAGTAATTCGATAAATTGATCAATATTTCGATGTATATTGAATTCACAAAGTCGAATCTGGTCGGTGTTCAAAAGAAAGATTTTCAAATCGGTATTACTGATTTCGAATTTAATTCAACAAATTTTTTATTTTCTAACAATATTATTGCATACTAATTATATAGATATTCAACCTATATAACTAAATATGACTATGTATAAACTTTATAATTAGAAGATCTAGTGTAACTAGAACCTTATAAGTATACTTAAAGAGGTTTAGTTTATATAATCAAATGTATGTGTGTATATCTTATTTTAAACTTTTAAGTATAAGTTTAAGTGTTATATATAAAATTATGAATATTAATTTATAATAATTACAATATACACTCACAAATGTTTGTAGGAACTTTTTGTTAAAAAAGTATTTATATATTAATAATAACTTGTATTTTGTATTTGAGTATAAATACACAATATTATCAATGTTGAAATGCAACTATTTAATGTATAATAAAAAATTTATACTAATATACTATATTAACTGCTTAAAATTTCTATTCATAAATTTTATTTTATTTTTGCTATCAACGACCATTTGTTGATTAGTGACAATTGATTAGTGAATTATTAGACGGGATAATTCTTATTGGCCCCTAACATATACTTTTGTTGTTAGGCCAAATTTTTAATTCAATCCAAAAATCTAAATCGATAATTCGGTAAATACCGAATTCGAATTATGTAATTTTGAACTCAAAATTAAACTAGGTTAATTTTTTTAAAAAAATATCAAAGTTATTGAATTTATTTTTTGTTGGATTACTGATTTACCAAACTAATCCCAGCCCACCGAAAAGTACAATAGAAGATCCATTCGTGGGTTAGACTTGTCCATCCGTATAATGTGATGAAAGGTTGCGTTAACATGTGAAAAGCAAATGTACTATATAAATATTGAATATAAATCTTCTATGCTAACTCACTGTCATTATTGTCTATTTGCGGAGTACCCTAGAAAAAATTATTTGATGAGTATCTCTTGTCTAGTTGCGATGGTTGTTTCACTGGGGGAGATGAAGCTGTGATTCTTGTGCCCCGTTCACACCACATTATCAAAGTTTTGAGTTATATTAGACGTTCATCTATCAATAATAAAGCTGTGAAATTGATTTCAAGCAACTCAGTTAAAAAATTCATATAATAGTACTCACTTAGTGATGAACCTCCCATTCACAAGAATTGGGTACGTAAATCCAAGAAATAGAATTCATTGGTGGATTTCTCATATTCGGTGTTGCTGCAAAAGTAATTACGACGGATCTAAAATATCCACTAGATTCCTTATATTTGGTGCTGCTGTAAAAGTAATTACGACGGATCCAAAATATCCACTGTAATAATTGTCTCTTTCTCTTTCGTTTAAAAAAGTAAGTTAAAAAAAAAACTTATTACTTTTTTTTTTTTCTTAAAACTTACTTTTTCTTCGGTTATTGTTAGTCACCTCAGTATTTTACTCAACAAATATGTTTAACGTACAAAGTTGCATAATAGATGTGTGTTTTTGTGCGTGTTTTATGACTTTTTTGCTTGCTTGCGTGCGTGCATTCGTGGTGACAGATGAGAATCCATTATTTGTCATGAAACTCTCATGGAACGTTTTTACATGGTGGATTTTGATGTATCTGCATTTGTTGAATTGAGGCACTTACTTACGAGCGTGGAACGAACGATTCGGAAGAAGATTATTTTCTCAAGGAAGAGTGAAGACAAAGATAGTGACAGAAAGTCCCACGCACATTGCTCTCTTTGTCATGCTTACGCAGCAATATTCGCATATACACGCTCAACGGCCAAAATTGTCCGGCAAACCAATGTAGGGCATACACTAATTAATTGTTAATTGTGGTTATTTCCCAAGTCAAATTCGTTACCGTTCAGTAACCCGTCTTGTGGGATGTTTGGTTTAGGGAAATTAGGGAAGTGAATGAACATCGTAATAATGACACCACTTGTTGATCTTTGAAAAATAACTATCAATATACTTTAATCGGAATGAAAGTGATTATTTTGGATCTTTATTGTTCTACTAAAAAACTATTCCTATCAAACTCATTAACTCTTTTGAGGGAATGATATTCATTTAATTATTAAACCAAACAAGAAAGGAAGAATTATCAAAACTCATACTCATAGTAAGGTTAATTATATTGTTACTGATCGTGATTGAATAATTTGAACCAAATGACTCTTTAGTTAATTCAACCCAATTAGCAGATTATTTCAAATCAATTCTCTAATCAAGCAGAGCATCTTTATTTATTTATATTAAGTCTGGGGTACTAATTAGAATAAGATTATAAAGTTTTCCACATGAACTTCAATGGTAACCTGAAAAAGTGAAATTTAGGAGAGCTATTGAAGTTGCTTGATTGCAAACGCCTTTCTCTGCTCTTCAGCAGCTTGACCAGAGACATGGCATGCGAGAGATGTAATTGCACTATGCATAAAATATCATTTGAAAAATTAACTGAATTCTTTTTTTAATAAAAAAAAGAATGTTTTGAACTAAAGTTTTTTTTTTTTTTAACTGTAACAAAACTATTCCTATCTACAGAAGGGAACATTTTAACGCAAGAGAATAACCTTTCAAACTAATTAGAGACAGCACACAATCACAGATTCGCAGTTAAGCTATGTTTTTGGGCGTTTTTTTTTTTTTTTTGGGAGGGGGGGGGGGGGTAAAATGCTATTGAGACGTTACGTATGCCGGAAAATCGAAAATTAGCATCTGGAATAAGTTTTGGGAATAAACGAGGAATCTACACTTCCCATGTCATTTGCGCACTAATTGCAATCAATCTTAGTAGGAAAAAAAAAAGAACAAAATAGAGGGTCAAGCCATTAGAACTCTACGATTCCATCTCAGACGTCAGGGGTTCGAATCCTACTAATACCGTTCTCTTCTCCTAATATAATAGTATAAGTTTAATAAAAAAAATGGAGAAAAAGGCCAAAATTTTGATGGAGAAAAAATTAGAACCAAGAAAAACAGTTTATTATGTGCTACGATGAGGCAATAAAAAAATAATAACCTTTTTTAAAAAAATGAATAAATTATCATCAATGTCTTACAATTTAAAAAAAACATGTGAGTCAGCTTTATACTTTCTTGTCCAAAAATAAATAAATAAACAAATAAATGGGCTGTGGCTAAGTTGAGAGTAATCCTGATCCATTCTTTTCCAATCTAAGTCATCATTGCAAAATTACCTTGGGCGTCCATTTGTTTTGACCTTGGCCCAGTTGGGACTGGGCGGAAATGGTCCAAAAATTCCGAAAGGTACACGACAACTAGTATACGTCTAATAACCACAACAATGTCTACAAAACTGTGTGTTACCTCTTAAAATAGGCCAGTCAGCTCTATTCAAATAAATAAATGGCCTTGTGACTCGATTGATTATAATCCTGATTAGGAACAAATAGAGAGTGCAATTAGAGTTTACGACTCCACTCCATAGGTCGGATATTTGAATCTCACCAACAGCATTTCCCTTTCCTCAATTATAATAATATATGTTTGATAAAAAAAAAAAAAAAAGCCTGATTGAGTCCAAGTCTTAATCGAAAAATTACCTCGTGAGGTGAAATATCGACTTGTTATTATCGCATAAATGTGTTTGCTGTTTCTTATATTTGAATCAGGTGCCGATAAGATCGGTTTTGGGATAATTAAAGTACAAAAATTAGCGGATTGGTTGGCTTGTTCGTGCATCTGGTTCTTGACCGAAATTAACCTGTTTTTTTAACTTTACGCGTTTTGGTAAATCGAACCCAGAACTAGTTCTCCGACAGGGGTAAAATTCTCTGCACTTAGAAAAGACAAAAAGATTCTTCGGATCCAATCATACCATTCCCTTGTGTCAATAATGTAAAAAACAAACTGTTGATACTATGATCATTATAGAACGACAATTGAGGAGACCCATCATGTAGCAGCACCATAGTGGCAGGGCACGGTCCGATTTTTTGACAACATTCTATTTATGTCAATAAAATCTTTTGAAACCGAAAAAATGGATTTTCAATCTGCTAACTCCCCTTTCGAAACCCCGCACACAACGAACAAAAAAAGAAACCATATAACTTTCCTAAAGTAACAGCTCCACACTTTGATCCAAAAACTTGTAATTCCATTATTATCTCAACCATGGGTCGACTTAAATCTGAATGGTGGAGTACTTTAAGCATTAAGCCTTCATGAAAGGCAAAAAAAGGTTGACAATTCGAATGTTATTAGTAAGAGTTAAAATTTTGAATTTTGTTAGTGATCTAATTAACGTATTGTTCGAACTTTTCTAAAAGGTTAAGAATTCAAATCTTACTAGCATAATATATGATTGATGTTTTGGTTTTTTGTATTCTTAAAATGGTCATAGTCATTTTCCCAAGTATTTTAAACTTTTTCAGCCACGGATTCAATTGTCATGCTTAAATATGTTTGCATATAAGGTTATGTAATGTAAGTACGATACTATCGTCGAAATATGTGAAAATTCTTCCACCTTTTCTTTTCTTGGAAAATTAATCCATTATTTTCTCCCAATTTCATCTGTGTTGAAGGAAACGAGAGAGACTTGGCAAAACCAGTATGAGTATCACATGACAAAAAACCAGATACTAGTATAAAAGTCCAGGCCCTTCAAAAACCGGTCCAATATTTTGACAACATTTCTGTTTATGTCAATAAAATCGTTTGAAACCAAAAAAGGATTTTCAATCTGCTAATTCCCCTTTTGTGTAATTTGCCTTCAATGGTGATATTGTTCAGCAAGAAGGGAGTGCCAATGCAGGTTCTGAGGGTATCTATTAAAGTATAGTAGGAGTGGTAATAACAGAATATGCAAATCAGGGTTCTATAAAAGATGAATTGATTATATGAACTGACTACATGCTATCTGACTCCTATTTGAATGTCTGCATTCTGGCAGTTCTGAAATGTTGTTGGTGCATATGCTCATGCAATTTTAGCTTAGTGGTCTTATTTGCTATCGATGTCCATGTTATATGCTAGAAGTGTTCTTAGTTGCCTATCTTATTTGGCTATCCAAGTGTCATATTTTATAACCATTAGTAATTTTTTATGGCGTAAGCTAAATATTCTGTAAATGAAAAACTGATATTTAGATTATTCTAGTTGGACAAAACGTTTGTAGCCAACATTCTTTGTGGTCCATCTTTTTTGGGTGCTTGTATTTGAATTTGCATTACTTGGCCTCACTCTTTTGCCCGCTGTCTCCATACTTCTTTTGCAACATTCAAATTCCTCGCTTCTTTTCTATAAATTGCCGCTACTTTGAACATGTTACTATTAGATCTCTGTTGCTGAATTACTAGTTTGGTTACTACTAGTAGTAGTAGCGAGTGAATTAACTTGCTGCCAGTTTGTAATATTGCGGAACTTTGTACTCTCTTTCCAGAAGGGAAAGAATGACAGTTAACTCAGGACACTGATAGAAGAGAAAGAAGATGCTTAAAAGGGCGTGGCTTGTGTTCCAAAATTTTAGGTGCCTTTGGCAATGGCGCCAAAATAGTCTCAGAAAGAGGACAAAAGAGTCCGCACTAATCCACTCAGTTAAGAGTTGTAACTGCCTTTACTCCCGGTGGAAGAATCGACTAACATAACAAGTATCCTTTAAGCAGGTCATAGTTTGAAGGAGCTCCAAAGTGGCCATCTTTGATTATTTTAGAACGATCAACGCATGGATACAGAGTGGATTCCACACTCCCTCCAATTAAATGTTGTAATATTGCCCTCGTTGTTCAGCATGTATCTTCCCAAATCTTTCTTTGCATTTTTATACTGGTCAATCTATTCCCGAAGGATTCTCGTCTTAATTAAGAGCCACACTGCATAAGTTGCCGTTACATCACGTTTTGATGTTCAAGTACTTGTCTCAAGCTGTAAGCGACTCTTTCCCCAGGCACTAAGTCAGGCTTTGACTGTCATTGCATCGGATGCAGCACTCTAATCCTCTTTCCAAATCACGTATGTTCAAAAAAAAAAAAAGTTTTGAACTTGTTTGCTCAAGGAAATTAATATGCCAGTTCTGCGTTACAGTTTTGTCAATCCTACACTTGTTCTCATGCTTCAATTCAGGATGAGGACTTGTCAAAGATCAATTTAAGAATGATATATATAAAATATGAAGCTTGAATCATTAAGTTGGAGGACACAAACTTATTTCTGAATGCTTATATTTCAGTTCTAGCTCGTGGTCTAGATCCTATGTCAACCAAGTGCAGTATGCCAGCAACCCATGTAGAGAGTTTCTTCAGAACAGTTAAATTCTCTATCAGTATGCCCAGAGACGCTTTAACTCTTACTTCTTTTGCTGGAACAGCATTCTAGAGGGTAATATGATATGGCTGCTTCGCAAGAAACGACAGAGAATCTTTTAATGGAAATGAAAAGGAGCACCATATTACTTAGACTCTGCTGCTCGAGTGGAGAAGCAAAAAAGAGGAAAACATGAAAAAACAATTCCCTTTCAATACAGTGCTGAGAAGTTGGAGCCCGTTCCGTGTGGATTCCACACTCCCTTAGATTGTATAATGATATATCTTGTAACTTATTGTGTGGCAAGCAGACTCCTCAATTTCAAAACATATCCTGTTCTTCACAGAGTATTTGCCATGTACAAATGCTATCCAACGCGGATGTCCATTGCTTCCGAAAGTTCTTTGTTTTCTCATTATGAAAATATTATAGAAAAAGATGCACCTATAGTCAAATGCTTCTAGAACAAGTAAACGCATGTACTCAACATTTTGCCATAGATAGATATTGCCTCCAACAATGTATAGAATAGATTATCAGCGAGTTTCCCTGCAAGCAATTTGGAGTTCTTCCATAAGAGTAAGTGTGGCAGTATAATCGAACTACATCTACAAGCAAAAATATGAAAGATGGGGTTCTCTTGGCCCAAAAGGAACTTGCCATCAGTATTATTAGTAAACAAAAGCAAATGGAGAGAAAAGCAGGAGTTTACAAATTGGGCAGAGACATCTCGACATCTGATTCTTGAACCCATCTGCAATTTGTCAGGGATACAAAATTAGACTCAAACAGAAACATTTAGTTAACAATTAACATCTACTTTTACTTGTTTGGACTTTGTCCATACTTTAGGGCAGGATGATAACAACAGATACTTCTTTTCTTCAGATAATGCCGGGTAGCAGAAGGGTCAGATTGGAGAAATCTTGACTGGAAATGCTACCTTTCTGAGAACTCAACCTCTGCTCATGATCATACATGACATCCTTGTTCGAAGTTCCGAACAGAGGGTTTTTTAGGATGAGTAAATCCTTTTTTTGGAACTTTTTTTTTTTTTTTGTAATTCTAAACAAAATATTCACTTATCTGGTTTTAAACAACCCTTTGCAAGAGGTTATGATTTTCCTTATTTTTCTTGATGTATGGGAGATAATGGTATGATTCTCTGAAAGAAAATGAATTCACTTTTCGGAGGAGTAGATGGGGTATGGGGCCTCACAAATTTGGCCATTGGCCATCTCTCATAAGTTGTGAGTCATGTAATTCTTCAGCATTTTGATTTAACTCTTTAGCATTTTGATGTAATTTCTCAGCATTTTGATGTAACCAATTTTTCCTTCAAAATCACCTTGTTTTTGTCATTTTTCTAGTTCAAATTTTATTCACATGTAACATCTTAGCCATCTATTTTGCCACAATAAATCATGGCCATCAACTTGTGGCAAATGGAACTTGTGGTGTCCCACGTCCGAGTAGATGTATCATGGTAAATCTTTTTATGGAAAGAAGTCGCATTAGAAATTTCTGCATGAACTTAGATATCAACGGGTCCATTATTAATATATGATGTACAAGGATATGACAGGATAGGTATAGAATGCAGAAACAATTTATGTGGTGCAACTTTTCTCCAATGCAAATTCATTCAGATGTGTGTTCAATTCATCCCATGAACTGGTAACGATATTCTGGTTGATGAAACTAGACCATGAATAACAAATTCATTCAAATTTGGAGCTGAGGTTATAGAGACAAGATTCCTTAGTATCCTTTACGTAAAAGTCATTCCACTAGAAGCTTGTGCCCTCCACACTACCATATTTTTTCACTCCAAGAATGCACTGGTCACCATCAAGGTTTTTTAGCAGCTCCACTCTATAAATGCATGAGAAGAATGTGTCCTCAAGACGCAGGTGGTATCTTGCATGCTTAGCCTTCTCTTTCTTTTACGCAGTATTTCTCGTTAATTATTCTCAGTCATGGAGACCCCAAACTCAGTCCAGATTTCAATTCCAAAGGATGCTACTGACCAAAATCAATGCCAAGAACCAGAACAGGAGTTTGACTACGCACAAAGATCACAGTGGCTTCGAGCTGCTGTGCTAGGGGCCAATGATGGATTGGTTTCTATTGCATCTTTGATGATGGGCGTTGGAGCTGTTAAAAAGGATGTCAAAGCCATGATCCTGACTGGTTTTGCAGGGTTAGTTGCTGGTGCTTGTAGCATGGCAATAGGAGAGTTTGTTTCTGTATACTCTCAACTTGACATTGAGATAGCACAGATCAAGAGAGATACACAAATGAGAGAAAATGGAGAGAATCAAGATGAAAGTGAGAAAGAAAACTTGCCTAATCCACTGAGGGCAGCAATAGCATCAGGACTTGCATTTTCTGTAGGAGCCATTGTGCCCTTGTTGGCAGCTGCCTTTATAGGAGATCACAAGGTCAGGTTGGTTGCCATTATAACTGCAGTAAGCTTGGGCTTAGTAGCTTTTGGATGGATTGGCGCAGTCCTAGGTAAAGCTCCTGTGATGAGGTCTGGTGCTAGAGTGCTGATTGGAGGTTGGATGGCTATGGCTATTACTTTTGGACTGACCAAATTAATTGGCACTGGTGGACTTCAAATGTGATCATCAGCTACGATTTCATTTTCTCCCTTGTCCTTCCTTCAAATTAAACTCTTAAAATTAACCTTCACTTTTGAAGAAGAGTGACCCACTTAGAATAAAGTTTGGAAGGTGAAAGGAGAATTTGTGTGCAAGTTTTTTATTTTTATACTCTTAACATTCAGGTGTCTGATTGCAAAACTATTATAAGGTTTGATGACTCTTAGACTTATAATCAAACACTATTCAAATGATTGGAAAAACTATGAATGGTTTAGAGTTGTGCTTGAAGGGTGTTCTGAGGTTTTTGTGCTGTGTGTGAATGCTTTTGTTTCTTTAACTGATGTTCTCTTTTGGATGCTTGAGTTGTTAGCTTCCACTCCTAGCTGTAATATCTTAGCAGTCACTGTATTATTTGAATTTTCTTTCATGTGTTTTGGCGTCTTGATCAGTAATTAAATCTTGTCTATCCTGGACTTACGGGACATCACTCCTGTGGTACACTTTGTCCCATCATGATTAGATATCTGTGAGTTCAATTATACATACCTATAGGCTGCCACCAGCAGAAGATAAGTTAAATCCCTAATGATGATCATTTTCCTTCTGTAATGACAGAATTGCTTTTCGTGGAAACCAAATTTTAAAAAACTGCTTGCCTTGCTCATGAAATTGTGCAAAAATAAACTCACACAAGAACGACAGACAAAGTTGAAGAACTTGATGCTTGAAATGTATAACTTGGTTATTTTGGTCCAAGCATATGGATGCATATTAGCTTGAATAGCACACAACTTTGGCCTTTCTCTTCTTTGGAATAATACATATTAGTTAAATAAGACGCAATTTCTCCGAAAGGAAAAGATTACTGTATATTAACTTTGTATTAATTGCTAATTTAACTACTAAATTGAGCCCGATGCTAATACGCATCAACTTTATTAGATTTCATTTCTATTAGGCAAATAAGCAGGCAAGTTTGCAGTTGTACTTATCGCGTGTCTCAACTCTCAAGCCACCGAGGAATGTGGTCATTTGCGTCACAACTCATAATGCAAAACTGAAAATTTTGTTTTTATCTTGTCAATTATCATGTCCAATATGTGAACATTTTGGACAGCAGAAGGCTGCACGTAAAGAAAACCACATCATGTATGATACTCATCCTTCATCTATAATATATAATTGCAGGATCTGATAAAGTACCATAAAAACTTGCATTTGCACTCGCGAGTTCAGCGGCATGCTAAGTGCCTAAGGCGTTGCTAATAAAACTGCTAAAGATTGTGCTTGGCATGTACAAGTATCAATATATAACTTTTCTCTTCATGGTTGCAATTGACCACGAGTTTCGATGCCCAAAGTGGACAATAGCCACTGCCAAGTTCCTGAAAAACACTTCAACAACAGGAGAAGGGCCTTGTGGCTTCAACTTGCCTGTTAGGAGCTACTGCTGGAGTCCATTTGATCATTGTTTATGCAACAGAAAATGTCTAAATTATGATCCTTATAGGCATTGTGGTATTAATTGCGGATGCTTGTACAACCTGCGGCACGAAGGTAAAAGGATTGATACCGTTTTTTGCAGCATTATACATAAGGACTTCAAGATGAGACTTGGCGTAGCTATTGCAGCAAAGAGCGCAGCATTGATTGTGTTTGGATAGGTAGCAGCAGTCCTTTGGCTCCCCAGAACTTTATACAAAGCGCAAGTCTTACTCCAGAAAGAGTATAAGGTGAACTTGCAGTGAGAAAAGGAAAAGGAAAAAAGAGGCACCTGGCTTTATTTAGACTTTACATATGATAACCGACAAAGGTGTTTACAGTAGGCATTATCATTGAGGTACTTGCTTTAAACTACTGTTCTAATAAAAGAAAAGGGCAAAACGTACGAACAAAATGACCAGAAAGTGAGGTAAAAAGGGGAAGCCAGAATTCCAACAATTAGCTCCACCTATACCACAAAACCATGCAAACATTTAGGTTATTCCTTCCAGTCGAACATTAGCAGGAAAGTGAACCCAAAAATTATCAGTAACCACAAAAGAGCAATCAATTTGCATCCCGACGGCAAGAATAAATACGCAGATTGGGTGAAAGAAAAACAAAATATCAAGTAAGCGCCTGATCTTAAGCCACCTGGGTAATAAAGCAGCAACCAATAATTACAAAGAGAAACATTTTCCCACAAACCCTTCCCCTTAATTCCTAAAAACAAAAACCAAAAAATAAGAAAGCAAACAAATACATGAATAGAGGACTCTGATCACCCCAAGAACCCAAGTTGACATTCCAGGAAAAATCACAACTCGAAAATGCTGCAGCCTTAAACAGAAATTTTGAAAGGGGGATCCATCCTCGAGGCTGTAAAGTACAATTACCAAGGACCACGAACTGAAATAGGAATAACACAGCAACTTGGAACAACATTGACCCACTCACAGATCTAGATCTCAGCAACAAAAACCAGGAGAGCACGAGAATAGAAAGGAAGAACTTGTCCATAAGAGAGCAAACTAAAGAGGCCCCGAAAAAAATCATGGACGAAAGTTGCTGAATCCTTACGAGGAGCTAAACAACTGCTAGAAGTTTAAACTGGACCTGACACTCTTCCTTCAGTGAACCATGCAGAAGCTAAGAGTAACTAACAATGTGGTAACTTCCAGAAGGCTTTATTGCTGTCCAAAATGCTTTCTCAATTTTATTATGTTAAAGCCCTACCCAGTTAGCAAAGAGAGCCATTATGTATCCAAAAGGCCAATTACAGCCCAAGTAGCCTGCCAAAATGTCAAAAATATTAATATCGAAAACACTGAAAGAGCTGACATGCAAGATTTATAATATACTTGAGGGAAAACGGACATATTACCCGATAAACACCTTTTATTCGTTTAAAATCTTTCTTTACGAGAACAACACAAGGACATACAGCTCATAAAACAGTCTCTACACCTCAATCGACAAGCACACCTGAAGGTGGGGCCCAAGGTTTTTCTATCACCAATTGCAAGGTCTCACCGTATGTCCTCAAACCACCAAATGAAACGCAAAACTTTGTGATGCAATTGCCAATGTAAGAAATCATTATACATCCGGAAGACGCAGTGAAATATCAATTGCAACAAAGCAGATAACCAGCAGCAACAATAGCATTCAAAAGTGACACATCACCCATCAGGCCATATATCGAACATTTACGAACACAAAATAGAAGATAATTAGAGCGAGGTTTCAGGAATTCAAAAGACTGATCAAGTTTCCCAGGATGCCAAGAAGAGAAAATATCCTTTTGGAATATGCTTCAAGCCATTTGCACCAATTACTAGCAGCACATCCAATTCTTCAGCTGGAAAGGACATGAAAAGGAATCTGTAAGTACACAATAAGCTGATACAAATCGAGTACAGACCATAAAAGCTGGATACAAGTAACTAGAACATCAAATGATTGGTATACCAACCTGAGGCAGTCAGATTCTATCCTGAGCGAAAACCTCCACTACCACGACGGTCATATGGCCCGGAACGGTCACGATTATATCGGTCACCTCCCCCATGACCACCACCATCTCTGTTGCGACCACCAAACCTGTCTCCATTCCTCTCAGGTCCATAACGGCCACCGCCTCTTCCACCACTGCCACCACCATATCTGTCATCTCTGCCACTGTATCTGCTACCTCTACCACCTTCTTCAGGACATTCCCTAGCGAAATGCCCAGGTTTACCACACCTAAAGCACTCTCCACCACCAGATCCACGACCACCCCCATAATCACGACGATCTCGATCTCGATCACGACCACGGTCCCTGTCACGTGGACGATCACTATCACGATCTCCACCTGTACCTTGGTTAGGTTGTGCTTTGTCAACTGTAATAGACCGGCCATCTAAATCCATGCCATTCATTGCTTCAATCGCATCTTCCATTGCTATCTTTTCCTCAAAGGTCACAAAACCAAATCCACGAGAGCGTCCCGAGAACTTGTCCATAACAACCTATAAGGACATCAACTGTGATTATAAAAATAAAGATCAACAAAATCCAATATTGCAGAACTCAACAGAATAAGCAATCTCCATTGGGCTATATTCTAGTAGATTTTCTAACACTGCATGTTTCTCAAATAGATATGAAAGAGACTCAAGAAGCCATTATTTTCTAAAAAAGCAGATTCATTTGTATATTGTAATCTTTCATCTGAACTCAAAAACCCTTTTTTTGGCAGGGGGATAAGTCCATTAACCTGCAACCAACACAATACAAAGGTAGCTGAAGATATTGTGGATTAAAAATCTGAAACTCCAGAATACAAATACTCTCATCAAATATAGCATACTGAACTTTCAGGAAGACTAATATGGGAGCACAACGTGGTGACCAATTGAAAGAAAATACTAAAAATCAAGTAGAAGGAAGTCAACAAAACGATGCTCGAATGATTTTCCACAGCAAACAGGTTGGCCAATGTCAAATCAATTGATTTGGAAGAGACGTGGTCGACGTCTCTCATCCTTTCTCTCTGTCAATTGGAAAGTGTAACAGACAGGCAACCAGCAAGGTCATATGAATTGGTGTTATCGAACATTAACAGGTGACAAAAAGAACAAAGGCAAAAGCTACAAAAATGACTACCAAAGATAACAAGTAAGACACGGTTACCTTTGCCTCAACAAGGTGGCCAAACTTCTCAAATGCCTCCTTTAAACCTCGATCAGTTGTAGACCATGAGAGATTTCCAATGAAACAGCGGTACTCAACATCCTCAGACATGCTTCAATCTGCTTCCCTTTTCATGAAAAGGAACAAAAAAACTCACAAAAAAAAAAAAAACTAACTATATGCATTAAGAAACAATTTATGATTGTCCAAGGACCGGACAGCATTAGCACGTTTTTCATTGTAGTTTCAGTTGCCTTCTCAGGAGTTAGTAATTCTATCATGCAATTAAAAGTGGAGAGAACGTCATGGTTTTAAAAAGGCAATTTTTTTTACCCAGACAAAGACAAAATTTTGATCTGTATATCTTCCAACAAGACAAACCATTCTCAAATCCCATCTTATTTTCATATTCAAACATCCTCCGATATTTCCTTCATTGTAAAAGTAAACTCAAAATCACCACACACCAAATATATCGGAAGATATAGCTCTCACTCCCATGCAGCCACGTGGTGAACACAAAGTAAACTAATCTAAACAATACTGTGTAATCACCACAAGCGCCAGCATAAACCAATTTATTAGGGTTTATGATTTGTAATAAAAAGAAAATATCCCCTCATTCTCTATAAAGCAAATCCAAGAAACCAGAAATAATTAGCAAACCCCCAATCCAAAACATGCTGCAACATCCAAAAAAAAAAAAAAGAAAGAACAGATTTTTTTGCTATAACACCATACAAAAAAGGTTCAGATATCATGACAAAGCCCATAACAAAATCAGCAGAGGCAGACAATTCAGTTCACATCAGTTAAATATAATCCAATTTCTTTAGAACCATTTTACCCCTCAACTTCATAGATGCTCTAGGCCCCATGTTCCGAGCAATTAGCAAATTATATTGTAAAAACCGCTAAAGTAAAATAGATCTGCCAATAGTTTCCTTCAATTTTTCCTCATCAAAATAATATCATAGAGGTTTAAATTCATTAAACAATTAAACAACAAATAATTGAATAAATTTAGAGAAAAGGGTTTAAATTAGAAGTGCTTACAGCAAAGATTATCTGAAGCTTTTGGGGGAATTCTGGTTTGCTTAGAGTTGAAGTATACAAAAAGGCAACAGAACAATTTTCTATATTTATCTGTAAGGAAAAGTGATCTAGTGGGAGTGAGCTGTATGATAAGATGACTGATTGGTAACGGTCGTTGACGGTTGACCCATTCTTTTGTTTTATTGACTGGTATTGATGACAGGACCGGTTGATCGAAGCCGTTGATGGAAAAAGCTTGTGGGTCCTCCTTTCCGTGTGTTTTTCTTTTTTCTTTTTTAATTTGTATTTCTGAAGTATCTATCAATCCCTATTTTTCTAGCGGAGTGGTGTATTTTCTTTTATCCCACGTTGGTGGTGAAGTAGTGTTAGAATGGACAGATAAATTTGATAGGCTGTATATAAAAAATGGATCTCTTTTGTACATTTCATTTATCCTTTTTTTACTCTCTCCCTAATTCTTATGAAATCCTGAAAAAAGAAAAATAAAAAAAATACTGCTTAATATTTAGCTGAGTGGAGTGTTAATTCCTATGAAATCCTGAAAAAAGAAAAATACTACTCTGCGAGATTAATATTTAGTTGAGTGGAGTGTTAGTTATCCCTGAAAAAAAGCTCACCAATTTCCCTCCTGTAGCACAAAGTTCCCACATGGGTGGTGTAGTAGTGTTAGAATGGGTAGATAAATTTGATGGGTTGTACAAAAAGATTGATGGATCCCTTTTGTACATCTTATCTCTCCTCTTTCTACTCTCTTCCTAATTCTTATGAAATCCTGAAAAAAGAAAAATATTGCTCTGCGAGATTAATATTTAGTTGAGTGGAGTGTTAGTTAACCCCTAAAAAAAGCTCACTATACTGCTCTGCGAGGTTAATATTTAGTTGAGTGGAGTGTAGTTAACCCCTAAAAAAAGCTCACTAATTTCCTTCCTGTAGCACAAAGTTCTCACATCGGTGGTGTATTAGTATTATAATGGATAGATAAGTTTGATGGGCTCTACAAAAGGTGGATCCTTTTTGTACACCTCATCTCTCCTCTTTCTACTCCCCTAATTCCTATAAAATCCTGAAAAAAAAGGTGTATTTTCTTTTATTAAAGCGGCATTTACTTTTCACAAAGGTGGAAAATTCAAGCCCCCCCCCCCCAACCCAGGCCCACGCAACGCAAAAAAAAGGCCCCAAAAAAATCCTAATAAAGTGCTTTTTTGTATAATTAGGCGGCACATTTTTTTTAAAAAACAATGTATTTTTATAGTAAAGCAGTGCATTTTTTCCTAATAAATTGATATATTTTTCTAATGTAGCTTTACATTTGTTGTATAATAAAGTGATATATTTTTCTATTAAAACGGTCTATTGAATAAATTTCTAAATAAATGGTACTTTTATAAGATAAGATAATGTATTTTTTAAACAAAGCGGTATATATTTATCTATTAACATAATACATTACACTAAGTACCATTAATTTTTCTAAAAAGATATATTTTTTTAATACTATGGTATTGCTTTGTCAGGCTAATTTCATTTTTAAGAAGATTTTTTAAAAAATAAAAGGATGTGGCACCATTTTAATAAACGCACATCTAAAGTAAAAAGTAAGTTAATGAATGTATAAAGAATTTTGTTAAAATAATATTCTGTCGTCTCTAATAAAGTGATACCAGCATATTTTTAAAATTAATTTTCATTTTTAAATTTGGTGTTATAAAGAGAATAATTTTTTTTTCCAGAAATGAGTGGGGGAAAAAATTTGGTGTTACATTATATTAAACCATTATAATTTCTTATAATTTCTACTCTTTTTTTTTATTATTATTATTTTAAATTTACCCCACTAGTTAAAAAAAAAAAGAGTAAATTCCTCCAGTGACCACAAAACTTTAGGCTTTGTCTAATTTTGGTCGCTCATCTATTAAAAGTGTAGCAAATAAGTCATTTCGTCAAATCCAGCAGTTAAGTTTTCAAGTTTTGTTTGCGCGCTCGATTTACGAGGTAATATTGAAAGGGCAATTTAGAGAATGTAAATAGTTCATTTCCTTGTTCTTCCATACCTAAAATTTCATCTAAAACTCAAAATCAAAATTCAAAACCAAAATCAAAGGAAACAAAATTTCACCCAAAACTCAAAATTAAAAATCAAAATCAAAATCAAAGAACATAATATACCCAAAGAAATCTAAATTTCTAAATTAATTCACAATTTTTACCATTAAAATACAATTTCACCAAAAATACATAATTCACCAAGAACACACACTAGCCTCCACACATAGTTAGCCTCTATCTTTAACTAAAAAAAATTCCAGCCACAATTATCAATTGGCACAAATCGTCATCCAAAATAACTCTTCAATCAACCCCGTAACATTCCCCATATCGCTACCAAACCAACCTTCAATTTGCCATAAAAAACTCTCAAAAATTTTCACAAAATCAGCCCTAAAAATCTTGTAAAAATATCCCCAAAATACTGCAAAAAAAAGCCCCAAATATGCTGTAAAAACAGCCCCAAAAATGCTGTAAAATAGCTCCAAAATACTACAAAAAAAGTCTCAAAAATCTTGTAAAAACAGCCAAAAAAATACTCCAAAAATCCTATAGAGTCAGCTAAAAAAATCCTGCAAAATCAGCCCCATAACACCTGCAAAAATATCCAACTATCAACCAAAAACAGCCACAGAAACACCCCAACATCATCTTATAGCAGCCCCGAATTGTCACAATTTAAACTTGCAAAACCAATTTCAAAATCCACCAAACAACCTGCGAAAATCAGTCCCAATTTCACCGTTTCACCGTCACCATCCATCATCACCAAAAGCCACTACCAAGATCCACCAAATTAGTGGGGCTAATTATTGGTTTAATACCACTCCACCACCATCACCATCATCAAGTAAACCCACAACAAAACACCTACAATCAACCAACCACAACCATCGTCACCATCCATCACTGTCGGCAAAAGATCTACCAAATCATTGGAGTTAATTCTTGGTTTAACCTTGTTGATTTGGCTGTAACTTCTAAATACATACTTGTGGTAAATTTTATTGTTGAATGTGCAGCAAATTGTGACTTACTTTTTTGTAGATCTAAGATTTAAGATGTTGATTTATGATGAATTTTGAACAAGAAAAAAGATTTGGTATTTGATTTAGAAGATTTAAGGATTTAATACTTAATTTAGATGATATGCAACTGATAATAGTACTTTCTTGTAGATCTAAGATTTAAAATGTTGATTTAGAATGAATTTTGAGCAAAGAAAGGGCTTTATAACTTGGATATAGGGATTTTATGCTTGATTTAGAAGATTTAAAGAGTTAATACTTGATTAAGAAGAATTCACAACTTTCCGAAGATATTTTTGTGTCTTTTTTTGTGTGAACTCCAACAAATATCCCTTCATTAGCTCATTTAACAGCTAGATTTGACTGAATGATCAGTTTATTATACTTTTAAGAGATTAGTGATTACTTTTAAAAGTTGAGTGGCCAAAACTAGACAACTCCAAAATTTTAGTGGTTCCGAGGGAATTTGCTCTTAAAAAAGTATCTGTATGGAGAAAAACCCGGTGAAGCATGGGGGGTTTTAGGTTTTTTGTGTTCTGGGTTTTGGTCTTGTGACACCATTCTTGGAGGAGCAGTTTCACCGCCGCCGGCATCCGTAAACACTTGGGCTGGCAGCCATCATTCAGCTCCACCACCCCTTCGTCTCCCATGTCCAACTAATCTAACATTGTTACTTTGCTTGAAAGTCTAAGCAGAAGAAAAAGAAAAAACGGGGGTAAAGCACAAAGAAAATAATGTGGTACCTATGCGTATTTTACCACAGATTGCTGGATTACCGGAAACCGGAGGTAGAATCTCTAGCAGGCATCTTCGGGGCCTTCGATAAAGACGCAGACCCGGAGAGCAAATCACTTGAATGGAGGCTCCCAGAGGACCACCATCCTGATTCTCCTTTCCATTTCGTTAATCTTCCTTCTGAAGAAATCGCCCGCAACATAGCCAATCGAAGTAGGCAAGCTTTATCCCAGCTCCACGAAACTTTTACCATCTGGGTTCCAAAGCTTGAATCTTTAAATTATTTGATTGTAATTATTGTGTCTTGTTGGTATTGTTCTTGTGTTTTTTTGTTTTTTTTTGGCCCCTCATTGGTTTTAGGCTTTGCTTTTAGGAAATTTTAATACTATTTTAAGCATACGAATATTTGTGCCATACAAGCTGCCTTTTTTTTATTTTTTATGCTTATCCAACATGATTGATGTCTTAAGTTTGTGCTGTTGTACTTATTTTTAGTTTGATTTGTGATGGTAATTTGTAGAATTTGCTTGCTTTGTAATAAAACCACTGGTTCAGTTAATGTGTTATGGACGACATGTAAAAAAAAAAAAAAAAGGGACCAAAACTGCTCTTTTTGATTGGCATTGTGTGTTTCAGTCTTCAATTTTGATGGTAGAAGAATGGGGTGTTCAGTTTAGACTTAATATAAGTGCAAGATATCTGTTGTGAGTTCCTTTTTTAACTATCTCTTCTGGTTGTGATGGAGTGTGAGTGCGCCGATACTTCTTATTCTACTTTGATAATCATGTGCTATCTGTCATTGTTGAGTGTGCGATTGAATTATCCAACTTTGGTGTGCTTCTCTTTTTTTTTTTTTTTTTTGTGAAAGTAGCGAATTTTTCTGCTTTTGGGAGTTTGCTGTAAATTTTAAGGAAGTGAAAATCATGTTTAATCTAGAGAAATATCCTATTAGAGATTTATTAAAACCAAAAATTTATAAACAGCAATATTTGGTGAAAAATGGCTTAAATCTTCCATTACTATATGTTGTCCCATTTTGTTGGTGCTTTGTTTCTATATTAGTCCGATAATACATTTTTCCCCTCTTGTCAATCGTCATCTAAAAATTCGAATAGGTAAATTAATTATTGATGTTGGTTTTTTAGGCATTCTTGTAAAGGGTATCTATGAACTCTGGGGAGAAGCAAGTAGCTTTGAGGAGTTGGAAGAGGCTATTAAAAGTTATCCAGATGAGCAGAAGTTGCCATATCTTACATCTGAAAGCACATTCAAGATTACTGTTGACAGTTTTGGGAAAGTTATTAGCTTGGAAGAGCAGAAGGACCGTATTCAACGGCTCTCTTATATTCCATTTAAGGTCTGATTGTCTTCTTTTTCTGTTGTTGAAATGCTCTCTTATATTTTTTTATACAATCTAATTCTCTCCTTCTATGTTCTTTAGTATATTTATGATCCATGACATCCTGCATAGGTTTTATTATATATAGCTTTTCTCTGTACCACTGGCCATTTGGAGTGAATTTTCCTTTCTTGTTTCCTTGATATTTTGGGAAAGGATGGGGTTGGCACTGGTGTGTATCAAAATTTATATTTTTTTACGGTGTAGTGTTATTGTGGTACACTTTGTTCTGATTAAGCCATGTGGCCTTGAGGAGTCATATAAAATTCTTGGTTACTGTTATCTTGGGAAATAATTGTTAATCTTGAAGCGTTACTCTTTGTGACAATGGTTTTTGTACAAAAAAGATGCCAATCCTTCTCTCTCTCTCTCTCTCTCTCTCTATTTTTTTTCAGTTGTCAACAGATGCTAAGTGATCTTGGTTGTTACAGGGCCGGGTTAATTTACGAGATCCTGAGCACAAGTTCTGGCTCATGGAAACTGATAATTATGGATCTAACAACGGGCTTCCTCCCATCGTCAAAAGAAGAATATTTTTTGGTCGGGAGATTGGGGCTGCTGATAGGAAGCTTCTGCCAACATACCAATTAAAGAGCCGTACTTATCTTGGCCCCACAGCCATGGATGCTGAAATGGCTTTCCTCATGGCAAACCAGGCACAGACCAAACCTGGGAAATTTGTCTATGACCCTTTTGTTGGCACTGGAAGCATCCTGGTTGCAGCAGCTCATTTTGGAGCAATGACAATGGTATACGTGATTTTCTTTCTGTGCTGAAACTTCTGTTACCAGGCTTTGCTTTGCTTAAGCTTTCTGTTTGAATATCTTTGATTTGTTTAAAAACATAAATATTTCTCTTTCCGTTCGGTACCGCTAATGTAAATTGCTCAGGGTGCAGATATTGATATTCGTGTAGTTCGTGATGGCCGTGGTCCTGATTGTAATGTCTGGAGCAATTTCAAACAGGTCAATATACAGAAATAGACTCTCTTTTGTTAGTATTTTTTTTTTTTTTAATGTTATTGTCCGAGGTCAAACTTTTCTTTTCAACTTTGTTCTTTAAGATTTGTAGAACTTTGCTCATTCAAATACATTGTTTTGCAGTATGGATTGCCAATGCCAATTTCTCTGTTGAGGGCAGACAACAACCTTCCTCCTTGGCGTCCTGGGCTAAAAGAGGTAACTACATCCTTGATCAAGGAGTTTCATTAATGTTTTATTTGTGAAGTAGATAGTGAATGGTGTCTTTTTTCCCTGTTAAAAGAGCTACAAATGACAATGAGGTTGGTAAACAAGAATTGGCTAAAATGTTTCCATATGGTACAGCGACCCACCTTGTGGGATTAGGCATTTATTCCAGATAAAGATTGAACCAGAGTGCACTTTTGACTTCTCAAATAAAACCTTATCCTCAAAAATTCTCTTTTTCATCTTGACTTACGATTCCCACAAAATGCTAAGGCGTCAAATTTAATTTGTAGAGGAGACTATAAATTTGTGAGCAGAATACATCCTAATTTCAAATGGTTTTTTTAACATAATAGAAAATGGTGTATAAGTGGCACAGGAATTTGAGATTTTCCCAAAATGTTTTCCTGCCTCTAGTGTTTTCTGTTCATCAGTTTGTTCTTTAACACACTGATTCCTGTGTTGTGTGTTTGTCATTGTTCTTTGCCTGCATCATTTAAAATTTTGTCATGTTTCTTTTAGATATTCGATGCTATAATATGTGACCCTCCTTATGGCGTTCGTGCTGGGGGCCGTAAATCTGGTGGTAGGAAGCTTTTGAAAGGGGCAGTGGGTCCTTATATTGTTCCTGATGACAAGAGGACAGATCACATACCATCAACCGCTCCATACAGTTTAGCGGAGTGTGTACATGATTTGCTTGACCTTGCTGCTAGAATGCTTGTAATGGGTGGAAGGCTTGTGTATTTCTATCCTGTGCTAAGAGAGGACGACACCATGGATACAAATTTTCCTGAGCACCCATGTTTCAAATTGGTTGCACAATGTGAACAGATGCTAAGCTATAGGTACAGTCGTGTATTGTTAACCATGGTAAAGATTGCGCCATACACGGAGGATATTGAAGAGGCAGCTAGGATTAAACATTTGGAGTTCAGGGAAAACCATCTCAAGTGGTTGGAAGATGGCAATCTTCATTCAGCTGTGTTTAGTCCCATTGATATGCAACTTAATGGAGCAGGGGACACAAAATTCACTAAAGACTCAAAGCCAAAATATAGAGGCAAGTATGTTTAGGTTTAAAGATCCAGCAGCTATTTTAAAATTAAGCTGCTTATATTGATCTTTTGGTGTTAGCATGCATTGCAGAATCTGTTTTATGTATTCACTAAAGATGATAAGATCTCATATTGATCATTTCTTGCTATAAAAATGATCGAAATCTTGGCTGCGAAACTGCTTCTATTGTTTTTTCCCTCTCTGGTTTAATATCACAACAGAGCCAATCTGGCCAATTTGGCCTAAGCCAATTTGTTGACCGTTCGAACGAGCAACTCTTTTATTGTCATATTATTAAAAGATTTTATTTTGTAAAGTTGATTTTATTAAAAGATGGTAAAATTACCATCTCATCATGTAGACAATCACCGCCAATCTTCTCACAAGAAATATTAAACTTCATTTCCTGTCGTCTCTTGTGCACTTAATCTTTACCCGATAACCCAAAGTGAAAAATTTGAAAAAAAATGAAATTAACTGTCCACTCATACTCACTCTCATAATTCAAACCTACCATTAACAATTTTGTCCATTTTGTTATTTTTCTCTTTTTCGGTTTAAATTCGTTTTTATATAAAGGTATGTCATAGTTTGGACCTTGAATTAAGAAATAGGGCCACAGCCAAGTCAGCGACTACGAAAGGAAAAAAGAAGATGAGGAGAAGACTGACTTCAATCATTCAAGCTATAAAAGCGTAGTTGATATGTATTTATTTGGTATTTTTCTTCAATGAGAGAGAAAGCTTATGGAATCAATCGATTTTTTTTTTTTTACTGAAAGACTTGTACATTCAAGGCCCCCATGTGTCAAGAAAAGAAAAATAACCTCATTTATACACTTCTTATTTCATTACAATCTAGTGATTTACATTATATTAGAGGAACTATATATTGAGCTAAATACAAAAATCAGTTTGTGACCATTTCCAGGAACTTCATGAACGACGACGACGACGAAGACGATGACGATATCAGTAGCAAACTAACAATATAAAACCATTTTCAAGTCAGATTAATGTTCCTCCACATGCCACAGCTTCCATCATTGGTAATAGTTGGCTACTAGATCTTGTCAATTAATTTTTCAAGTACGTTTCTTTATTTGGTTTAGTGATTTTTCTATTCAATTGTCGGAATTCAAAGAAAGTAATTAATTTGATTTCATCTATTCCATGAATGTAAAATGTGATGGGAAATGACACCCAAATGTATTAATGAGGATTAAGACCCAGAAAAGTTCGTTGGGAAGAGTCTGTGTGATCTAAATGGGAGATGTTGACGTGTAGAACGTTTTTGTTCTTGGAAGATACCAAATTGAAAATTTAAGTTTGAAAACTAAAGCAAATTTGACGCAAATTGACAAATTAATGAAATTGATGAAAGTGATTACTTAACTTGGAATTCTTGGAATTTGAAGATGCTTTTAGCTCATAAAAATTCAATAGTCTCTTTACTAGTAACAAAGAATTGTAATATTTTTGCTCGAAGAACCAATTTGATCTGTCTAGATTTTTTAAGGACTCAAAAGGATTGAATTGAATGACCAAATAGAACTTTCAATGAAAGTTTGAGGACTTAAGTTCTAAGTTAGTTTACCCTAATATTGAATGGTTCAGTGAATAACATTTTTATCCAAAAATACATAAAAACAGACTGAAATACCTGTGAGGTTGTGGAAATTAATCTGATAAAGAAGAACCATTTACCAGTACTTCTTCAGCCATGGTCCATATAGCTGAAACGTCAAAAAAGCTATTCAAACTCTATACGCAATTAATTACTTGAGGAAAAAGAACAAGAAATCGAAACGCATGCAACAAAGATTGTTGACACATTGCATCATTTCCCTTTAATTGCTGTGCTGGCAGCTCAATTTTAGAGGCCTGCACCTACCAAAGATTCCTAGCCATTAATTGTTTCCTCCTATATTTACATTAATTGTATAATCCAACTCGTATTCATGTCACTTCCACTTTCTTCATATTCCTCTCTTTTCTAGTCAAGTGCCTTGATCAATCAGCTCACAAGTACATAGATGAACTAGTTTGGTAATACTTTTGTATCCTGTATTGTTCATAATCCAGTTCTCTTGAAGTCTGAACCTGCATTCATTAACATTCTTTCTTTTGTTCTGCAAAGAATTAATAGAGAAACAAGACTTAAGCTTAAACTATGATAACAATGCAAATAATACTGTTTTTCATGCTGATTTTGCTGAGTTATCTAGTTGGGGATGCGCATGCCCAACTTATAATTGGTTTTTATGCCAACACTTGCCCAGATGCTGAGAGAATTGTCAGAAATGTTGTCGGTGAAGCGGCTGCCTCCAACCAAATGACCGCTCCACACATTCTTAGGCTTCATTTCCACGACTGCTTTGTTGAGGTCACACAAATTCACACACTCAATACATTTCTCTACGTGATAACTCATACTGTAATAAAATTATATTCAAATTAATGGCCGTTTCCTGCAGGGCTGCGAGGGCTCTATACTCATTCAGAATGTCCCAAATGCTGAGAAAGGTGCATTTGGCCACCAGGGTCTTCAAGGTTTTGACGTGATAGAGAAAGCAAAAGCACAGCTGGAAGCTGTGTGTCCAGGGGTGGTTTCTTGTGCAGATATTGTGGCATTGGCTGCAAGAGATGCTATTGTGTTGGTATATAACAATATTAGCCTTACCTTCACCCATGAATGCACATTTGATCAATTGGTGCTTGCTTAGTTTTGCAAGCATTTTTTGTGTATGCAGCATGGCTTATCAAGTTGGGATGGTTTTTGATATGGTACACGCTTTATATTGGCACAGGCCAATGGACCATTTTACCAGGTGGAGACGGGGAGAAGGGATGGCATTGTTTCAAATATAACATTGGCTGATAACATGCCGGAGGTTGGGGATTCAGTTCAGGAACTCAAAGCCAAGTTTAGGGACAAAGGGCTCGATGAAAAAGACCTTGTAGTACTTAGCGGTATGTTATAGAAACCTCCCTCTTATTCTCTCTCTCTCTCTCTCTCTCTCTCTCTCTCTCTCTCTCTCAACACACATGCAGAGCTTGTGTGTGGTAGCTTTAGTTGGTAGGCATCACGGGAAGTGACTACTAAACTTGTGCTAGCAAATTATCTTTAAGCCATTAAGACAAGAAACTTCAAGCCTTTCTAATTGTTCACATGTAGTTATGTTCAAGAGAATTCTTATAGACCTTTCATGTATTATTGTGTTGTATACTCCATCCCAGTAACCAAAGGATTCTTATAGACCTGTCATGTATTCCTGTATTGCATACTTCATCCTAATGACCAAAAGTCCAAATTTGCTATTGTCCCTTTTCTTTGACTGCCAAGAAAAAATAAGCAGGTAAAATTAAGGCAAATTTAGAGTTCTGTAGATGCATTAGCGGGACATGAACTAAGTCTTCTATGCCATTTACATTGATCTCCGTTGTATAAGAAAAATTTTAGGTCTCCTTGCCCATGAAATGAATATTAACTTTTGATGAATGCAAGAGTGCACTTCAATATTTTTGCCCATTTCAAGAAGGAATTTATGCGTGAGCGGGAACGTTTGTGCGTGATCATTCATTTGTATTTCTTTTATGGTTCAAAATTATGAGAATTGGAGTGTTGACCATTTTCTTTCTTTTTTTTTTTTTTTTGGTCTTTTGGTTTTTGTGGATGCAAATGTAGATGTAATGACTTGTTAACCCGCGTGGGTAACATAAAGAAGGGAGATGAGGAGGATGTGTAGGCTCTTAATTTCGAAATGAAATATCACTGATCAAATTAGAGCCCATGTGAATCACTCAATTTATGGACCACCAAGACGATTTGTAGAAAAATTTAATTGATATTCAAGTTTTTAATGTGCAAGTAGGCATTGTAGACCTTGCCTTTATCTTAGACAGAAAATTATATGCAGCACTTCTTTTCTTTAACTAAATTACTTTATATGGAGAATTTAAGCTAGCTTTATTTTACTATGGTACATAGTTTTAATGAAGTAATTTCTTGTTAATTTGTTCACACAATTCAGCTGCACATACTATTGGTACCACAGCATGCTTCTTCATGACAGACCGGCTATACAACTTCTCACCTGGTGGAGGCTCTGATCCTTCCATAAACCCTCAACTTCTGCCTGAGTTAACAAGAACATGTCCCAAGAATGGAGATGTAAATGTCCGATTACCTATGGACAGGGGCAGCGGGCAGAGATTTGACAACCATATTCTGCAAAACATCAGAAGTGGCTTTGCAGTTCTAAAATCTGATGCCAGCCTATATGAAGATGCAACTACAAGGAGAGTGGTGGATTCTTACTTTGGTTTCTTTGCTCCTATATTAGGACCATCATTTGAGGAAGATTTTGTAACTGCAATGGTGAAATTGGGCAGGCTTGGTGTGAAGACAGGTTCTCAAGGCACAATTAGGCGTGTTTGTTCAGCTTTTAATTGATCTCCTGAATATGTACTTATCACACGTATATGTAATTTGAGTGCAAATAACATTTGGCATTCTAATCATGTCATAATTAAGATCCTGCATAAGCTATGGAATTAGTGGTATAAAGAATAGAATATTCTGTAAAAAATTTTACATCTACATTGCTTTGTTTCATTATCATTTTCTTTGGTATGACACAAACTAAGATTTCATTCTGTCGAACAACTGAGGAAGGCGTTCTGTGTCTGAACATATACGCCTTCATTTGAGGGAAATTGAAGGCGTGATTTTAGTTTAGCACCACCAAAGAGAAAATTTTTTTTCCAATGGTTACAAAAGGGGGAAAAAAATAACAAAAAGCTATTAGATATAGTATGTATGCAATGCTAAATACAAATTGAATTACATTATATAACTTAAAAGAAAACTCAGTAAATTAATAACTCCAGTAACGAAGAATAACTTTTCTACGGTTCCAAATTCTTAAGGTGTTAATTGTATTGACATCATATGTAAAAACTACATTTTGCCATTACTGTCAATCATTGCACGGATTTTACAATAATGTCTGAAATTTATGAAAAATATGACATCAGTCACAAGATAACAGAAAAAAAACCTGGGACACGGAAATCATTTCTCGAAAGTTCATAGCCCCACATGGCCTATTGATTTCCATTCAGGGGCCGTTTTAACATCCTAGAATAGAGGGAGATGAACGGTGGTTGTACTTAATCGGGATAGATCTTGTGAAGAAAAATAGAACTAATGAGAGAAAATTTTGAAAATGATTGAGAGAAGAAGAGCAGAAAAGCAAAAGCTCCTGAACCATTTTCTTCTCTTCTTTTTCTCAAATTCTATCCTTCACAAAGAGAATATCCTATAATCGCCTGACTTAATTGCCATACAAGTACTTTCATCAAGAGGGAGTTTCTTCGAGGTTGAGGATCATCCAACACAACTCCTTCCTCTTCCCAGTTCAAGAAATTAATTTCTTTCAAAAAGCACCACGTCCAAATGATCATTCTTTGAAAGTGGTATTCATCAATCTAACACCATTCATAATTCTTTCTTATGAATTTACAACTTCCTATATAATGGACTCGACTGCATGCACAAATGTAACACTTCTTTTGGCTGGCTTTTGCAGGTTGAATCTGCGGTATATTAAAATCTGTAGCTAATAATCAATAGTTAGCCAATAATATCAATTCTATCGCATAGGAATTAAAATTCGCTCATGGCTTCAAGCAAGTTCAGAAAGGCCATTGGGACGGTTAAGGATCAGACAAGCATAAGTCTGGCCAAAGTTGGAAATAGCGCTTCTTTATCTGACCTTGAAGTAGCCATTGTTAAAGCCACAAGGCATGAAGAATATCCAGCCGATGAGAGGCATATCAGAGAGATCATGAACCTAACATGCTACTCTCGCGCCTACGTGAGTGCATGCGTTAGCACCATATCAAGACGCCTAAGCAAGACAAAAAATTGGGTTGTTGCACTCAAGACATTGATGTTGATTCAACGGCTGCTCGCGGACGGTGATCCATCGTATGAGCAAGAGATTTTCTTCGCAACTAGGCGTGGCACTCGCCTTCTCAACATGTCTGATTTTCGTGATACTTCAAGATCGAATTCGTGGGATTATTCGGCTTTTGTCAGAACTTATGCATTGTACCTTGATGAACAACTTGAGTTTCGTATGCAAAATAAAAGAGGAAAGCGCAGTGCATTTTCTTACGACCAGGACGATGATGAAACAGTTGGTCCTGATGCTATTGTTGTAAGAGCCACACCTGTCCGGGAAATGAAAATTGAACAAATATTTTCCAGGGTTCATCATTTCATGCAACTTCTTGAGCGATTTTTGGCATGTCGACCAACAGGTTCGTATCAGATTGCTTTGTTTTACCCTTTTCTCTTGCTGATTGTTATATGATGTAATCGTATTCTCATTATACAAACACGTTGAAACAGGTGTTGCAAAGAACAATAGGATCGTGACTGTGGCACTTTACCCAATTGTGAAAGAAAGTTTCCAGTTATATTACGATATCACAGAAATTCTTGGAATTTTGATTGATCGATTTATGGAGCTTGATATACCTGATTCTATAAGGGTATATGAAATCTTTTGTCGTGTTTCCAAGCAGTATGACGAGCTTGACACGTTCTATGGTTGGTGTAAGTCTGTTGGCATCGTCCGTGCCTCCGATTATCCAGATGTTGAGAAAATCCCACAAAAGAAACTCGATGTTATGGACGAGTTTATAAGGGAGAAGTCAGTAATGGCACAAAACTGTAAGGTCAAGATGATTGAACCAAAGCCTGAGCCTGAACCCGTACAGGAAGTCGAGGAGACCGAACCAGAAGAGGATATGAATGCCATTAAAGCATTACCAGCTCCCGAAGGACTTCAGAAGGAAACGCATAAAGAGGAGTTAGAAGAAAAAGAGGAGAAAGTACAGCCAAAAACTCAAGAAGAGGGGGATTTGTTGAACTTGGGTGAGGATGCCCCAACAACGGAAGAACATGGAGAGAAATTAGCTTTAGCTTTATTTGATGGTAATCTATCAACAAATGCTCCAACAACAAGCAGTACTTCTGCATGGGAAGCCTTCAATGAATCACGAGATTGGGAGACAGCGCTAGTACAATCTGCCAGCCATTTGTCTAACCAGCAACCTATTCTCCCAGGTGGCTTCAATACCATGATACTTGATGGCATGTATCAACAAGGAGAGACACAACAGGCAGTTGTTTCATCTGGTGTTACAGCTACCGGGAGTGCTAGCAGTGTTGCACTTGGGTCTGCCGGAAGGCCAGCTATGCTAGCGCTGCCTGCACCTCCAAGCGCAGATGGAACCCATCCGCCTGGTGCTGATCCTTTTGCAGCCTCACTTTCAGTAGCGCCACCAGCTTATGTGCAAATGTCCGAGATGGAAAAGAAACAGAGACTTTTAGTGGAGGAGCAACTCATGTGGCAACAATATACAACAGATGGGATGCGAGGGCAGGTAGGATTAGCTAAGGTTCAACAAAATACCTATCAATATAACGTGGGAGGTTACACAGGCACCCATATTTAACTTCAGTCCTTTTTTATGAGGTGTGATTTGTGGTATTCCTTGAGGCACTTATCCAAGAAGTTAGTTAAAAGTAAGAATTTCATACTGCGTGGGCACCACTGTGTACTGTCAGCTAAACTTCTTCCAACCTATTTCTCAATTGTAATGTTGCATATGGTTCGCTAGACTCCGAGACAGAAAATTGAACAAATTTATTTGTTAAGGCTCCAAGATACACCATGTATAATTTTTCTTTTTCAATCTCAGTATTTAATTTTTAACTTTTTTCTTCTTTCTTCAAGTACATCTATTATAATTGGTCAGAGATTACTTTGGTGATCCATATACGAATTAAGAAAAGTTTCAAATGAAGCACAAAGACAACCAGCAGATTGTTCATTACTAGTATCTCGATAGGTGATGAAGGAGAATATAGCGTGCTAAAAGCATAAAAAAAATTTAAAGCAATAAGCATACATCGGAAAAGAACGAAAAGCTATATGTACTCAAGCTACCGAATTTACCCAACTAGTGAATGAGGTTCGGCACATCTTAAGAGGGTACAGTTAAAGGAGAATAAACTCAAGCCTCCATAACGATTTTTTCCATATTCGGCAACCCAACATCAGAATTCTTCTTAACAGAGATCCCCAACTGCATTCCAACAGAAACTAAGGTCTCAAGCGACCTCTCACTTTTTTCCAAGAGGTCCTCATCTATCTTTATTGTGTCCTGAAGAATACAGATATTCGAATATCAGCAATCAATTATTGGCTACAAAGATTGCATATGCATAATAAGTCATCTGAAGTTTGTACAGTGCTACTACTATTGACCATAAAAATGGAAAAATAAACATTACCATTGCTTTCACCAAAAATATGAACCAACTCGAACTAAAACATCCAGTTCAGGACACAGGATTTACCATCTTGTTACAAGTTCGGAAGCAAAGTGCCTATTAATCTTGCATTGGTAATGCAGAGTTTGATTATTCCAGAATGAAATGGCAAAATTCTGGCCAAATTACTGTTCATAATAGCATGTTAAATACAAGAAGGAAACTTTCCAGGAGTTGGCACTTCGCAATTTATGCAAAACTCAGATAGTTTTGTTAGTCCTTGAACTAGAAAGGACAAATTTCCTTCACAAATAACAATTCCCAAATACTCTTGCACTGATTCGGTTAGCGAAGGACTTCATCAAATTAAAGACCAAAAGAAATCTCAGGGAAGTCATGCAAAAGCAGGAAAATTGAAAAGAAGCTCTTAGTTGATTCCACCAGACATTGCTACAACACTCGGTTTATTCCTTGAATCTCACCTTCACGTAACATTAGTTGCACATTATTGATTGACTTGAGGAATTGAAAAATCTGTCATCATTGTGTAATTAGTTGCTCAGTATTTTCTGAAAGAAAGTAAAATGCGGTATCTGACGAAAGTGATAAATTCTAGTGAATAATTTGATTAATAAGGATATGATCACCAGATACACAATTTTGTAGGAACCAAAAACATACGTCAGAAACTTAGGACTGAACCTGCATTTCGCCTGCACTATTGTCAAATTTGGATTATACTGAGATGAAGCTGGAAGAATAATGACAGACAGAAAAACAGTCACTTTAGTATTTCCATGTAAGGGGACAGCAGCATGTGAAAACAAAGAACTAAGTAAATTGTGTCAATCCCATTATATGACAAATATAACATCTTGCTTTTACAACAACGAAATGATAATATGGAAAATACCATATTGTCCAGCAAGAAACTTGAATAGGTCTCAATGAGTAAATCGTACACAATTCGCACTCCACTTTTTGATGCGTATAGGTCAAAAGACTAAAATACCCATATTCTTTAAATGTGTAAACTTGTTGAATATGTAAACTTGGGGAGTGTATGCATCAAGAAGTGGTGTGTGTAGATTAAATGGTAAATATGTGGACACAAGAAAGACAGTTTTAATTTAATACGAAACACAGGAAAATACATATGAATTTTATGCAACAGAAGGAGTTGAATGCTAACCTTTTCAAAAGCGCAAATAACAGTACTTCCTCCAAATGAGAAATAACCAAGCTGTAAATATAGTTAAGTTAGAAGGCAACAAAAATTAAACATTTAAAATCAACAACCAGAAAAGACACACAGAGAAACTGGACCTCATCTCCTTTCTGGACATATTCACCCAGTTTCTTAGAGAAAGTTATGCTGCCAACCATTGTTGCACCAATTGCAACAAATGCCACCTGCAACCAAGAAGAACTTCTGTGACATACTGATAGAAAATATTTTTTTCTTGTTACCTAAACTGTTATTAGAGTGACGTGGAATGCACAAGTCAGACAAGAATGTAAACAGAATTTCAGTTTATGATGAAATTCTAAGCCTCTATATTAGTCAATCCTAAATTCTCTTAGTCTTGAAGAATCCATAGTAAATCAGCTTGTTTACTACGTAGATTGCAGTAGCATTGAAATAATGGTACGTTGACCACTGGACAATAAGTTACATTTTCTTATGAATATTATGTATCATCTTATATATCCGTGTCTAAAGCTCGACGCAATGGCACTAGAAGAGACTCTGGTTTTCCTGTCTTCTTCTATATCTTTTACCATAATTTCCCACCTTGGAGTTCAGCTTCTTCCACAATTATTATAATCTCACCCACCAATCATTCCTGAGACAAAAATACCATAACTGCCCATTTTGGGCTTGATTCTGTGACATAGGGATCCATATAGGCGAGAAATTTTGGTTAACAATTGTTCCTGAAAATGAAACTAATACTATTTATTTTCTATTTGGATGCGTTATTTCCAAAAACCCAGCTCACAATCCTCTCATCCCCAGAGCTTGGAAATCATATTCTTTTGCTAGCTCAAAAAATGACTTTATTCCTAAAGTGTTTCATGCTTGCTATATGAGTTTGCAGGATTGTGAAGCTGCTACAACACTATCAGCTTTTGTTCAAGAATGGATAACTTTCCACAGAACCTATTTAAGCCAGTAAGAAAATTATGAAAGTTTTGGGATCTACTTCGACAAATCAGGCAGTACAACAAAATTACCTGCTTAGTACACAGTCAAGATTAACGGACATTTAAACACCTATGCTGCCAAAGCAACCATGCTGAACTAAAGACCATATGAAGAATAGTTTTCATAGTGTTAACTTTGATAAGAATGAAAGAAAAGGTTCTTCATAAAAGAGAAATGAATTAACCCACAAACACTGAACAGTCATTAAAGTCCCCAAAATCTTTTTCTTATGCAAGGATATCAAACACAGTTACTGCAGTTAAATTCTTGCAACAAACCTTTCCAAAATCTGCTGTTGAAATGATACATAAAACCCGCTTGTTCTCAGTGAAAACGTTACAATACTTGCTATTCACAGCAATGGGATTTACCTTCAAGACAGAACAAAAAGGCAAACAGAAAGTATAAAAGACAAGCCCAAAATCAGATATGGAATTTATCTTTTGAACCACTCAAATTTACCGTATATAAGCATCCGGGAATGTGTACAAACTTTTCAATCTTTCCAGAAACTGGCGAATGAAAACGATGATAATCCTGCAATATAAATGCATTGTTTGACAAATGATAAAGTCATGCTTCAAAAAATGTATTTCATTCACCAACGGAACAAAATTGCAGCAGCAAGTACCTGTGGTGCCAACCTAAATATCACCAAAGTTCCTTCAGTGAAGGCACTGGAACATGCTTCATTCCCCAAAAGACCTTGAATAGAAAATTTTTGACCCTGGGGTAACAATTGAAATCCAAAACTATAAGATACTAAGCAGCACATCAATGATCAATCCACTAAGGGAGAAAAACAGATTTCCATTTAGGATCCAGAAATTTGCAAATATTGCCAAGTCATAATAAGTTTTTTTATTTTTTTATTTTTTATAACTATACAATAGCAAAAATGTGATGCGACATTAAGAATTTTCCACACTGTCTTCAGAAAGAACGTTTGCAATGTGAAACAGTTCTTGATCATAGAACTGGGAAGAGTGGCTTACAGGTTCCAGATTTCACTATTCAGCAAACACAAGGCACAAAGCATCTATTCCTACTTGACATGGTCTGACAACTCTTGTGAGTTTCAAGCTTTCTGATTGATGAGAACAGATACAAGCCTTGAAGTGCACGTGCAGTATAAACAGAATTCTGAGAATTCACTTGGGATACCAACCACAATTCCAGCAGCCATGTTTTTACAAGAAAACCAAGATTGTGCACAACATATTTGAAATGCAAACATAGTGAAAAAGGAAAATAACAGTGCAAGGAGACTTCACACATATATTTAAAGGTAGGAACTAGATATTATATTTTTCAAGAAAAATTTCTAAACTTCAATGACAAAGTTTATTTTCCAGTGGAAAAAAAAAATGCAGGAGAATCACATTAAACCTATATTAGATTTAAACCTATATTAGGTTTCCACTTCTTTTCCAAGACTTATGGGCTTAAAGGGGATGAAGAGTTAAGCATGTGAAACCACATAGACAAACAAACCAATGAATCTAAGCTAGTTATACAACAAATTTCTTACTGAACAGATTTTTAAAACTGCACTGATAAAATGCAATTTAATGCACTGAAGACACTAAGCAAGATTTTGTTGATATGGCTGAATAATGAAAATGTAAAACAAGCCGAGGAATAAAACAAAGGGTTTTAGAAAAATAGAGGACCAGAATTATATTCTGTTGTCATCTCTTTCTTATAGTGTACGATAGTTTTCAAGAATTACAAAAATCCCCAGAAAAACAGTTTTTATATATAAATTATTACATTACTAGCCATTTCTCTTCAACTTTTTTGACATACCTTATGATCTACAGTAGCTACATAAATGTTTCCACGTATCTAGTAGATTGTTTGGCTATGACACCACAAATTAGAAGCTTTTTGCTGTTATTGCATAAGAATTTTAATGGGACAAGTAACATATACCTTGATCCAAAATCTTAGGCTATCTTCAGCAGTTTTAAATGCCATCAGACGGCAATCAGCAGCACATACAGCAATATCATCACGATCCCTGTAGGCTATTGGTCTTGCACCAGGTTTTAACTCTCTTATGAAAAATTCGTTAAAAGTCTGCATACAGAATATTTTAAATTACAAATTAATAAAAGAAGGAGAAACAAAGTTTTCTGCAGCAAGAAAGACTTGATGTAGTAAGATTATAGAATCAGTAAAATGTTGGTAAGGAAGAGATCAAACTATTCCATGTCCAGTCGCTCAGAAGATGACATAAAATGTTACATTAGTTCCAGATAGACTGATTAAGATCCAAAAATCTTCATGAAAATATCTTTGAATCACCACTTAATTTGCTGCTCCCAAAAAAAAAAAAAAAAAAAAACTTTCTTTCACTTATAAAAGATGCCGGCATCTCTTGCGCATCATTTTCACTCTTATATAGCTAGAGCTCGTGCTCAGTGAAAAGGGCTGTAACTGTTAAATCCTAGAAGTTAAGAGTAGTCTTAGACCCATCTAAAAGTTGCATGCAGCACACCTAACTTCATGCAGATGATAATAACATCAACCATGAGATTTGTGGACCAGATAAGATAATACCTAGCATCAAAATTATAATTTTTTTTTTGGGGCCGGGGGGGGGGGGGGGGGGGTGCGGGTGACATGTAGATATTCTTTCAGTATTGAATTTGCAACTTAAAACAAAACAGATTTTCAGCTCTCTTGGCAGATGATCTGTATTTCTGGCATCTGAGGAAGTTTGAGTTTTTTCATTTGGACAAGTGATTGGGAAATTGGAAATGTAAATTCATGGTTGGAGGAGATGTGGAAGAAAAGTAATAGAAATTTGGCTAGACATCATGCAATGATTATGACGAGTAAATATTAAGAAGTTACATTGACGAAAAAGTGTGTTTAGCGCATCAAAAAATTCGTTTGGAGTTGGATCTAGAGAAGATAAAGATTCTAAGAAATATGTGTTTTGTCAAAAACAGATGCAATAAGAAATGTCCATTCAATTATACCAATTTCCCTCTAGGCAAGAGAAGAAAAAAACAGATAGCAGAAATAAACATGGGGCAAAGCAGAATGTTAATGAAAGGATGAAGAAAGAAAATTAAGATACATGTTACAGGCAGAAAAAAGAAAAAGCTGAAAAAAGAAAAAGGACATCTTTTCTGAACAACAACTATGCGAATACTCAAAATATGGGCTTCTCTGTATTATTAGCTGATTATCAAGATACACTGCTCGGAACCCTAGAATAACTTCATTAAGTTCATACATTGAGGTTGAGGGAATTGCATTTCTCGTCGAATGATTAAGTGGTCAAAAACCTACAAGGCTACAACACAACGTCCATCTGAACAATCCTTTTTTTTTTAGACTATTCTTTCTAATTCCTAGCCTTTGAGGAGGGTCAAACCTACATCCTTGGATGCGACTAAAGGAGAAGTTACCTAAGCATGCCTCTTGCTTTTACAATGTCAAGGCAATCGCCATCACTGGTAAAAATCACACCAAGCTAGTCAGTTTTTTTTTTTTTTTGGTAAAAATCACACCAAGCTAGTTGGCTTTTTTTTTTTTTTTTTTTTTTTTTTTTCTCCCTTGAGATACAGTGCACCACAATTTTCATTTGTCTCAAATCTCTTATTTTCTGTGTGATGTCAAAATGAGACTTTGATTTGCCCCAAACCGCTTGACATACCTTAAAATGCTCCAATGGGTACTTGGCTTCATCCAGATTAATTTGATCCTGTAACATGACAGTTGAATCGAATCAGGAAAAAGGAAAGTTGCTCCAAGAGTTTGATATCTGCAAAAGCACAGATCATTGAATTTAAACAATATATGACGCCAACAGCCAGTGAGAAAATTGGATATAATTCAACAAAATAATTATAGCCTGAATAATTATAGCAGTTTGATTCCATGTGAATATGTATGTACAAGACACTGGAAAATAAATGTTAAAAAAACAAAAATAGAATCTTTTCAATCAGTCTGAGCCCATCTTCCCTATCCAGATAATTCCAAATTTAGAAAAATATGTTTCTACAAACCAAAATTTTTTCCAATAAATCTCTCTTGCAGATCTCAATTAATTTAAGATTTACTGTAAGCATTGAGGAGGAACCCCTATAATTTAAGCAGCTCTAGTTCTCTAGAGAGAAAGCAAGGATTTGGCTTGAGTTATTTAGTACTAATAAATGAATAATCACGATGTGTACCAATATCACAAATTAAGCTGTCAATACTCAATACTAGCACCAAGAAATTAGTCTTCATCTCTCTTTACTTTTAATTTTTGAGATGTACACTCTGTATACCAGCAGAAGAATTCATTTAGAGAATCTATAGACCACTTTCAAAATCAAAATTAATGATTTTATAAGATTTAAACCCTCAGTCACTACAAATCAGCAGATACACTTGCTCTGAATTAGAATAACAATATGTTCATTGGATTGCACTGCTGTTTTGATTCGTGCCCTATCCATGTCATATTGTTAGTTTTTGTGTAGTTATTAAGTGGATAGCAATTACTTTATGCTTTTCTAGGTATCATTAAGTCCTATCCAATGTATAAAACATTTCTACGGACCACAATATCAAAGATCAACTAAATAAAGAAAATAATCCAATCTGAGATATACACCACAAGCTCATTATGAAGTCCCTAGCAGAAAAAAACTATTATAACCCCCAAGTAATAGTTTTCTGGGGCTCTGAAACAAACAGCATTTAAGTTTGGAGAACAAAGAAAGAAAGTTCATGAGCTCCAAGTAAACTAAGAAAAAACTGAGACCAAAGGAAAAATTATAGGAGCGCCTATTGCACAGTGTTCCTAGCAGTAACTTCGCTGAACTGATCCTGAGTTTTTCAGTGAGAAAAATGATGAGACATATAAGAGAGAATCGCCAGCCAAATTCGATAGAAGTCCAAATGTTTGAAAGTTCATGGTAATTATCCCCTAAACTATCTAAGTTAAGGCAAAGTTAAAATTTATGCAAGTCAAATACAAAAAAAGGTAGTTATTACAAAGTTAAACCTCACAATGACTAGAATTCAATCCGCAATGTAACAACAATTTATAAGTAAAATCATTAATGGATATCACAATCCATCCTAGGAAGGACAATCACACCTTGAAAAATTCAACGAACTTGGGTATATCTTTAGCAGATTCAACAGAATCCATTTTCCTGCCCTGCTTTTCTGACATGCTCTGTAAAATTTCTTTTGCACCTACGTTCGAATTTATTAAAAATATTGTAAATGCAAAATAGGATACCAAAAGAAAATATGCTGTTTCACAATTATCAACACTAGGAACAGAACTTTAGGATTCATTTAACTGGAGAAAACTTTCCCAATTATCCAAAGATCAATGATTTTGGCATTTGAGAAAGCAATAAACCAAAATCTCAAAGACAGCATCTCCAGAGATAGCTTGAAGATGCACCAAAAAAATATTTGAGCTATCAGTATCAACTACACAATTTTTTACGGCTACCTTGGTCCATGATGCCAAGCCCAACTTTTGATTGATAAATGGCTCTCATTGATAAAACAATCTTGCTATCAATTAATTCCTCCACTAGCCTCTTTTTTCTTCGATCAAAAACCTAACCATAGAAAGATATCCCAAAAAGTTACAAAACTATAAAACTTTCACTGAAACCAACACATCATAGGCCAAGAAGATTTAGTCTTCTCCTGCAAATAGCACATATCTAAGTGACATAAAGAAGAAATGAAAAAACAAAGCAAACTGAAGTCAGGTGGATGGACTAATACCTTCTCCAAAAATGCATGGAAAAGGAAAAAAGAAATAAAAACAACCAACTTAAATGAGATCACATTCTACAGTATGCATTCACCATATTCATGCCCACGAGCCATAAAGCCACATTTCCTATTGTTGACACGTAACACATATAGATACTTTACTGTGTATAGGAGTTTCTCTCTGTTGATCAAACCCACTTAAGGAATATGAAAATTTACATTCAAAAAGGGAACCTAAACTAGAAGTCCAAAGGCGGGGGGGAAAAAATGATCATGGGTAGGGAACAGCAAGAAGTTTTCTCAAAGCTATACACACAACAAGGAAGCAAAGAAAGAAACTTCATTATATTATTGCATCAGGCCAAATTCTACTGGACGTCCAAGTCAGTCAAGCTCTTAAGCTTGTAAAGCCCCAGGATAGTCATAGCAAATAATTAGCTTTATAATAGATAATAATCTTCATTAGCCATTTCTATAGTTCCATTCTCTTTTATTTTTCAGCTTATAATTCATTCTGTAGCCAAATATCTAACTAGGAAATGCCAGTGTAAAGACTGTAGCAGCCGACAACAAAGGAGGGAGGACATGCTAAGGGCATAAGACATACAAAAAATGGATTTAATATGAAATTTCGCACTTTACAATTACAGTATGTTATTGGAAAACAGAGAACATACCAAAATATGTGATGCACTTGATCCAGACCTCAAACCAATGTCATAAGATGAGAAATGGGCCCATTCACTTAGTTTGAACATCCACCTAGATAAGATGATTTACAGATTAAATTTTGAAAGAGAAACTTCAAAATCCAGTTGTTGTATTGTAAAAAGAACAAAGAACAAAATTAAAAAATTTTGACCCTTTTGCAGCCTGCTCATCAGTTAAGAATCCTCCAGTCATAACCTGATTTCCAGTCCCTTCATCGAAACAAAGTGTCAAATGGATCATGCTGTTCAGTCTATCAGAAACTTCAAGAATCTCACCACAAACAGGGCAGCAATTAATTAGTGATTCTCTGCAAATAAGTTCAAAGGATCTAACATGAGAAACAGGCAAAGGCCATTCATATAGTCAACCTTAACTAGCTGGAACAAAACTTAAATTAGAAAAGCCTCTTATTGAAAGCTTATGACAGAGAAGAAGAATACAGTTTATTTCAGGACTTTATGTGCTAATAAAGTAGATGAAATTTGTCCAGGTCAATCAAATGTTTCTAAAAAATTAACTTCATGCACATAAAATTCTCAAGCCAAGCTCGGCCATAGACTGCAGTCAATTATAAGAACGACTAACTTTTCACCTATTTAGCCAGATTTACTCAGGTATATTTATAAAATGGGAAAAGAACAAAACACATCGACTTCAACGAATATCCTGGACATGGAGGCATCCTTTTGCATTTAGGAAAGAAGAATAAAAAGAGAATAACACCCCATATGAACAACACAAAATAATAATAATAATAATAATAATAATAATAATAATAATAATAATAATTGAACAATAACCATATGTTGGTCGATCGATCAAGCAAATCATAACTCGCTGAGATGAAATTCCTAGTCATATATAGACGATTTTATCTCATAGCGCATGCAATAAGTGTTGATTTACACAAGAATAGGGAATATTCAAATGGGCCGTATCACAATGAAGATCAGCATTCTTGTGATATGCTAATGTAAGAATAGTTCTCAAGGAGAAATTTACATCGTCAAACTGCCTACATTGTGCTTATTTCAAAAAGCAGACATATGTTTTTAACGCTAACCAGAATTTTCATCTGGGTATATGATCATCAAATAAAGATTGTAAAAACCATTTTTAAAATAATATTTCCCCATAGCCTTTTTAAAAAATATGCATACTGGAATGAAAACTCCAAATAGAGAAAGTCAAAGATGAATTAGTAATAGTTTTAATGATGAATGATAACTCACACGAGGTAAGTAGGAAGCAACACAGTTAGCTTACATGCATCAGCATCTTAGTTGAAGCAAAGTCTACATACAGCAAGCATAACACAAAAATTTTTGCTGAAAGGTCCATAAAAATTGTATATTGCTTACTTCTCTTGTTGATGAGCTAGAAGCGCAGCCAATTCATCAATGCAGACAACAGCATCCCCATTCTTATCAGCAGCAGTGAAAAGCTCCTTTTTCTAGTAAACGTGGTAAATCAATTGCTGAGAAATAGTTTGTGAGATCCTAGTGCAAATTAAAATTTCCTTTAGATTTAATTCTTTGTTCACAGATTCTTCTGGTGATAATTATCTGATTTTTAAGTACCATTCCAACATTTGCCCTCTCTCAAGGCACTCCATTTAAAAAAAACAAAAAAGTAAAGGTGGTTAAGGGTAACATAATGTAGAAATAAAACACACACAAATCAATTACGAGAGTTACCTGCTTGTAATGACAAAACAAGCTCTGAGGAAAGTTAATAAATGGAGCAGAAACTAACTCTAAAATACACACCTTATCAGCTGCCAGTTGATTGCCAAAAGCATCAATTAAATCAGAGAACTCATCAAACGAAAGCTTTCCATCTTCATTATAGTCCTGTGTAATATAACACATTTAACTTCATGTGAAGGTGTAGAATGGCACAAGTGTACTGCTCTCAACTATCAATCAATCTTAATTGCTCTCAAAGATTGAATCATAAGAAATAAACAGCTTGATAGGGGGCCAAAAGAAAAAAGAAATATTGAATAGTTACATCCTCCTTGCTCATCTCAAAATTAGCAGTAGGCTGAGCAAGGGTTGTTCACCCTGCCAAGAGATTTTGACAAAACAGAAAAGGCATTTCTTATGTCTGCATACTACATAATAGGATCTGGTTTCAGTCTCCAATAACAAGTAAAAAGTCTTTTCTTTTCTTTTCTTTGCAGAATTGAAGAAAGAGGGAGTAATTATGAACAATTGTAAGGTAAGTAATTACAGTTAAGCAGGGCCATATAAGTTTGACTATTGCAAATATGAGCAAGGAAAATTACCAGAATAGACTTGCACATCACAAACTTTCAAGCAACAAATATGGATCATCAAAACTATTCTGTTACTTTTGGATGAGATATCAAAAAGCTTATTCACACACTACTTTAGCTTCCCAACTCCTAAGACACTTGACCATCTGTAGAAAAGCAATTCTGTCAACAGAATATTTTTAATGTGATCCTAAATAAACACGAGAAGAACTTCCAGGACAGCCTAAAGGGCCTGAGCAGACCTGTTCATTTATCACTAAACTGTACTTAACCAAGGATAAAATCTGAATTTCAAGATATTTGCTTTTTCTTTAATATTTGAGTTTCCCCTTTTTGACACGTGCCCACCATGCCACACATTTTTTTTTTTTCCATCATTAGTTCTTTCAGCTTTGTCAAACAACATGTCAGTAACATTGTGTGACTAGAAGCAAAGGAGGTTCTCCTTCGGGACTATCATTGTGTTTATACACTGTAGGCTAATCAAGTATCACAACTTACTGCTAAGTAATTACTGGTACTTAAGTAAACACTATTTTCCTTAGGATTCTTACTATTATTTTTTCAAGTACTTCACTAGGTATAGAGGATGCATTTAAACTTTTTGAAGCAATGTAACCCAAAATAATTAAAAATCTGTGTAACACAATCAATGAATCATAGGGTATTAAAACATGCTCAGTAAACTCCAACACAACTTATATGCTATTGCTCTTCAGTCTACCAGAATAGAACACAGGAGTTCATATAACAATCCAGACAGAAGTATACAGACTGTGAGGTCGAAAACAAACAAAATTCAAGTTTCAAGAATAGCAAGAAGGTATGGATTCTAACATACCACTACAGATAAAATGCGCCTTGCAAAATTTTTTTCTGTTTCCATAGGATCCTGTCAATGTTTAACCAAGTGTTCAGGCATTCGAAGTACATTACAGGGAAAACAAACCCAACAGAAATAGTATTTTAGCATTGACACACCTCAATAGAACACGAGAGAGTTATAGAGCCAACAACTACTCCTTTAGATGACGGATCAAACAAGTCAAATTTCCCACTGTCAGAATCACTATCCTGCAACACAAATTATTTTAGGAACCTCTAAAATAATAAAACAAGGAAAAAATTTTTAACACAGCTTTTTTTTCTTCGTTTTTTTTTTTTTTTGGGGGGGGGGGGGGGGTGTTGGTCAAAATCTAAAAATTTTTTAACCATAAATTTTTCAATATTTTTTTAACACAACTTTTCGATAGTTTATATTATCAAAAACCACCATTCGAAAAGGTGAATTATCTAAGAACATCCAGAGAGTAAAAAAAAAAAAGAAAAGCCTAGTTCAAAATTTTGGGAATTAATCAATAAAAAAAACATAATAATGCTGATGACAATTTAACAAACTTAAAAAGAAAATCCAAAAAAAAAAAGGTGTTGTTCAACAATTGAATACTTAGCTGTTCAAAAACTTTTTGCCAAAACTATTGTCCTTTTTTTTTTTTTTTTTGGTGCACGACACCTAAAAATCAAGTATATAGTCTAGTATTTGCTACTACAGGTCTCATTTCACGTCCATCAACAGAAAACTAGTAACCATAATCAATTGCAAAGGACAAAATCATGAACGCGCTGTATTGTAGAATTACAGTAGCAATGATGAAGGAGCAGCTTCTATAATTTAGTAGCTATCCTCAGATTGATTAGTAGGCTAGGCTCGCTTAAATCCTGCAGTAGCTCTATAGACATGTTTGTATGGTTATGCCCATCAATAGGCATGCTCTCCATTCAGGTTTTTGGTCCATTGTGGCTTTATAGCAACAATCCTGCTCTGCAGCACTATAAGTATTCTTTGTGTACTGAAAGCAGTAATTTCCCCTCGGTTATGGGTGGACATCAAATTTCAGCTCCCTTAGGCTCTCCAAAAGCCCAGAAGTTATTTTCGTACAATATTATTGTGCCTTCTCTTCATCAATCTTGTTAGTTTGTGTTGTTTCACTGAACTTCCTATCATGTTTCTGCATCAAGTGATGGCTTACTCATAAACTATACTTCTCTTTCGTTTCAATATAAGGTATTATATCAACTAAATTCGCTACCAAATATTTTGTGTCATTTATTTGTGCTAATATGCATACCACAATCCTCCCTTTTATGATAATAAAATTTCAAATTCACCACAGAAAATTTAATAGATACACACCAAAATAGGTGATTTGTAGTCTTAATTAATAAAATATGACGATATTCTACATGGTCAAGCCAGAATATCCCATAATTATTGCTTAACTTTTTCTTTCACATTTTCCAGTGATTCAAGACATGGACTTGAATCTTATTTTAGTTCTAAAATAGGATTTTTTAGTAGTTGCTGATTATAAATAACCAAAAACATAAAATCAAATATTTAATAAGTCCTTATTATGTCTTAGCATTAACAGATACCTCCTTGTCATAATATAAATATTTAAGTTTCTTCAATATCACAACTCTGAAGAGGGGGAAAAGGTGAGTGAGAGATTGAGTTATTTTCCAATTCAACTCCTCAATTTGATGAAACTACACAAAAAAGTAAAAGCTAAAAACAAATAAAAGAAGAAGACAAATTACTTGATGAATGAAGAAATAAAAAATAAGAATGGAACTCAACATTTACTGCTAAAAAGCTTTCTACTTTAAAAAAAATATTTATTTTACAACAAAAATGCATAGATATCTTAAAAAGTAGACTCTTGATTTCTGCATGATTAGTAAACATAATTAACTTGAAATTTTCATTAATAGAGAAATTTGCATTCATTTTCTATTTCTTTGTCCTAGACAAATCACCGATTATAAGGTCAATTCTTTATGCTCATTAAGGAAATATTGCTAAATGCACAAAACTCAAAGCAAATTCATTTCCATAAATGATGTACCTTCTCACCTGAGTAAGAAATTTAAGTAGATCAATGTCACAGTAGCCGACGAGATTGTTCTTGGATAATCTGTTTGTCTGTATCACAAAAAAAGGTCAGTGACCAAAAAATCAAGAAAGATGACTAGACTTTTCAAGATACTATGAGGAGAGCCAAGACATGAACCATTATAACTCAATTAAAAATGTCTAAACATATCCCCGGCAACTAATCTACAAGCTTCCAAGTTCATATAGGGTACTGTAAAGGAAGAATGAATAAAAAATTCCCCATCAAAATTATTTTGCAAAAGAATATAAGAAAAAGCAATAAGCATTCTTTTTACAATCGAAATCAATGGAAAGTAAATCTAGAAATGTAGAATGATTAGGTTTGCAATAGATGCACTTGATACAAATTCAGCATCATGAAGAGAACCATTATCTTGGATGTGAAAAAAAACAAAAAGGAAAGGAAATGTTACAAGTGAGAAAATTTTCAAAACATTCTGATCTAGTTAATTACAGTCAACAAATAGACTACTGTTAACCCATATGGAAGCCATCAAAACAAACAGTTTTTCCACTAATATATATATATGGAAAATCAAACAGCAAATCTCAAATAGACACTATATACACCTCAAATACAGATATCCTTGCAATACGTGGCCCATTTTTTTCCAAAAGAAGCTTCTTCTCCTGTAAAGAAAATAAGTTGATGGTAATTTTATGCAGAAATTATGAAGAAAACAATAGAACTTACAACGTAAATATTCTACCTACCTGATAAAATAATAATTAGGAAATTCAAAATAAAGAAAGAAAGATTCACAGTTGATGAAAATGAAAATAAACTGCAAAACCACAGGTTATGCAAAGAGACATCACTAGCACAAGCTCACAAAGCAGACCTCCTTCTCCTCACCACCCTGGCTCTCTCTCTCTCTCTCTCTCTCTCTCACACACACACACACAGAGGTCAACATATAATGCAGCAAAATTTTCTTTTCTCTTTAACAAGTAGTGGGCCAAATCCCAAGCAACAATGCATGATAAAGGAAAGGAACAATGCACAGACATCACTGCCAATATTACACTAGTTTCATGAATGAATCTCTTTAAGTTCAAAAATCATTCTTGAAGCCAAAATTCCACTATTCTCAACATCAGCCACCTTCGTGAATAAACCACTTACTCTACTGCCCCAGAAATCCCGAATTCTTTTCTTTGTACAGACAAAAGGAACCAAAACAATATCCTATGGCTTCCCGAGCTCCTTCTGAAAATTTATTCCAATTCAAAACAAAGGATAACACTCAACAGCTTACCAAGAAACTGAATTATCATTCTGACCAACTAGGTTCTTATAATATATATGACAACCACAGAAGGTATGCTCTCTTAAAGAAGCAGTAATGCAACTAATTAAAAGCTCATGTTTAGCAATACAAATATGTAACTGAGAAGCATATATGCCTTCAAATGAATTAATCAAATGACCATAATGTTTCAAGATACTCACAGAATTCCATGTGGGCTTGTCCGTGCTGCACAATTAATAAAACAGTATCAATACCTGTAACTGCAGAATTTTGTTTCAAAAACAAGAACAAACATCAAACAAAAACACTTTTATGCAGATCAGCATTCTCAAAATTTTCCACATGGTATGTTACGCTTCTTTGCTGTCGAAAATACAAAAATTTACAGCACAGGAATATAGTGTCAAGAAAAACTAATATAACAAGAATATCCAAGTCATTACAAAGCAGAATATGAAAATAATACCTACATCAGTGTCAACTTTCTTTAAAAAGCTCGAGAATACCCCCACAAAGGCCTTGACAGGTGACTCATTTTTGCACCATTAAGATGATGTCCTCATTTCCATATGAGGAGAAAATACCTTCTTCTTCTGTCATTTCTTACCAATTAGGAGTCATGGCAACTATATCTGATACCATTTTTTTGTCAAACAGTGCGAATTTCAACAAGCATACCATGGCATTAATGTAATGCCTGTCTGCTTAAAATTTGAAATGCACAACTTCCTGGCAATTGCACTGTTTACCCTTCTACTACTCCAGCCACTCATCCACAACTACTCAGAGTTCAGGCCAAAAACAACAAAATCCTGTCCTTTTTTAACAGCAGGAGCTCAAGCACAATACTTTCCTCAGTCTGCTCTCTCCCTCCTTCGTTTTGAATGCTTTATCAACATGATGGCTCAATTGTTTTAACTGTTTTATAAACTCAATAATGGGGGAAAAACAATAGAAAATGAAAAACTACGGGGTGAACTTTTTATTGCTCTGTAAAACCTAACTGACTAATACTTTCTTTTGATTCAGTGTTCCACACCACTAGCAATCAAAATTGAGCAAACGAGCCAAATGAGATTGTAATCTCTTATAAATCAACTCAATAAGAAAACTCATCTCAATATTCGACCAATCTATCATCTATACAAAGAGCTTATACCTGAATATAAGAATTTATTGTTAACTACAATGCAAAACGCCACACTCTCAGTCTTTCTTGCTTAGAAAATGAATCGTATTTTTATATACTCAGAAGCATTTGTCATGTAACCATGAACCCATAATAAGCATAGGATGATCGAGGAATTATGTTCCAAAGAACTCGAAAACATTTCTAAAAAGATCGCCACTTAACTGATCAGTGACATGAGTCCGGAAGGTCTGTTCTCCAAGAGTAACACAAGCCAGCCATTTGTCCTTAAACTTCATCTCCGCCTTTAACACCAAAAAAATAATAATAATAAATTAATTACCTCGATAGAATTCAAACACAACAAAGGATTCTTTGAAAACACACTAGCATGATGAGGAAACAGAAAGGTGTGTGCGTGTGTATATCATACAGAGATAAGACAAAGGAGGGCGATGCCAGCAAAATCCTCTTCTTTCCGGAGTTTACTCAAGCTAGCAGGAGCTGAGTCACTGCCATGCGGGCTGTGACGATGGAGATGGATCTTGTTCTTTATCTTCTCAACCTGAGAAGGCTTTGAAGGTTTGGAGACATCATCTGAATCTTCTGAAATTGACTCCACCCCCGCCTTCGAATTCCCGTGACCCATTTATCTCTGGCTAATTGTTCAAGAGTTTCAATGGTAACAGTAGTGTCAGGAAATTAAGTTAAAAATTCAGACCAACAAACGAAGAAAAAGGGGTGAGATTTGTGAAAAAAGATGGATAATTCTTGATACTAAATGCTGAGTGAAGAAGGCTGCTAAAGTCTCTGACTTTTTTGGGTGGTTTGAAAGATTGTGATTTGACCAGTGCTTCCTGGCCAAGTATGACATTATCGTTGATGGGGTTGGTCCGGCTGGATAATTTTTTTTGCTGGCGAAGCAATATTCTAGTATATTATTTGTCGGGGACAAATGTGTTGTGGATACGTTATAAAATGAAAAAGGCAGACCAATTTGGAGGCTGCTTGGTTGATGAAAATCGAAAGTAGAAATAAGAATGAATCTCTTGTAGGCTGTTTGGTTGGAAAAAATTGGAATCGAAAATCAAAATCATTTTTTAAAATTTGGAATTTTTTATTTTCGACTAAATTAGAGGGAATCACAATTATTTTTAAAAATTTTATAACTTTGACTTTTTTTTTATTTCTCAATTGTTTTGTTTTGATAAATTATTAGTAGACATCATTATTTGTTTGCTAATTAATAAAGCTAGATGATTTAGATTCATAAAATTTTTAAAAGAGAATCATTTCAATTTTGATTCCGACACCTAACTAAACAAAAATATTAAAATAAAAATTTTTATTTCAATTTTAAAATAAATGATTCTGATTTTGATTTGAATTTCGATCTTCAAACCAAGTGACCTTGAGTCTTCTTTTCTCAAGTCCGTTTGCAAAGCTCTCATGACATGAATGTCATTCGTAGCAAGAATTTCCCTTTCCCCAAAGAGTAAAAGAAAATAATTATGCATTCTTAAAAGACACAAAATCCCAGTCAAATTCCTCAGAAATCATGTATTGAGGGTGAGGTTCACATCATCCATTCTTTATTAATATACGAGTGTGATCGAACACTGTTCATCACTATTTCACCATGTGAGGTATCTAGAAAAACATTCTTTTTATGTAATAGTGATCGATGCACATATACATGTGCGATCAATAACCAACTACTACCTTTTTATTCGTGTTCCTACTCTTTTCTCACGATTGAACACTTGTTTCACGAAGTATTACATTTTTTTTTTTTTCGTCAAGTATTTAACATTATAATTTATTCCCAATTTATTTTAAAAGAGAGTCCAACTGAACCTGAAAAGGGTCAATAGAGACTGAACTAGAGAAATACTATGATATAGTCTATAAATTTTTTAAAATAATACATATGCTGCTACAGGTAGAGTTTAAATCCCCTACTTGCAGCTTGTGTTTTCAAATTCGGATCGGACCGATCGGTCGAATCGATCGGACCGAAAACCGATCAAGTATCTGGTTCGAGTCAAGTGAAAAACTGAATAGTTAAAAACTCGGTCAAATTCGATCAAAAACCGAGTTTGGCCGTTCATAACCGGGTTTGACCGGTCAAAAATAAAAACCCGGTTTGGATCTTCTTTTGGACTGCTCTCTGCTTCACTTCCCAAGACAAGAGTTGTATCGTAAATAGAAGGGCCAGTTTAGTCAAATCAATTCAATCCATCTGACTTCATCATAACTGAAGGATCAAGTGTGTACGGCGACGTGTGTGCATTTGTGTGTCCCACTTTGAGTACATGGATTTGATAAATCATACGTTTGCTTTGGAAATTTGACAACGTGTCAAACTTTTTTTGGACATTATATTTTTACTATTTGATTTATTATGTTTTTGGATAAATTATTTGATTTTGTAATTGATAAAGTCAAATCCATCAAAACAATAATTAAAAATTAAAAGAACTTTATTCTTCTAGAGGAAGACCTAGTTTTCTCATTAAAAAACTTAAAAAGTTTTAATATTTTTTATTAGATGTGATTTTTTTCGACTCGTTGATCATTTTTTCACTTTTAACTAACAACTAAAATTAAAAAAAATTAATAGGTATATATTATATATATATTACGTATTTATAACATCATCCGATTCGATCCCAAATCGACTCCAGGTCGAACCCATTAATTCCTGACCCCTGAGTTCAACCAAATCGATACCCGATTCAAGTTTGAAAACATAGCCTGCAGCAGGGGAGGTATTAAGCTGCTCCCCGGCTCGGTGGCTTTCATGAAGCATTACAAATGTGGATGGAATCGCAGTTAGTTGGTGGGTATCAACTGTTATTGGAGATGACTTAGAAGCCTGTTTAAAAAAAAAAGATGACTTAGAAGCCCCACGTATCTGCGCCAACTGGGCCAGGAAGAGCTCGCATTCCATCTTCAGCTGAACTTTGGGATCAGCCTCGTTATTATTCAAGCCCCAAGACAATGGGCTTTGCCAGCTGGGCCAGAAAGAACTTGCATACCATCTTCATCTGAATTTGGACCAGCCTCGTCATTATTCATCTAATCAGCGAAATAAAATAAGGCAATGAAATTTTGGACTAAAGCCTCTCATTTTGCTTATAAGAATATCAGTAAATTGTAGAGTATAAGAACAGGATAGGAAAATTACTCAAAAAAAAAAAAAAAAAAGAAGAACAGAATAGGAAATGAGTTCTTTTTTCCTTCGATATTATTCTTTCCCGCTGAATGAAGCTGTACAGTCAGTGAAACGTGTTTCACATGGTTGTCATTCCAATTGATTTAGAAAACTAATTAGCAGTACAAATACAAGTTAAAGTGATCGTCAAAAATCCTTGGGCCTTTGAAATTTGCGTACGATTTTGGTATAGTGGAAGGTGCAAATCAAATGGACTACACTATTAGTAAGAAGTAAGAACCAAAATCTGCGTTAACCCTTGCAAACAAAAAGTTCAAAACAAGCAAAATAATACGAGCATTAGAGTTAGTGGTTGAGTGAATCCACACAAGAAAAGAGAAAAAATGGAACAAACGGGCTTATAGCGAATGCTTCTTATAAGCTTTCACTTGTCTACTAATTAATCAAATGTTTGGCAAATTGCTTTAGTGCTTAAGAAAAATTATCAAATGCAAAAGCAAAACAATAATTTAGATAATAGATGCCACGTTACATTAGATAGGAAGTTTTTAGTCAATGACGATAGTGTTATCACTTATCGTTATTCTCGTTATATAGTAAGATTAAGACTTAAGAGGGCGTCAAACGAAATCACCTATATTCCCTAGAGGTATCCAACCACTAAACCATCCCAATTAAAAAAAAAAAAGGACAAAAAAAAAAAAAAAGTAAAGGAAAATGAAAAGAGAAAGATACAAAATGTTGGAGACGGGCAGACAATCTTGTGTACACATACAGCGAATACTATAACTAGTAGTCCAACAACCGCACAAATCCGACCCAAGATCAAGTGGCCATGACCCCAAAATGATAACACTATTGAGCATGCGAATTGCCTGGGCTCCTTTCAAGCAAAAGCTATAAATATTGTAACAGAGGCCTTTTGAGTTTATACACTGACTGGTGCTCCCTGCACCCATACCAACATAACACTCTGGAAGCCTTGCCCTGCTGCTTACTATTATGAAGTCACCTCACTGCGCCACAAATCCTTTAGTCCATCACCAACATTGAGTTTCCTCAGAAGACTGTTCAGAAACGGAAATATATACTTACTGCATGAACTTAAGGTAACTACCGTGGTGCGCACCAAATGTTTGACATAATTTCACAGCTGTCTTATGCATCTTAAAATTTCATTGATTCACAATTTCAAGCTAGGAATACCATTTACTGACATGAATGTTCTATCCGTTTGTCTTTCGCTTGTTAGAACTTAAGCTGATGGATGAGCTGTTGAAGAATAACTTGTTCGCTACCCACGCTATAGCGGCCGCAGGGTCTGCGGTATTCAGCACTGTTCTCACTTACCCACTTGATACTCTTAAAACCCTTATACAGGTTTCAAGTTCAGAAACAGAGCTTGTACTTCATTCTTTGTCTTTGAGTGGAATTTTTGATACGGGATATTGCTAGCTTTATTAGCCACCGCTACTTTTAAAGGAAAGGCCTGTTTGTTATTAATCACTTTTGGCTCATTTTATTGGGACAAAAAAAAAATGATCTGATCACCCTTTACTTTTGAATTTTGCATTAGTTAGAATTCTGTCAGAAGTAAAGAAAAAAAAAAAAAAGGTGAAGAATGTGTGTTGTCTGATTACTTAGTAAATTGGATTAACTAGAAATAAGTTGCATAATGCTATACTAAGTTGTCCTGAAAAGCATCAGTGTCAGATTTTCATGCACATTTCTTTGCGGTTGAGTGTGTATACAGGTTGGATCAAGTCCGAGTAAAACTTTAACTCCAGGTCAGGTTGTTCAGAGGGTTCAAACATTATCAGGCAATTCAGGTAACTTCTGTCTGGCTGACTCTGGGGAAGGAATATGCTCTATGGACATAGGACTTTTATAAATTGCAGTTCATAGATTTTTGTCTATTTGCCTTTTTGAATAAAAAAATTGGGATCAAAATTGTTTAACAGATTTAGGGAAGTCTTTTAATTGTTGGAATTAAATATTTGAGAAGTTCAACAAGATAACAATAGGCATGAATAAATATTTTATCTATTATGGTTATGTAAATCTATTGTAAATGTCACTAGTTTTAAGGTGATAAAAAGAGATTTCTTGTTTTGTTAGATTTCTGAAGCCAAAAAAAGAAGTTTGACACGGTAGCCTGTAAAGAAATGTGGCAAGACCACACAACAAAGGATTTAGATTCTCAGTTTTGTCATCTTGTTACGTTGATCATCTTCTGCTCCACTTATATTCTAGTGATTATTTTGTTGTTAAGAATGTTACCCAGTGTATTCATACTGAGCTGAAGCAATCAAGAACTTAGCTACTAATACTTTTCACTGGTTGCTGTTTTCTTCAACTAATAATGTAGGTTTGTACAGAGGTCTTGGGTGGTTGATGCTAGGGAGAATATCAGGTGTTGGAGCTCGATTTGGTATTTATGAGCTATTGACAGCATTCTACAAAGGTAACATGTTTATGTTTTGAGAATTCTTTTGCATTTGTTCAAATTTTATACTCTGTTCAAAGGAATTCTGCTTTTCAATGAAATGGTATTATCTATGAAATTATTTTTCCTTTTAAACTGAAAATGCTTTCGTCACCCTTATTGTTTATGTCTATTCATGTATGCAGAAACATGTATTTTCTAACTTTCTCATTTGACATGTCTAGACATCATGTTGTGGAATTTTGATCAATTTTTGTCACATCCAATACTAACATTTCTGGTGCTTAATCACACTTCATCATCAGATGGTAGAATAGACAATTATGTATATGTTTCTGAGGCTCTAATGGCTGGAATCGCTGCGGGTGCTGTAGAATCTCTTGTGGTCTCTCCATTTGAAATTATTAAGCTTCGTGCCCAGGTGACTTCGGCTTCTCGCATATCAAGCCACACATCAGCTGTTGAGAGGAGTGCTTTTTCTCCTTTGATTGCTAGATTACTAAGTGGATATTCTCCAGACACAAGGGCAATGAACAATTCTGTCGGTCTTTTATCAACATTGACCGCCAAACATCCCAATATGATTGATAGTCTGAAAGAGTATCCCTGGATGATGTCAGGTACTGGAAGACCACCATCAGTCATTGAAGTCAGAAGGCCATCAGATATATTTTCTTTCGAAGGAATAGGTACTTTTTGGAGAGGGTTGAGATCTGGAGTTGCTAGAGATTCTATTTTTGGTGGCATTTTTTTTTCTACCTGGCAACTTCAACACAGAGCAATGCTTGAGTGGAAAGCAGTTGGCATGAAACCACCACCAAGGTTTTTACTAGTGAAATTCCCTCTCGTCTTTTATATTTGGTTTGTTAGGAAATGATGACTATAATATGTGATCTGCTAAGCACAACATTTGAAAAACCATCTCAATTCTTGATTTCAATGGGTGATTCTCAGCCTGTCTCCAAGTAATTCTTAGGTAACTATGGTGGACTGTTTGCTTCACTGCAACTTTGAGATAATAATAACATGTTTTGTTAATCAATTAGGCCACATGGTTACTTGGAATACAATCTTCTCTTAATGCTTGAAGATGTGATATCCTCTGCTTTCTTTTACTGCTGGCAGATGTCATATTGAGTTGCCCTTTAGGGTATTCCACATTAATTCACATGATGCCTTTTGCGCTCTTAATTGGCTGATTGTTGCATTGAGGTCAAAGACAGCCTAGATCGATGGATTCAATAGATCCACTCTGTCAATCTTGATTTTTCTTTTCCTGTTAAATGATTTGTACATAAGCACACCTACGATACCTATGTTAATTTGAGTATCCAAATGCAGCAATCTGGAGGTAATGTCAAACTGTCAGTCTCAAATTCTGGATGCTTTTGTTCTCTCACTCAACACTGTTACAAATGTTAATTACGTTCTGGTCAAGCGAATTGTACTTGTAAACCAAGCCACTGGAAATTGCATGATGCAGCGGAAAGTCTACCTTTGGTTGAATTGTGTGCACTTCTGCATGCATTAACTGGTTATGTTGCTTAGTAATGTAAGAATAGCAGTTATCATCACCTGCAACTCAAATTTCTGCATATCTATAAGTGTGTATTCAATTTTGTTTTCTCATCAGGTACACTCATTCTTCTTCAAACAACAAAACTATATATTTTTTTCAGGTCAGATGATGAAATTGGCCCAGTGTCTCCTTTAGCTGTCAGTCTCGCCGCTGGATTTTCTGGTTCTGTTGCTGCAGCGGCTTCTCATCCTTTTGACACTGCCAAAAGTCGATCACAATGTCTTGTGCTTCCAAAGGTAATTTTTTTTGGAAAGAATGCAAAAATTATATCCTATTATTTTCGTGCAGTTTTTGTATAAAATTTGATGATCTGGGTGATAGGCTTTTTCTGATTCATGTGATGTTTCATCTTCAGTGTAACTGCTTACTCCCTCTACAAATTATGTTGGCACAGTTTTTTTTATTCCTTGTAGAAGTAAATTTTATTTTCTAAAAGAGAATACGTGGTAATAGCAGAATATGCAAATCAGATGTTCTGTAGAAAGATCCATCTGAATATTTATAGAAGTGGGACAGATTGCCTAGTCCTGAAACATTAGAAAAAGTATCAGTCAGTGACACTTGAATTACTGCTTATAATGCAAAAGTGAGTGCTAACATGAAAGTACATTCTGTAAAGTGATACTGTTTAGAAGTCAAAATTCCTCAAAATTGCGAGTGAATTTGTTATTCCCGTAAAAACTTGAGTTAATATGCTACCAATTGTAAAATTTCTAAATTAAGAGTCATTTTTTCATGATGTACCTCACATGAAAGGGTTTGTTAGCCGTAATAATTTCCCTTCTGTTGCATGTTTCAGTACATTCTATTTGCGGACTATTAGATGACTTCATCTGCCTTCTTATCATTAGATAACTGATTTTCTTTTGCATAGGGGATGCTGAAGGACTGTTGTAGTTTTTCATTAGTCCTTTGGCTAAAACTACCTTTCCCTTTTGGGTTTTTTTTTTTGGAGGGGAACTAAGGATAAGTTTGATTGATTACATCTTAAGTGGGTTTGATGCAGTATGTTTCTATCGAGAGGAAGCTTCTTAAATGGCCTCAGCCTGGGAAGAGATTCGAGAGGCTCACTGGGATCCACCCAGCTGATCGGAATATACTGTTTCGTGGCATTTGGTTGCGGATGGCTCGTAGTGGGATTGGGTCATTTATACTTGTAGGAACTTATTATTGGGCAATTGATAACCTGGTTCCTAAATGAAGCGTGAGATACCTTTTCAAATATACTTATATTCGAGTAAACTATTTCCTTTGCCTGAATTGAAGTTCTCCCAAGGGAACAGTTTTGATACTTTGTCAGGTCCAACTTGAGAACCTTGTTGAGGATTCAACTTTTGGGGGTGTATACCTCACACATTAGTAGTATAAGATCCACGCGGGATATTGCACCAGGGATTTGACTCAAGTCTATAGGGTGTAATCGGGTTTGCAAATAATAGAAATGTCAATAAAAACTTCTGAACAGATGATTGGATTTTTTTATGGTAGTTTGTTTTCTTTTGGTCAAATTATTAACTCCTAGGTACATGGCATGAATCTGCAATCTCCTTGAGAGTTTAGGAATGCAGGTCACTATTCTAGTGTGAATCAGGATGAAATAATCTATCAAATTTAATATAGCTTAGGGGCCAGTTATTTTGCTCGAGTATTGTCTATTTGCATCTTAACTTGTATCTCCACTTGACAGAAGTTTCTCAGATGGATATTATCTGGGTCTTTTTTGTCTTGCTTTTTGATCCAAGAAGCGGTGTTGACTCAGTTTGTGCATTTCCTTTGACCATTGATCTGATATTGGGTTTAATATAATTGGATTAGCTCAAAAGCCACATGTATTTTGGCCCAACCATGATTATTTGTTTCTCTCTTCTTTGCCAATATATAAAACATAATTTCTAGATAAGCAACTAGAGAAGAGTGTTCATATTGATATTTAAGTTTGTCTCTATATAGTATTCACATTCCTCTCTTCATCTTGGGGTGTCTTTATTAATGGAAACTAAGAAAACCTTTATAAACAAGTTGAGATTGGCCCATGAGAAGCATGTTTTGTGCAATCATAATGGCTTTCAATTTGATTTGGCCATTCCATTACAAGCAAAGTCTCAAAGCAAAACCATGGAAACTTATCTATGATGTGAGTTGCCTTTGCTCACAATTATAATTGTAGTTCGCAGTGTAGTGCTCTTTCTTACACATGCAGTCATGCACGCATTCACCGTGCAGTCTGTATGGGCGAGATAATTGACATGCTCAGTGCTTACGAGCTAATTAAGCAATGAAATGGTATAGTATTACTGTTTTTATGCATAAAGTACTTAAATAAATAGTTATTTCGGATCCACTGTAATTAATGTTGTTTGATGAGAGAGAGTTCAATGAGCAAGCATCTTTTGACATTTTTGTGATAAAATACTACTCCAAAAGCATATGTTAACTCCAAAAGCATCAGATCTTGGTAGTTGCGCAACCACTTCATGTTTGTTTATATGTTACATGTGTTCTAATGAATTGACTTGCAACCTGAGCAACAGACTGCCTACATTTTTTAAAAAAATTGGATCAAGGAAGTTACTTACGAGAAAAGAAATATCAACAAGATTTCATTTCTTCCCTTTGTTTGACGAAAGATTTGATTGTGGACGAGATATTTAATAGTAATTATTTTTCTAAAAAAAGAAATTTTAAATACTCGGTTAAATCATTATAGCACGTAATCCGTTAGACATCATGTGTTGTGGGAATTCTCTTAAATTACTCTCGTAATTTCCCTGTACATCTTAGCTAAGAAGTGTTCTTTTATAATTTTATTCATGCTTGGCGCAGTACTCCCAAAACTAGCTCTTTGGCAGGCTCCAATGCTTAAGAATATTAATTACTATTAAGCTCGAATTTTACCGTAGGCTCTCTCTCTCTCTCTCTCTCACACACACACACACACACATATTATAGTAATTATGGTGACGTCTGTTAATGTAGTTTTGACTAAGTTTGGCTTTCAAGCACTCGTTAAAAGTATGTCATAAAGGTTAAAAAAAAGGTTAATCTCCGTGAGAAGGAAAGAATCAAAACCTAAACTTTGTCAAACCACTCCCGTGAGGTCAACTAATTTATTGCCTAATCGTGAACGACAGCACGAGCAAGGCTGCTTTCGAAACAAAAGTTTGATACCTCCTTCACTAAAATTATTAGCTCTCCACTAATTTTTGGTCAAATTAGATGCCAATTACACTTTTGCTGTACAAATTCGTGTCATATCATCCCATAATTAACGTCCATAGCTACTCGGATAGCGGGCGAAAAGTGCGCAAAAACTTGTGCTAATCTGTGTTTAAAGTGTACAAGTAAAAAAAATCAGTATGAATAATGCGTGCACTTTGCAAATAAAGATTACTTTCTTTCTTCATTTTTTCTTTTTTATTTTCTTGGTCTTTTCTTCTTACATGAGATCATTATTCAGAATGAATATGTATAGTTTAGTGTACGATCAAATTACTGTGGGAGTTAGTCATGTGTATAAAGAAAATTGTTTGAAATTTGAGATGACATATCCTGAGAGAGCGTGGGATATGTGCTTGCATCAGAAATGACTCAATGCTTGTCTAAGCAGGCACCTATAAGAAAATGGTTTCTTAGCTTTGTTACACAAGACAAGTACCAAATATCCATCATATTATAGAAAAGCTAAAAAGGCTACACAAGAGGAGAGAGAAAGAAAGAGGAATCAACAAGAAATGCTGAAATGCTCCCCAACAAAAAGTTCAGTGTCACAGAACAGAGTGGTTGTCGGGCTCCACAAGATGCATCTCCTTCCTTCTTCCTTCAACTCCCCCCCCCCCCCCCCCCCCTTCCTCTCTCTCTCTCTCTCCCCCCCCAAAATAAAATTATCCTTGCACGTGAGAATCTCCACAACATTATGAGCATGAAAATTCAAAACAGAACCCAAACCCATCAAGTGCACATAATTCTGAAGCAACAGTGGGGCATAATGTCATCAGTTTTCTTCATTTTGATTCGTCTTATCTTTTAGTACAATGCTTGTGGTTGGCTTTGCATGTTTCCCTTGATCATTATTCCATGTGTCAATATTTGGCAATAGCTACATAGATATTCCATGTCACCAATATTTTTCCTTAGTGGAGAATTGGAAATGACCATCTTAACAAGATTAAGTACGTTAGCTCAATTTTTGAAGTGCAAAATTTTGGGTGAAAATATGATCATATTTAGTCACAATTATGTCTAGTATTTTATCCAATAAAAGGAAAACAGAAGCAATTATAATTTCCCATTGCATTGCGCCACCCTTGTACTAATTTGATCGTTACAACAATAATTAATTATGCTAAGCACTGGAAAAGGAAAACAGAACAATATTTTTACATAATGATGGTACTTGGGAGTGCTAATTAGGCCAATATCTGTAGCTAGTACTAGCTCCTAACTTAATTAAGTTGGATCTAGCTAAGCTGGTTTGGCAAACTAATTTCATCGAGATCATCCAGTGACAGAAAAACTTCATCCAAGCAGGAAAGCTCTATCCCATCATCGTCGCCATTATCGCAGTTATGCTCGTAAACTCGACACACAACCCATTTACTATATTCCTGACAACCAAAAAAAAAAAAAAAAAGAACCCTTCTAAGAAAAATTAATGCAAGTAAAGAACAGTTTAATTAACGAAGTCAATGATAATTTACAAACTTACTATTTTTGAGAGTCTTTTTTTGGATGATCTAGTGCTGCTGGAACCATTATCCGAGAGTCTATATTCTTGCATTATCCAATTAGTTTTAGCACCATCCGAAGGTTCACCAACGTAAAACACGAGACATTTCTTGATGCCCACTTTTTGGCCCGAGCTGCTCGATAATATTGGTTCATCCACACCTAATGGCTTCCAATACCCATTACTCGTCATTCGACTTTGAGTCCTCCGGCTATAGAAGTACCATTTGTTACCTTCTGCCATTGCTTTACCTGCGTACTCCAAACATATATATATATATATATATATATATATATATAAATGTATATACGTCATGTAAAATGATTAAATTCACAATTTTAATTGTGGTATCTCTTTCTTTTCTCCTTATTTATTTATTTATGTTTTTGTTCGAGCATGTTTGATACCTAAGCAGATCGAACACTTTTATGACTGACATATGTGAAAAAAAATACCTATGACCTAGCCAGCTACTAGGAATATAAGCTAAAGAGAAACTGAAACTTATTCCAGAAAGTAATGATAGTCGAACCTAAACCATTGTTTTACAAGAAATGACGATTGTAACTACTTTAATCAATTCTTGCCCTGATATACAAACTTATATCATCAATCAAATATGCTAATTTTACAATAATGCAAAAGAGAATAAAGATAAATTTGCAGATATGTACCATCTAAGTCCCATGGATCATAGGGGCAAAGATCAAGATCCGGGATGACATCTGGATGGCAAGGCAAGAGAGCAGCTTTGCGATGAAGGAAATGGACGACGAGCTCTTCATCTGTGGGACAAAATCGAAATCCCGGTGGGAGCTTGACATTGTTTTCCCCCATGAGTTGTGTGCTATTGTATACTAACGAACAACAATACAAGTAGTGATATTTATACTAGCAAGCAAGAGGAGGAGAGAGAAGTTGTTGTCTTACTATATAACGTGAAATAGAAGGTGTGTTCTGAACAGCACCCACACAAACACTATAACACAATCAAGAATTGTACTATATGGGATTGTTTATGTGTTTTGAGATCAAGGTTTCATAATATGTAAGTAGTGCAACAAGTGATGGTTGATTGGGTGAGATGGAGTGATGGCTGGAGCTGTCCAAGACGGCAGGTAACTGAACGTTGGATACTTTCCAAGTAACGGGATCTGTTAGCATTGGAGGGAAGGAACTCAACTCAAGCCCTCCTCAATTTTCAAGAATCCATCCATCCCTCCCCCCATTAACTAAACAAAAATATATGCTACACTATGATATAGGGTGGTGGCTATGGGGGCATGACTTTGTATATATATGTATTTCAATAAGTCCTATTTATCTTTTCCAAAAATGAAAAATGAAAAATGAAAAATGAAAAAAATGAAAAAAAAAATGAGAAAAGAAAGTGTTCATAGTGTGGGTCAGCATCATCACACTTCATGCTTATATCATCTTCAACCTCCTGGCATCCCACGTGTCATGTATTTCCTCCTTGCTTGCTTTGGGAACCATAGGATCTAATTAGTGGCCCCACCTATTTTGGAGTGCCCTTAAAACCAATTATTATCATCATTAACTTGTCCAAATAATTAGCTTGTTAATTCCTCTCAATAAATTTTGTCTTTTTTTTTTAATGATATTCCTTTCATCCATCAAGTTCTGCAGGTGGGATAAAATTATGAAATGAATTCAACTGTTTACTTATTAGATAGAGGGATTCAACTAAATTCTGCTCATGGCCCCATTAGTATTGATTTTCTATTTTAGCCTTTGTTTCTCTTTATACTAGCCACTCATTTTTGGATAATGATTATTACAGGGTTAAGTTAAAATTAATCCCAGGATATTAATTACCGTGCTCAAGTTGATGACCACTAGAGATTTTGGCATTTTTTAGCACTATCTTTATCATACAATTATAACCAATAAAGCCATTATATTATACTCCATCTGGGATTGAGAATATTGATGCCGTAGAAGCACTAATATAGTTGCTGCGCATGCTTATCTTGCCCCAGATAAGTCACAACCCAGAGGGAAATTGAACAAAATTTGTTTGCCCTGAACTCTTATTTCCTATCGTAGAATGTGCATTCTGCTGTAATGATGTCGAAAACTCTGGTGCAAATTTTCTTTATTTTGCAATCAGAATAGAAGAGAAACTTCTTACTTTTATATTTCTTGATCAACAATACTAAGACATGTTAACTGGTACTATCTAAAAAGAACTAACGGTGTGTCTCCAATTCTTTGAAACGTTACTAATTCATAATTCAAAGTTATTTAAAGGCGAATTGAATTTTGAATATCCAGAAACCCTCAATAGTGTTGTGTTCATCAGTGTAAAACTAATACTATAAAGTCAGAAGCTGTGCACAATATATTTAATACTGCTAACTAGCCTACAGGAATGGAATTACAAGAAGTAAACTAGGGGAAGTGTAGAATATAATGAGGAAAAAGACTAGGAAGACTAGCAAGGACAAAGACTTGTGGCATTAGCAAAAGCCCATGAGGTCTTTGTTAATGGAAAGTTACAGGTGAGTGCAGGAGGTACGTACAGAGACATCCTCAGAAAATGCTCTGATCACGGGGTCATCCTCACTCTACAATAGCCACATGCAGAGTCATATCTCCTCAATTTATTTGTTTTTCTCAATAATGATGGGAGGAGTACCTATAATTATAGCCAAAGTTTGGATGCTATTGTGATCACACCAAATATGTACAACTTAGAACAAACACAAGTTGATGACTTTGTTCCAAAGAATAAGTTTAGCAGCATCGTACGAAACAAATTTCTGGTGAATCCACTCCAACATCAACCAATATTAGTACAAATTTCATGCTCTAATAGTTAATGGACAAAAATTAGGTTCCTAATGTGGTATTAATTGGTGAGATCAATTATTGTACTTGCTGTTGCATGAATGCATGTGGGTCACCTCAACTTCAAGAACTAAGGATATGTTTTATATAGATACTATGGTGTTTTGCTGCACACTTCTGAATGTTTTATTTAAGCCTTATCCAAATGCCAAATTGTTTTAAGCCTAAAAATCAATCAATCCTTCCCTTAATTGGAGATTAAATATGAACGAATCATGCATTTAAGCCTTATCCAAATGTCAAATCTTTTTAATGGAGCCGTAATCAAGTTAAAAGCCATTTGAGAATGACATCTGAAGTGTGGGGATGAGATGACTGCATAAATAGTTGTGTCATTTCTTCCAATATTAGTGGGTCGTGGAGGCCACCTTGTCATTCTCTGAGTGGCAAAGAACCCATCTCTAAATCCATTTTCATCCATTCATTAATCTAGAGCTCATCACCTCATCTCGTTTTCGGCTAACTATTAGGTACAAATCTTCGCTCATAGGAAAGCAAAGTTAATCTGTTACAGGTCCACTAATAAAAATTTATAGCCCAAGGTATTTTTTTTTATCAAGAATCAGTGAAGTATACATTAAAAGAACTGAAATGACAGAAAGCATGTGATAGGATGCTACTAATGGTTCTTTTCAGAATTGTGGACCAAAATAATTAAACGTGTTGATTGTGATGCTTTCCCCTTTAGTGTCTTTCACAAATCAAAACATTCTAGCAGTATCATCATCATTTTACAGTAAAGCAATTCTTTCTTTCAATCTTTTGGTTAATTATACTAATGGTAATTCGTTTAATTTGCAAGAGAACTTCGAATTGACGCAAAGGGTTGTTTAGCACAAAGTTTTGCAATTAAGATTGAACTCAAAAACGTCCTAAGCCGCAAAGGAGACAGTGCTTTCATTTCAGTGGGCGTAGAAAATCTGCTATACCTTTACAGTTCTCTTTTGGACAAATTAAATGTGCGTATAGAAGCTTCTGTAAATGTCATATGTCTCATGTTAGTGTTAAGATTAATGTTCTTCATATAGTGTTGCTACAAGTTTCTTTTCGTTTTTAAACAAACGAATTATTGCTGCACAATTATTGAGAAATATAAGAGACCTTTTTAAGGGCTAATTACATATTTCCACCCTCAACTGTTCTCTGTTGCATGTACCCATCAAATATATTTTGATTTTTTATGAGTATAAAATTATTTTTACTAAAAAACTTATGTAAATTTTAAAATTCAATTGTTGAATTGTGTTAATTTAATATCAAAATTAGAAGTTTGAAGGGTTATCTGCAGCAGAGTGATAGTTTAAGGAATGGAAGCTTCCTACCTAAATTCGCCACAACAATAGGAGCTGCCTTTGGTCTATTTGATTACTGTTTATTCATTAGCACTTTAACATCCAAAAAATGGAAGCTTCCTACCTCAATTTGCCACAATAATGGAAGCCGCCCTTAGTCTCTTTGGTTTTCTTCCAATTCTTCTAAAAGTTGAGTCTTCAATATTAAAATGTATTCGTTGCTAGTGAACGTTATTTGTGAAGCTTTATTTTCTCAATTTTTCTAGAAATGATGTAGTTAACAAGTTCTTTGATGAATAATCAACTACAACTTCACAGTTTTCAAATCTAAGAGCAGTTGGTTCCCTAAAAACCTCATAATGAAAAGAACTATGTAATAGAACTATGTTTTTTTTGGTTTAATATTGTTAATCTTTTTGGTTTAATATTGTAATAGAACTATGTTTTTTTTTTTTTTCCGTATCAAGAAATTAGAGGTCATTCCTCACATATAAGGGTGAGTGACTTGTTTATTCTCAAAAAACATGTAAGAGTTACTCAAAATTAAAAAGAGTTCTGGCCCAATAATAAACCTTACGTCCAACCCAAAAAGGGCCAGTTTGGGCTGATGAAGCTAGGCTGTGATGTGAATGAATGAGAAGGCCCAGCCCAAGTAAGCATAATTTCTAGAGGGATTCAAAATTCAAAAGAGTTTTCGACCGTTATATGTTTATTTCTGAGTGCTGCCTTCAGCTTGGAAGAAAAAACTTGGAGACGATAAATCTTATCTTTCTGTCCTATTGTACTATACTAAAAGTAAAAGGGACTTTCAGTTTTTGAGTCTTCTGACGAAGGAAAAATCAAGAAAAGCTAGCTTAAAGCTCATTTAATCTATAAGCCCTCCTGCCAGAAGCTTCAACAGGTATAACCAAAACGCTTTCTGTATCACTTTGTTATGTCGGGGGTGATGAAGTTGTCTGTAGCTGTTTGATTGATTTTGCTGTATAATTGTTCGATGAAATGTCCCAGTGAATTTTGTGCCTATCTTTCAGGTTTTGTTGACTTAAAGATTGGAACTTTACACAAATTTACTCATTATTTTTCCATGCGTTCTTTCTCTGCCCAATGCAAGGTAGTCTTGTTGTGCATAGGAATGGGAATTCAATGAATTGTTTGTTTGATAAATTAATACTCCATATCCTAAGTAATCTTTGTGGTTATCTGATGGAGATCTGTAGAAAGAGTATTCAGCTTTATTTAGCGAAAAAAAATTTGTGGGCCTTCTTTCCGTGAGTAATTTGCACAAGCATCTGTCTGAAAACAAGGCTGCCTATTTTAGTTAATGAGATTTTTTAACCATGATATATATTCTTTACCTATGGAATCGTCGAAATTTGGTTCAATTTTCTTTCTGTGAGTAATTTGCACAAGCATCTGTCTGAAAACAAGGCTGCCTATTTTAGTTAACTAGATTTTTTAACCATTATATATATTCTTTACCTATGGAATCGTCGAAATTTGGTTCAATTTGGCTTCACTTCTGTATTAGTCAGACAGAGACTATAAATGTATTTGAGGAGAAGTAGTTCAGTTTTGCTTGATTCAATTGGGCCTATAAGTCATAATTTGAAGTGTTTTAAATATATTTATTGTAAAGTAGTTATGGGGATTGTAAATGCCCACTTAATTTTGCTGAAATTACAAATATGAGATCCATTTTATTAGTTTTATAAGCATTTCTGTACTGAGAACTGAGTGCTTAAAAGGATTAGTTTTTTTTTTTTTTGGAGGTCAGAAAATTGATATTAAGCATGGGTTGGATATGCAGTCAGATATTGGAAGTGATTACTTCAATGGTTTTGACTTGTGAGCAAATTGATTTTATGCCCTTTAAATGATTCTTAAACTTCAATTCACAAAAATGACTTGGATTAAGCTTTTAATAAAGTGGAGCAAATTATTTCTTTTGGATCTTGGATTGAATGGATGCTGGTATATGCATGATGAGTTTATGCGTAGGAATGGATGCTGGTATATGCATGATGAGGCTGCAACTGATTATGTTGACATCATAGATCAAGGAGGAGATTGGTGTGACTTCAAAGATTGCTTGACAAATTGATAACCGTGAGTCACTGATAAAGCATAAGTTTTTGCAATGTTTATAACTTCATAGATTTTTAGGTTATTATGCGTTGCACATATTTGTTTACTATATTTTTTACTTGATCGTTTGGTGGTTTTCATGTTATTCAGCTTAGTATTTTGGCAAATTGAAACTAAATTATGCCTGCTGTGGTTGTGTTGAATTGTGGTGCCAGTTCCAGTGATCACCTCCTCGTTCTCCTGCAGTGACTTCCTCATCTTGAAGTATTTGGGAGAAAGCATCATCATAAAAAAATTCTGGGTTGTTTCTTCTGCTGTCTTCGTCTTGTTGTTCAGTCGTAAAACATGAGACGCCATGGCTGGCAACGTCCTCTCCACCCTTTACAGGTTATCTTCTCTCCTCTCCTTTGCCCTGCTGGGCTGTTTTTAACCATTACTGCTTATCTTAATTAGCGGTAGTCAATTACTTTGGCATTTAGTTAAATTGTCAATAAGCCTCTTCCTCATTCATGTCTCAAGTCCAAGTCGAAGCCAATTCATTTCCTATTACCATGTTCTCATCCAAGCAATATTGACGTCAGTATCTGAATTATTATTATTATTGCAGATTGTGGGAATTTCAATTTTCAGTTTGCTGGTAGCCGCCTTCTATTGTTTCCTGGGCCTTTTCTTGGGAAACAGAAATGCCGAAATCACCGTCACCACCATATTTTCATTTGCGGTAAATAAATACCGTCAAAATTAGCTCCTCATAACTTCCTATTGTAATTAAAAGTATTAATTGTTTCATTATGTGTCATGTAGGCACTTTCTTCTGCTCTTCTATTCATTAGGTGTACAGCCATTGATCCTACTGACAAGGCCCGATACAGATTTCGGAGGAGGAGAAATAAAAGCATTCGTACCAACCTAAACTATGGTTTCTCCATGTTGGGACAGGTTCTTGCCAGGTTTTTCAGGAGAATAGAACGCAAAATCCTGAGGACTTGCATCAGGAGAAAGTATGTGCTGTTGGATCCTCCTTCCATGGATTCTCCCCTGCCCTTTCCCCTCGTCATCATCAAGGATGATTCTGCTTCTGTGGCTCCTCATCCCAGAGAGAACGACATATCATTTTGCTCCCTATGTGATTTTGAGGTTGGTGTCCTTGCTTCCTCTCTGCACCTTGGGTGAATCGTAAGTTTTGATTGGAGTTCTTGATTCTAGACAAGTAGTTATCTATTTACTTGACTTTGATATTATTATGATGCATTATTGTTGACGTTAGTTCATAATTACTTATTTTAGTCTAGCTACGCCTCTGATCAAACTGCTCTGCAACTGCAAACACAGGTTCATAAGCACAGCAAGCACTGTAGGACCTGCAACCGATGCGTTGAAGGGTTTGATCACCACTGCAGGGTAATTAACTCGCGGACCTGTTTGACTATTATTTCTACATACTACATTGCCCCCCAAACTTTCAAGCTTGAAAATACTGCATCATTAATCATCATGGAATTTTTTTTTTAATTTTATTTCCAGTGGTTAAACAATTGTGTTGGGAAGAAGAACTACACAACATTCATTCTCTTGATGGTATTTGTTTTAATAATGGTGAGTGTCATTCATTCTTCCTTTCCTGGTAAAACAGCCTAATAGCTCCAATGATACAAATATCATTTAACATTTTACACTACCTTGGTTTCAAGTCCTAAGAAATGCTTGCCACTGCAGCTTATTGTTGAAGGAGGCACAGCAATTGCAATATTCATTAGGTGCTTTGCTGATAAAAAAGGGATAGATCAAGAATTGAAGAGAATGCACTACATGAAATTCCCCCGAGGACTTCTTGCAGCCATATCAGTAATAGCTAGCTTTTCCATTAACCGGTTCCCTTATTTGTTTGCTAGCAACTTAGCATAGGTGCATCTAAAATTTATTTATTATTAACTTATCAATTTTCTTTATCAGGTTTTGTTGGTTCTGATGACCGCCTATAGTTCAGCAGCACTTGGTCAGCTCTTCATCTTTCATGTACTTCTGATTCGAAAGGTATTGGCTTCGTACAAAAGAAGAGAAAACTACAGATGTTCTACTTTCTTGTGCGTTAGCTAGGTCTAGTAATTGCCAGATAGATAAATTTGAAGAACCGTGTAACATGCACTGATTTTAGTATCTTACAGCAAATGACAAGATAACAACTATACAAGTGTAGTCACAAAGTCAGATGAAATGTCATTTGGTTATCATGTATCTGCTCATCGTGGATTAAATTCAACTTTTTTCAGTTTAAGCTTTTGTGCTGACATCAAACGACTGCTTCTGCATAGTAAAGAGGGCAAGTTCAATGAAAATACTCTCACAAGACACAATGAGCCATCTAAACCATTTTCCAATCTTCTTGTATATTCTTAAATATAACATGGATTCTTTTTGGCAGGGAATGAGAACGTATGATTACATCTTGGCAATGAAAGAAGAGAACCAGTTTATGGAAGTAGAATCGGAAGAAGATTTAGATTTTTCTTCTGACGAAAGTATTGAGTTCAATTCACCTGAAAAGCCATCATTTATCTCCAGAATTATATGCCGGGCAGGTGGAAGTAATCAGGTTAATGCTATGGACATCTTATTCCAAGTCCACAAATTGTTAGAATTACTTCAGTAAGTATTGTTGTCTTACCAAAGAAAGATTGCTTTTTTAATTCCAGAACCCACAAAAGTTGTCCATAAGAATTGATGGTCAAGCTGGAGAATCAACACCGAACAAAAGGCAAGGTTTCCACGCAAGCATCAATCCATGGAAACTAATAACGATGAGCCGCGAGAGAGCTCTATTAGCGGTCAATAAGGCTAAGGAAAAGCTCATGAAGCAGAAAACCATGGTAGAGCATGATCCTTTGAAGCCTTTACCATTAGAAACAAAAAGTGGACCATCCATCAAACCTGATAAAAATATAGGTAGCAGTATTGGAACAGGTTTGACTCCTCTTATTTTAAAGGAGAGGCTTCCTGGATCACCTGGAAAGTTTTCAAGTCCAAGACGACGTATTTCCTACTCTCCAACATTACCTCCCGCTAGTGTGGCATCACCAAAGCACAGATATAGGAGCAATTTTGATTTGCAGCTTACACAGGTCTCTAGAGAACTTGAGACTTACATCTCGAGGCAGGTTCTGAGCTCAATTTTGAGAAAAGATGAAATAGGCACCCCCCACAATAGGATGAGCTGAGCAATAGCAATTGTTTTTGGATTCTCGGCCTCTGATTCATTGCTTCTTTTGTATAATCTTGACAACTTTCTCAAATCTAAATGATATTTGATTCCTTTACTCTTCTATTAGAATGTAATGAAAGTTTTACAGAAGAATTATTTTCATTGCTTCTTTTGTATAATCTTGACAACTTTCACAAATCTAAATGATGTTTGATTCCTTTACTCTTCTATTAGAATGTAATGAAAGTTTACAGAAGAATTATTTTCATTGCTTCTTTTGGATAATCTTGACAACTTTCACAAATCTAAATGATGTTTGATTCCTTTACTCTTCCATTAGAATGTAATGAAAGTTTTACAGAAGAATTATTTTCATTGCTTCTTTTGTATAATCTTGACAACTTTCACAAATCTAAATGATGTTTGATTCCTTTACTCTTCTATTAGAATGTAATGAAAGTTTTACAGAAGAATTATTTTCATTGCTTCTTTTGTATAATCTTGACAACTTTCACAACATGGGAATACAAATATAAATGATGTTTGTTACCTTTACTGTTTTGTTAGAATGTAATGAAAGTTTTACAGAAGAATAATTTTCATTATAAGCAGAAGCAGAAGATTAGATACTGCAATCCTCTTGGGATCTTTTAAGGAATTGCTAAAATACTTGATAAGCCAACTCCATCTCAAACAGTTTATATTTGACGCTTGAGGTTCATATCTGGGCATTTCTGATGAAAACTGCGATTCCAACTCCCTCAAGGGAAGATTCTGAATCACAGTATGGATGAAAATAGGAAGAAGACTAGTTTTAACTTATGATTTCAAAAAGGGTCACTTCACCGTTAGGACATCACAGAAAACCTGCATAAATTATATCATTTTTGAGTGTCATGTCCGAAACAAAACTGGAATAATAAAGCCAATAGCTTAAACAACTCCGATGCTGGTTAACCCCTGGTTATATAATACAACCAGACAAAGGGCTCATTCTGAATGCTCTCCTTCTACTGTAGATGATACCGTAGAATCTCCTGGTCGTCCATGAGTTTTCCCAGGACATGGCAATTTTGCATTTGTTATTATTTGTTATTTGTTATCACTCGCTTGGTTTTGTTTTTCAAGTTGTTGGACCCATTTGGAAATCAAAAAGGAAGAAAAAAAATCACACTCTCGCAAATAAAAAAAAATTGTTTTTTTTTAAATAAAAAAGATGAATACTAGACCTAACGTGATCTACCATGGTGTCGTAGAGCTGCCACAGTTTCGCCTGATTCTTCAAATTCTGATTAATACCATAGTTTGTAAAAATTCTAGTATTACTTTTCAATTTTGTTGTTTTCCCCCAAAATGAATGGAAACAGACAATTTCATAAAAGAGTTTCAGGGGAATGAATAAAATGTCGAGCGGTTAGAATTTTATGACTTCACTTCAAAGGTCGGAAATTTGAATCCCACCAACACTAATTCGTATTCCCCATATATAATAGTGTAAGTTTAATCAAAAAATAAAAGAGTTTCTTCTTCTGTCAAAAAGCCAACCGTGACAATAGTACTGGGACAGAAATTTACAACGGTGCTCTCTAAAAACAAACATCCTTTAATATAATAAACAAGGAGCATTCGTTATGTGACATTAATTAAGTGGTTTTTTTTTTTTTTAACGGCAATCAAGTATGCAATATGCACTTCCAGTTTGGCCTTTCAACTTTTATTTTCAAAAATTTTTAGGCTTGCGTAGTGGAAATGCAATATACGGAACAGTGAAAACGGAGAAAAAATTGACTGATGCTCTCTTCAAATTTCATATAAAACGGTCCTTACTAGCATCCAGTCCACCATCCTCCTGGAACACTAAGAAATTTGAAAATGAGCCTTCTACCCAGGAAGTGGTCTATGGCATATACTAACCAAAAACTAGGCAGACTTAACAGAAAGAGTGGTATCTATTTACTTCTAATTAATCGGGCACAAACATTTACAGGCAGGGGGAAACAAATGAACACTTGTTCAAATGGCACTAGCAGTGATCATACATTAATTCAAATGGCACTAGCACACGAATTCCACATCCAAAATGATCCGAAACAAAGAAAAATGTTATTGCCGAAACGATATCATAAACTTGGCTTTTTGCTGGAATGGGGATGAACTTTACACAAGTGAGATTTATGGCTTCGACATGACTTCATGTGAAATAAGTTGCTCATGGATCTGTCTGAACTTTTCTTTAAGTCGTTTTATCTGCAATATCAATACACTGTTTGAGAAAACAGGAAAAGAATGCTATGCTTAAGTATATCGTTGGCCTGAAGATGACAAATATGTACAAATACCCGTCTAAGCTCAATTTCTGTTTCGCGTTTCTGTTGTCCCAGTGAATGGCGCAAATTAGTAATGTCGAAAACATTATCCAGATCATCCTCAAAAGCAGATCCTAAGTCCTCCCGGAGAAGTGCAGGTAATTTATCAACAACAGGCATGAGGAGAAAACAGTTGAACTGCAGAAAAGCAGCCAAAGCCAATGATGCAAAAAAATTGCCAAAAACATACATCAGAATACAAGAAAGCATTCAACTGAAATGACTGCATCATTTTCATGGAATAAGGAATATATAAATAATTATAAAGAAAAACAATGAAAGAAAGAAGGGATCACAGAGCAAAAACTGAGTACCACGAAACAAGAATTATCCATCAGTCTTCCAAATGTACCGAAAAGATAAACTAATAGAAATACACACCTTCAACTCTGCAGATGCCAAAAAATACTCTCTTATCCCATGGAAAATCTGTTGAACCAAAGCATAGACAATCCTTTCAGAAGAAGGAGCAAGCCTCCTGTTCCAAAGTGTGCTATCCAAAAGGTCAGCCAATCTTGTCTCTGTTGTCTGAACACTCCCACTCGAATCATTCCCTGAAGCCAAATGACTGAGCTTAATATCAGGCCTTGACTTACTGTCTTGCTTATCACCAGCCACAGACAGAGATGATAGCTCTTGAGAAAGATTGGCAGCTATTGGGCCACCACCCACGGCAGACTGTTCTGATCCACCAAATGAGTCTAAAAACTGACGCAGTCCAGCCCGATTCTGTAAAAATTATATAGAGTGGGCAGTAGGCAGATAGATAAGAAAAGAAAATTTTGAGAAAATATAAAGAAATTGTTAACGTTGCCTCCAAGGAGGGAGAAGACGATGGGAATGCAAATCTCATCACACTAGCATGTATGCAGTATAGGCATTTAAGCTGATAAATTTTGAGAAACATTGTCCGCTGAGATTTTAAGTCAACAATTCTTTTTTCAAGGCACAACAGCACAGTTTTCATCGTCTATATTTCATCAAACAACACCATTTACATCAAACCAGAACTCAAGTTTATGGTCCTACAGTCTATTGCATATATATATATATATATATACACACACACACACACACATATACATATACATATACATATACATACATACATACATACATGTTATAGCTTGGTATTAGCTAACTAAAATTTCCACAGGCAAAGGGAAAAAGGTTGAAGCATTAATGTCTGTCCTTGCAAAATCAATGAAATTTAAGTGAAAAGTGGTAAAAGTAATTAGAGTTACAAGATATAAATACAATTTCCAAATAGCAAAACCAAAAGACAGAATATCTGTTAGTTGAAAAAAATTCTGAGTTATAGTTTTCTTTCATCTAGAAACAGAGCAAACAGAATTATATATTTCAAATATGATTTCCTAAGACCATGACTGAATGAGAAGAGTTCTTTTATGATCGGTTGCAGCACATCTAAACAAAGTTTTTCCAAAAAAAATTATCTCAAGCCCCCTGCCAGATGAAACAACCATCAAACTAAACAAGGAATAATAGAACTCATGTCTTAACTATTGCCTGAAGACATTATAAACATTCACTTGATTAAGCTCTTTTAAGCAAACAAGGAATAATAGAATTCAATTGACTCAATTGAGTTTATGTTCAGTGAATAAGCAGATGATGAAACAACAATGGAAGGTGATTAAATGGTGACTGCTACCATATTGCAACTGAAGTGTGCAGAGATGCCCTTTGAAATGCTAAAGAAAAAGGAATAGTTGCTATTGTGGCTAACTTGTCAAACCTTATTGTGGAGGGACCATGTCACGTAGCGAGTAGTGCTGACCAAGTCCTCCATACATCTACAAATATTTAGGGACCATGAGAGTCCTTTTTTGTAATTTCAAATGAGAAAGGAAAATTGAAGAGCTAACATATCTTAAAGCCCATAATAACAAACAACATGGACAAAATAAGAGAAATGAGAAATTAAGTTCCATAAAATTCTGCCAGAATTTGAAGGTAACTCAATATCTGAGATAAGGGTGGCAATTTCTGACACAACTCGAAAACCCGACACAACCTAACCTGAAAATAACAGATTTGGGTTGGAGGTTCACGGGTTAGACCTGACTGACTCGCGAAGGAAAACAGATCGGGTTGGGGTCGACCAAACCCCAAAAAAAAAAAAAAAAAAAAAAAAGAACTTAACATTTTATAGCTTTGTTTCACCCATTCACATTCAAACATAAATTTTATTCATTGGATAATTAATCAATTAAATTGTAAGAAAAATTAAGAATTCTACCTAGGTTTATGAAGAATGAATTGTAAGAGGAATTAAGAGTATGTTAGTGAGTGACTTTGATATTAGTACGTACAAAAAATGTGTTTGATCATTTTTTTTGTGTGTGTTTTAACCTCTTTTCCTTTTCGTTTGTTCTTCTCCTCCTCCCTCTTTTTTTTTCGGGTCGGTGGGTCAACCCGCCAACCTGTTTCGGGTCGTGTTCGGGTTGGCTATTTTCGGGTTGGCGGGTTAGTAGGTTGGCTGTTATATTTGGGTCTCAACCCGACCTGCTAACCCGATCTGTTGCCACGCCTAATCTGAGAGACAGTAATCAGGAAGGTTTTGAAAAAAAAAAAAAAAATGGAAACCAAATGATATGATACAGTGAGTATTTCTACAAAAACAAAGACTGTATAGAGCCAAAGAAGAAAACATGCAGTAAAATGAGAAATAAGAAGCAACTGAATAGGCTAAGAAGGTGTCAATACTCTAGGGTGGCTTTACGGATTAAGATCTATGACAAAAGCAAGCCATAAAACCGTATTGTCTATTCAATCCATGAAAGAAAACAAGTTGGATTGGAAACTTGCAAATAAGAATCTGAAATCCTTTACACGATGTATTACATTCAGCATAAGTAGTACAAATTTTCACCAAAGCTGGGCTGACAATTCTATCAAACATTATACCAAGTTGGTTTTCTAACTCAATATATTCTGATACACAGGTTGAAAATCTAAAATAACAGGGCCTGCATAACATTGGAGTGAAAATCTACCAATAATATGTGATCCAATTGAAACCTGAAATGATTATGCTTTGTAGAGAACAGACGAGCTAAAACAGAAAAGTCAAAACAAATGAAGAACTTTACTTGTCACGACATGATCTTTCAGTGGATTCTGCAAAACTGTTGAAGGCAGAGGCAACCCGTCTCAGAAATACTTCATGGCCACTAAGATATTCGCCATCTTTCTGTTAGAAACCATTCAGAGTATAATGTTACACATCATCCAAGGAGGAGAAAGATTGGTGAAACAAGAACTGCACACACTCGTACCTGAAGAAGATAAACAGAGATGGGAAGCAATCTCTTCAGTATGTGCAACAGCCTGCTTCCCAACTATAGGTTGAAAAAGAAAGAACGTTATTTTTGGTCACATATATATCTAGGAAAAGAAAGTAGAAGGTAAAGAGGACAAAATCAATTTTAATACAACTGTCCAGTGAAACTTCTCATATTTCAGAGGAATTACTAACACAGAGAGCTATTTAAATACTTTTAGTCTGTACCAAATATGTCCCCCCCCCCCCCCCCCCCGGGGGAGGGGCCCCAAGGAGGGGAAATTCAGCATCATGATCATGCATTGTGATACCACACCAATTTGTTCAACAGATTTTTTACATCCTTGTGATGTTACGTGTACTATTAGCATCATCACATGCAACATACATTTGAATTAGGACCGTGGGATATAGTTAAGCAATAAGAGAAACCCTGACCAGGTAAAAATTCCATAAGCCATCACTGACAGAAGGAACAAAGGTTAAAAATTCCATAAGCCATCACTGACAAAAGGAACAAAGGTTAATATACTAGATAAAGGTGGGAACCAACCTGATGAAGAAAAGGCTCAAATGTATCACGAGCTTTTGCAACAGCAATCACACAAGCTGTCCTAAATTTTGAAAGGGAAAATAAATGAAGAACAAAAACCTTCAATAGGAAAAGAAAAGCAGCATCCTAGAAAAAGTAGTACAAGCATAACCCAGAACCCATGGGTACCTAGAGTAGTTTGTTCCATCATGTATGTCTTCAACTCCACATGCATTTACAATTTCTTCACGTGTAATTGGAGGGCATTTGGTTCCTCCGACAACAAAACGAAATTCAGCCATTGCACGATGATACTGAGCACCTCCATAAAGACGCATTCCTGCATTCTATGCATGCAGAAAGAGCTTCTCTGGATGAGTTTAACTGAGCATACCTTAAGACACAACACTCTAAATGTACTGATAATGAACTCAGGTATCTGACGAAGAAGCAAGGAGACAAACTTCTACTATTAAACAACAATAAAGAGGGCCTGTGATTCCCTTTGTCCTAACACGTGACAAAATTTCAGTTTAAACACAGATCAAAACTAAAACTTTGGAAATTTTCAGAGATTATGTGTTATTTACAATGAAGATGCACGTTTGGAACAATATCCTTGAAGCATCCGTCAAGTATAAACATTTTTGCAAAGCAGAAAAGCAGAGGCATCTGGTACAACTCAAATAGGCATACATTGCGACACAATTAGACTTACTGGCATCAACTTGTGTGGAAACTGATGACCATCACTTCCAACAAATGTTCCTCCATTGACTCTCTCATCTTGTAGAGTTTCCCCTACAGCAGAAAATGGCAGAGCTGATTGATAACAAGACTTTGGTTTGAGTAATCAATTTTCAGATATAACATTTATCTTTGGAGCTTGAAGGATAAATTGGGTGAACTATTGCATGCAAGTTACCAACACCAGGTGAATCAGTCTCAAGAATCTCAAAGTTGACATGGGCATTGAATTTGGGATGGAGGATAATTCTAATTAGAAAAAAGCTGAAGAAGTTATAAAGTGAGAAATATACACCATTGGAAGATTGTTCACACCCCAAAAAGTAAAAGAGAATGCTAATCTAATGCTGAAACCAACCCACATGTTCAATATGCAAACAATGTTGTAAGTTAGGAACATCAAGACGATTACCAAATTTATCAGGTGGAGCAACAACTGTCCCTTTCAACAGCAGTGACAACTGAACAGGAAATGAGAAACCAATCAGAAAACCAAGGGACAAAAGATTTCTCAACAATCTAAACACCAAATACCTTGAAAATGAAAGGCAAAAAGAGCTGTTAGACCAGACAACTCTATGTAAAATGACAACAAATCAAGTTCAAGCATTATGCCCTGATTCATGTAAAAAATTTACTTCATGATAAGTCAAATCCATTCTAAAAGTAGTGAATAGATGTTAGGTTCATTAAAAATAAATGTCAGGTACACACTAAAATTAACCTTGGTGAGGAACAGGTCATGGAAAGCTCGCCCTTTCTCCTTCAGTTTTACTTCATCCAAAGTGCTGTTAAAAATTTGAAAAGTGACAATTGTTACAAAAAGGTTGAAATCTCATTATATGTCCATTAAGACACACATGAGAGAGGAGAACTAACAGAAAAAATGGATCTCTATTTTATTCATCTCAAATAATGTTTCATCAGCCCTAATTCATGCAGACCTCATTTGGAGATAAGCTACAGACCTTAGCTCCTGATTTATGTCATTCAGCTTCCTTGTGCTGCTCCGATATTCTTTTTCAAGAAGTGGAATAATAAATGGTACACTATCCATGTACCTTGCAACACATAAATCTCAATCAATCAGTTCCAGCATCTAAAGATTCATGTTAGTCATTTTCTTTCTTTTACAAATGCTCATAATTAAAACTTATAGTCAAGGAATTTTACCTTTTCTGCAGTAGTTCTTCCAAGAACAGCCGAAGGCTGCTAACTCCTATTCTGCTTCTTTCCTGTTTTGTGAGTGATCTACCCAACTTATCCTCTAGTGCTGCTACATCCTCCATTTCTCTTAATGAAATAGCCTGGAACAAGCAAAATTGGCCCACAAAAATAAGAAAGTATTGAAAGATCCATAATATCTCTTTCTGTAAGATAATCAAGTGCTGCAAGAGAAAAACTTATTCACACTGCATTACTAGGCTATTCTTTCACCATTGACCAAAAGGGGATCTTGGCTTGAACCATAACAAAGTATAAGTAATGTGCATTCACCAAAAAAGCAGGCCAACATTAGTTAAGAACAGACAAATGTCAAGGGAACTGGCAACAAGACCTGTTTCTTATAAATCAGAGGCCAAAAGAACTTAAGATGTGGAAAAAATACACTGCAAGCATTATGAAATAAAAGGTTTCTGTTTGTGTAATAATAATGGCATGAAATTCATTACCACAGGCAATTGGTGGAGAGCTATATAAGGCCAGAAAACTAACCTGTTTAAATTCATCATTTGATCTATAAACTGATTCGTGTCCCATACCCACTCTCCCAGAAGGCACAGATGTGAAGAAGGGGGAATCACCTAGCATGAACCCATCAAGAGTAGATGCAGGTGGTGATAGAAATACTTCAACATCTGAAGCCCGTGCAAACTGAGGTATTTTTGTATCAAGCTTTGTTGCAACGACAACAGTCCTTGAAAGCTCAGGATCAATCTGCGTGTTGTTCCGAAAAAAACACAAAAAGACATTCAGCAAAACTTCAACAAATCAATGAGTGCGCAAAAAAAATCACTTTGCCACAACAAATACAATTGTGGCTTTTTGAAAAAAGGTTAGGAGTAACAAGTTTACACCTGCATTACTACCCTCCTAGTAGTTGCATTGCTCCAATCATTGCAATCCTCAAGACATAGAATAATAAACTCCTTGTGCTGCATCTTTGCTCGCACTAGAGATTCCACGGCACGAGCTTGAGCCTATTGTGCACATGGACTCAAATTTTACCACCTTGACTAACAAAGCAACAAAAAGGTATACAAATGGGCATAAGAGCAGACCTGTAAAGCCCGATTTTTCCGACCTGGGGCAGGAGCAACAAGTCCTGGAGTGTCTATAATGCTGAGGTTGGGACAATACTTATATTCCACTCTGATTATTATTTCTTTAGCTGAAAACTGACAAGGTTCCTTCTCCAATCTCATGTTTTCAGCTTCAATGTATGCCTAGAACCAATTGGAGCTTGAAATATTATAAAGGATCATGTATCTCTGTCGTAATAAAACATTTTATTTCTATCGAAAATGCTTACCAAACATAATTCCAGATGCATGTGGAAGGCACAAAAAAATTTACACAAAAAATACAAATTCACCTTTTAATACTAGATTTACTTATGATAGTACATCAAATGCACCAAATGCTGCACTTTACCTCAAAGGTATAATTCAACCTTGTATAAAACGGTTGAAGTAACATGTTTGAAGAAACTTTCATGAAAACATTCTAACATAATATATTAGAAGCTGTGGCTTAATAATGGACATAGCACTAACATATAACCAAGTGGAGAAAAAGTTTTCTGAATTTTTGTATTTATAAAATAGTATAATCATAAAATCAAATAATTCTATTAAGTTTTTCAAAGTCAAATGTCTTAGATCTAAGGCAACTATCTACCCTATAGCTCAATTAGGCAACCCTACTCGGTTACTTCTATTCCTTGTTCATTTTAGTTAGGGAGAGAGAAATGGATAGGTCTAATGATATCCAAACGTCAAGTGCTATCTGGTCTGCTGAAAGTGGAAAACACGTACTTGGAACCGCGTCTTATCCTCCTAAACACAACTTTTCATTCTAGAATATCGTTACTAAGCTTCCTTACTCGAGACCTTGAATTTCTTTTGCACATAATGCGGCGAGGACTAGATTAAATGACATCTTCAGATCTCCAATACGACTATTTTACTTCAGGGAATTCACAGTTACTCGAGAAAATACATTATCCTTTCATAGACAACTGCTACATTCCAAAATCAAAGGCATCTTCAACCTAGCCCAGACCTTCCTTTTGAGGCAACAATAGACCACAAGTCCATCAATATGTGCTTCAGGTGTTCAAATAAACTAAAATTATCATATCAAACTCAATTTGGTAACACTCATTTTCGTTAAATAACAAGGAAAAACAATACATCAATTCAAGCCAACTGCATTAGAAACAGAATTTCAACAAATGGGCCTCTAAATTCTTTAACTAACAATTATGAACTCCAATTAAACATAAGGAAGAATGTTTTAGACCTGAATTTCTTGGAGTGACAACTGTTGGTCAATGCAGGGGTCCAACTCAGACAACAGATGACAGAGAGGTGAGTCACACTCTGGATTATACTTCATGTGAAGAGTAATGGGTCGGCGAGTTTTGGTCCCGCCACCGACGTGGTTGAACTGGAAACCCATGAGAGCCTCCACCAGCGCACTTTTTCCGTCAGTTTGATGTCCCACCACCAGCACTGCTGGCGCGTCGAACGGCGTCTCGAACTCCTGAGCCAAGCCATGTAGCTCATTGTACGCCTCGTATAGCCGAGCCTGTCCCTCTCCCAACTCACCGCCGGTAGCTGCCGGCGGCGATGCTGAAGGGTCACGCTCTTTATCCATTGAGCCAATTCCGCTGGCTGCAGTAGAAGGCAGAGTAAGTGTGTGTGTTGTGTTTTCAGTGGTTTGGGTTTTTTTTTGAATTTTTGGAAGTTGGTAAATTGGCAAGTTTGGAATGGGCTTTGGACTTTTGAGAGTTGATAATTACGTTGGGACAAGAATTCTTTATTTGGCCCAGAGAATTTATAGCCACTTCTTCTTCTGTATTTTTAATTGTTAAAAACACTGAGCATGAACCTCGTGCAGGATACATCTGAACCACAGGATCTAGTCTAAATATTGATTATCGTAAAAGTTAAATTTAGATAAATTAAATAATCAGAATTTAAAAGTAAATCCTTAATTGACTCTAATTTTTTAGGTTAAGAAATTAAATACAAGAAGAGAAAACAGTTAGAATTTTTTTTTTTTAAGGGAAACAGTTGAAAACATGATAGAACCTTTTTTTTTTTTTAAATCAAAAGTTAAAAGGTAAGTCCAAATAAGTAGTTGAGAACAGGCTTTAAAATTAAAAACAAAAATTTTTTTTTTTTAGTTTGCTCGCGATTTTTAAAAATTATGAATGATTCTAGTGCTTATATATCGAAAAACTATGATGTTTTTGACACAGTTTAAAAAGGCAAAATTGCTTTTACGGAATCCAAAAGAGAGAATGCTGAACTTGTGATACACACACATATATACATATACATACGTATACTTACACACACACATATCAAAGAGTTGCTCAATACTTAGTGCTAATTATTAGACAAAATAAATCAAAGGCTCTATATAATTGAGTGAAAGTTTTCAAAATCATAGTGTTACATGAGCGGAATTTCCTCGATGATTACTAAAATTCACTTCAATTTATGTGACTTCTTTGCAAGGTTTTACTTTTTTTCTTTTTTTTTTTTGGTAATTTCAAAATCACGTTATATGTAATAGTACTAAAATTCGTTTCAATTTATGTGACTTCAACACAAGGATTTAGGTAAAAAAAAAAAACAATAAGAAAATTGGGAAGGGAAAAAAATTTGTTTGACTTCTTCGCAAGAATTTAGGTAAAAGATGACAAGAAATTGAGAAAGGAAAGAAAACTTTGATTTCCTGGTATCATTAGTATCGTTATGGCAAAAATGATCAATAGTGTCGTTATTATAGTTCAGTTACAGGAAAGGATCATTTTTTTATTATTTATTTGTTAAAATAAAATCCAAAGGTTTTGTTTTCGCCCTAAAATTAATTAATCCTAAAACTAAAAGAGCCATTGCCATGTCAAGTTACAAACAAATTTAACATGTAACCGTTGAAAAGTTTTGCATACTTGGTTGAGATCATCTAGATGCAAAACATTGACCAATTGTGCTTTCTCTAATTGCACAGGGGAACTATCCCAGACATAAAAAAGAGGCAATCAACCGGCATAATACATCATGAGTAACGAAGAATTATAAAATACTACGTTTGGATGGTTATTTTGGTAATTTTTTTTATAAAAATTATTATAAATGTTTTAAAGATTTTTAGAGATAAAAAATAATAATTGAAAATCATATCAGAGTTTTCTACATGTTTTTGAAAAACAAAAACAAACAATTCCACACTAACTGATGAAGAACTCTGAATGTATGCATGTAAGAGAACAGTAACTGTCAATTCTATTCCTCTAAGCTATGGCCTACAAATAAGACTTCAAAATCGATGAAAAGTGTAAATGCAAATAGCCTGTCTGTACAGGGGAGTCATCGATGGGATAAATATGGACTGGATTTGTAGTGTCAACAGGCAAAAACTGAGCAATGATACCAGGTGGATGGTTCAAGAAATGCACGTCTATTTGGGGCAAATTTCGGTGAACACTGGTAATCTTTTCCTCAAAGAAGGGCCATAAAGAACACTCTCTACGTGGGCATTGACATCTTCCTTTGAGAAGGTTTTCTCACTTGAAGCAGAGGGTAAGTTAACCCCAATACCATCATCCAGGGGAGACCAATCTGTGCTTGAGAAGGCAGTGGAGGTGATCCCGTTGCCAGTGTCGGCCTTCTGTTCAAGATTGCTTGGTTTAAGTGCTCTTCCTAGCTTGTTCTTGCTGAAGTTAGGACTTGGAGGCAGCTCTTCCTTTCCTTGTACAAACTGTCGATTTGGGATAACAGAAGAAATCTATCTAATTTAGTAAAAGTATCGAATAAACAGGGCGAAGAAAGCTAGAAGACATATCGACATATGATTAGTAACATAGGTTTACTTCCAATTTGTGACATGTGGCATAACAATGTCAATTAGTTTAGGGGGTCTGGAAATGTTGTCAGTTGTGATAGCTAAAGCAATTGAGTCTTCAAAACGTCCAATATATTGCAAGAGGTAAAAGATGATGATAATGATGTGTAAAAAGTAATAGCCATTAATTCCTCCGTTTAACAAATCACAAACTACCCTTTTTAGGTTTCCCCTTTTCCCTTCCCCTTAACGTTTCAGAAAAAAAAAAAAAAAAAAAAAAATCACAAACTATTGGGCCTTGACTTGCTTCTCTTACAACTAGTCGTGGGCTCGAACCAGCTCTCCTTTCCCTTGGCCCAATCCATTGGGTTTCAAATAACAAAGATTTATTAAATTTTTTTGGAAGGAAAACTCTTAAATCCTTTCGTTTCTTAATTCATTATTGAGAGTTCAAACCAGCTGTATCTAAGTCAGAAAACCTTCGCTTGGCCATTCTATTGGGCCCCAAATAAAAAAAAAGATTTATTAAATAAATATTTTCTAAAATCTACATATTTTAAATCTGTTAAATCCTTAATCCATATCATTATTAAGGTTTCAATTCTCGGAGGAGGGCCAAGAATGTCCATAAAAATTAGCGGACCAATGAAGTCTTCAAGCATAAATAGAACTATCTATATCTAAGGAAGTATGCAATTAAAACTGTTAAATCTTATTTCATTCTTAAGAGTTCCAGTTGATTGCATTGATTTAATTTTTGTAGAGAATAAAACAGCTAATATTGATCAGACCAAGGCGTCTGCCATTTTCATACTTCTTCAAGAAACTAACCTTCAAAGAAAAATATTCTTACAAATAAAGTATGAATTAGAAAACTATAAAATAACACACTAAAACACACAAAACCTATAAAATAACAAGCATAATATTGATGGTGAGTTACAATATTAGACCTCCACCGTAGTCTATATTTGCAAATTCTTCTATGCATTCTCAGTTCAGTGGGAGACTTATCCACCTTGTGTTAGGCAACATATATTTGTAACATATATTTGTAATATAACAGTGATTGTTTAAAATAAAAAAAAAATGCTAAGACAGCATTGGGAGAAGAGAACAAACAAGGATTTGTTCCCAAGTCCTACCTACCAATCATATTTAGCCATAACTTTACTGTGATGCCGCATAAATATGTGGTCGACAAACTAATTTTTTTAAGTACCTTTTTCACCCGTCTCTTAGTATACATATATATTTATAAAATTTTTATAATAATATTTAAAAAAAAACAAATTTAACATGTTGAATGCGATTTAAATGCTTCATTTTTAGTACTCAATGGTTTAATCCATAAATACTAACAAAAACTTGGGAAAGGACCAAAAAAAAAAAAAAAAATCTATGCGGGAACCACAGAAGATTAGTCCACCAATCAATCGGGCCTATGATGGACGGCCCAAAGCTTACCCGGCTTTTGGACTCACACTTCTCCGCCTCGTAAGAGACGTTTAAGCTCTCTTCGAACGCCAGCGACGACGGCAGACTCCCATCGGATTCCGATGACGGCCGACTCATCCTTACGCCACCAACGCGTTGAGGAATATAGGACTTAAAAAACAAAATAATATTTTAACTAGAAAATTTCACCGCGATTAATAATTACTACTATTTTATTGATTGAAGTAAAATTGCAGCAATTGAAGCACCAGAACAAATTGAGAGAAAGAGGGAGGGAAGATTTTTATTGCACAAAACTTTTCTGCTGTTTTGCACTCAAAATTCTACCCTACGGCACTTAAAGTTAAATAAGACAAAAGAACCAATAAAATCTTTCTACTTCTAACACAATTAAAATCCTATGCAAACACTATTTCCTAATCCAAAATTATAACTAATCCTAATCTAATAGATAAATAACAAATCCAATTATTAAGCTGTTTTTAAGGCCAACCCTAATCCAATAATGAAATAACAAACCCCATTATAAAACTTAAAAAATTCTATTTGAATTTTGTTTAATAGTTCTAATGACTATTATTGGCTCCGTATCGATAAAGCATTAATAATACAAATAAATAAAATATTCTTCAAACGTACTTTTTAATTAATTTCTTATTTTTTTAATTACTCTTTTATCTTGCATTTGAATATTATCTATAAAAAAATTTGGATAAAAAAAAAAAAACCAATAACAATTTAAGCGCCAACATGAAAACCGGATGCTATCTGGACGACCAAGTTGGAAAATTCTCGATAGCAATCAGCAGCGGTGGTGATAAACTGACAAGAATCCTTCTCGAGTTCCGGAGCTCGAGAAAAGGTAACTGATCAGTGGAGAGAGATGGAAGACCGGACTCCTCAGATGATGATGATGATAATGAAATCCTCGGCAGACGAAGTTGTGCGGATTGAGACTGTTGAAGAAACATTGCCGTTTAACGACTTCAGCTCTGGAGCTTTCGTATTACTACCACAACCGGCTTGGCTTGGCCGAATTTATGAGAAAATCACGTAACAAAAATGAATTCAGACAATATTCGGCAAATATGTGACAATTGCAGAAGAACATTCATTCGGGTACATAAACCAATGATGGCCCTATAACAGTTTTTCTTCAGTTCACCAGACCATGATTATCAGACTTTTCTATACACAGTTCCAATGTAATTGGATTATCAACACTAGATTCCAATGTAATTGGATTATCAACACTAGATTATCAGGTGAAATATTTTCCTAGAATAATCTTAAAACTCGTTGATTGCGTTCCTCAGGTTACCCCCAAGTAATGACATAAGACCACCACCATGGACCCTTCCTTCCGGAACAAGGAAACTAGATTGGCTGTTGCTGCCATTGCCATTCCCAACCCGAGTGTCCCTTTCCTCTAGCTTCTCGGTACTCAGTGGTGATGATGAGCTCCCCATCATCGACAAAGGAACCAACACGTGAGGAGGTATGAGTTGTTGCCTTTTTGCTGGTTTCTCAGGAGAGTCTGTAGATTCCGAATTCATGCTTGTTTCTTTACATGAATAAATTTTATCGACATTACTTCTCAGTGTAGATGAAGCAGCAGATACCAATCCATGGAAGAGACCTGGTCCGATCATACTGCCTTTGTTTGCCTCCTGTCCCTGAACCAAGCTACTGTGTGCAGCACATAGCCCACTCTTTCCCCTGGCAAATTTTTCACATTTTCCACCTCCCCAGTTGCACCTCTTTCCACCACCATGAGCCTTGCAGAAGTCAGTGCTACCTTGAGCACTCTTTCCGCAGTTTTCATACTTGCAACGCTTCCCTCCTCCATGCCTCACACAGCAATCAGTGCGGCCACGTGCACTCTTGGTACATCCTGGAACGGAACACCTCTTCCCACCGCCATGAGCAACACAGAAGTTTGTGCCTCCATGAACACTTTTTGGGCATATCCCACCCCCATCAAAGAGGCAGCGCTTTCCCCCACCATGTCCTTTGCACAGAGGTGTGCTTCCCTCGGCACCTTTCGTACACCCGGCAAATATGCATCGTTTTCCACCCCCATGCGCTTTGCAGAGTGATGTGCTACCTTGGGCACCCTTTTTACAACCTTGGAATTGGCAACGGCGTCCACCACCATGAGAGATGCACAAACCAATCTGCCCCTCGGCACTACGCTTGCAACCTTCAACCTTACACCTCTTTCCTCCACCGTGCCTGATGCAAAGGCCTGACTTTCCTCTTGCTGCTTTGGTGCACCCTCCTAGATAGCCACACCGTCTCCCACCACCATGTGCTATGCAGAAGTCGGTCCTTCCTTCAGCACTTTTAGTGCATCCTAGTTGCTGGCATCTCCTCCCTCCACCATGGGCCTTACAATAGGCTGTCCGGCTTTCAGCACCTTTGTTGCATCCTGGCTTTTGGCACCTCTGCCCACCACCATGGCCAATACAAAGGCCAGTTGCTCCTCGAGCTCCTTTTTTACACCCAGAATATTTGCATCTTTTGGGGTTGCTGGTCTTGCGATCTGCTGATGTTGTAGACCCAGAAGTGGTGCTCCTTGAATAATCAGAGATAACAGAAGGTTCAGAGCTTAGTTGAGAGTTATGACAATGAGATTTTGCATCAAGTTCTAGCACTTCTTTTGTTGGAGTCGAAATTTTGTCATTATCAACCCTTGGTTCGATGAAAAATGTAGTCAGATAGCCACCTGATTTCTTGGCTGATGTAGAACCCTCATCAACAACAGGGATCAAGATTCTCTTACCACCAGAGGATACCTGATCAGAATGACGAGGTGTATTCATAGGACTGTGTGTTGAAACTGAGTACTCAGGCACGATGGAAAGATCATCACTACCCCCAGATAGACCTAATTTGAGAATTGAATCCCCCTCAGATGACAGCCCATGTCTCAACATAGCTGTAATTCCTTTCTTCTGGTTAGCTCCAACCTGGTAGTTATCTGAGTATGCACTGGGTGTTGGCCCCAATCCAAGCACCAACTTGCACCCATCATCTGGAGCATTTGTATGATTGACCCAATTGCCAGTATTGTTGTGATTTCTCCCAAATCCCGTGCTTTTACTTCCTCCATAACCAAAGCAATCCAGTCGCAAAGTAGTGTCATTAAAATTGTTTTGTTTGAGCTCAACAGTTGAAGAGAAGAACATTGCGTTCCTTTGAGAATCCATTACTGCTGATCTTAAGCTGTCAACGGATGAGATGACCAACTAGCACAAACACATTAAGAAATACTAATCGGAATCTCTATATATATCAGCAAGTGAAATGCAAATAAAAGAAATCCTAACAAGCTACACCCACCACTCACAAATCCCGAGGTATCTGATCTATCCATTATATAGAATCTCTCAACCCCGAATCTTTAACCTCTTAGATTTTTCCAGCCTCTTCACCTTCATATGCAGACTGTCATGGTGACAGAAGTGAAATAGACACAATTAGGGCCTCTTGCTGGAAAGTCCTCAAGCACCTGGCAACAGCAGAAAGACAAGTTCACAATTCTTTAATACCGAAACACAATTAGAGTGAGGACAGGTTTAGTAAGAAATGCTAATAACAAAAAAGCAACTAGAGTTAACTTATTATTTGAGCCAACAAACTAAAAGAACAAATACAGAATGGAAAGAAGAAGAAAGTGCCATCAAAACATACCAAAATATTGAACCTTCAGAACATCTCTATAAATAAAAAAGTCAATAACAGCAAAAGGAAAAGGAAACATATATAAACTCTTAAAAAATAAGTCCAATAGCAAACAGCTAGTGTCTGGTCTAATCAACTAACTGAAAGTGAAAAACTATACTGGGTGGGAAAAAATTGGAACCCCTGGGCATCTATTGCAGTCTTTAAAAGATTTAGTTTTGAAATCAGACAGGATTGGAATTTTTCCAGCACGCTAAACTGATAAAACTTAGTGAGACAAAGAGGTGATTCTAAGGGAAGGGGATTGATACTTGCCGCCAATATTTAGAACCATTGGGCCTTCCACCAATATACATGACATAAGATAACAATGTCCTTTTTCATCAATATAAAATCTTTATAACTATCTGTCTTGTCCATCGAAAGAACAATCGTTCAGTAAAGTTCCTAGATTACCATCTAAAAATTCAAAAGAACCAATTGGTTACTTATCTTATCCAACCAATTTACCAACTACTTAGAACAATTATTTCATTTCTCTCTAGCTTGTCAAGTAACTGCTCTGATAAATCATAGTTTTGAAAGAAATGTTCCCAATCCTGACAGCTTATTCTGCTCCATGCTAACCACTGGGTAAAAATAGCAATAGCCCAAGAAACATTTCACTCGCCATACAATAATTTCTTAGATATTCAAGTCGTGTAATTCTTCATTTGAAAGTCAAATCAGTTCATTTGCAATCCGTTAATCCACATGAACTCAACACATAAAGTGAATCTACAAATCAGATTGTTAAAAGCAGGAAAACAAAAGAATAAGTCTCAAATTCCTCGGTTTGTCAGGGCATCTCAAATCACCAGCAAAACTGATGCTACACATTGCGTAGGACATCAAATCAAATAAAAAGAAAAACAAACGAAAGTAATCAAGAAATCAACATCACCTTATCAAGAAACTTTCCAGAAACAAACTATTGAACTGATGGACAAGAGCAGTTTTTTAACAACTATGGTAAAAATTAGAGAGAGCCCACTAGCCGACAAACTAATACTCATCAAACTCGGGGACTCGCAAAACTGATTAAATTTTCAGTTACTGCACCATATTAGTTAAGGCATAATCAGTAACTTTCCATGAGAAAATCTAAGATAACAGACCTCGAAATTTCTATGAGAAAATCTCACTTAGGACCATGTTTATAGAAGCAACCAACCATACTAAGGTAAATTATCTTGTCCACCTAACCACTTGAAACCCCGAAAACTATTCAATCAAAATAATGACCCTTTTGGCCATGTCTAGTAATTCTTCAAGATTACAAGAAAAAAATAGAACGAAAAGCAGGAAAATATCATCAGATATCCAAATAATTGATAACTAAAAAAAAACCAGAACTTAATTAAATGCATAGAATTTTAAAAAGCAGAACTTCATAAATAGCAGCCGCCGTCAAGTACATGAACCAATAAACCAAAAAAAAAAAAAACAAAAAAACAGAGAAAATACAAAAGGAAATACCCTTCAGAGGAAAACAACCAAAAGAGTTGCTAAATCTGTGAAGCCATTGAAGAGAACCTTAACCCACGAATCTAGACAGAAACAAATGAAAAAAGAGAGAGCTTACAAGTCTACAACTTGAACTTCAACACCACAAAGTAAGAGAGAGAAAGAGAGGAACTCATAATTAGCTGTTTTGAGGTGATTAATAGTCGCTTAATTTGATTAATGCCAGTCCTAATTTGAATAATAGTCGCTTACTATGATTGTGAAGTTACGAGAATGGCCTTTCCGTCAGCTGCCTAACAACTGTTTTTATGCTCGGGTCTGGACAGACGATTTTTTGATTACTTTTTAGTGAAAGCGACGTGGTTACTAAATTGACTTTTTTAGCCTAGGTTAAGCGGATCTTTGGACTGATGAACGTGGGTAATTTTGTCTTTTGGATGGTGTATGTCGTTTTCGGGTGACGTGAGCTGGGTTTCGGAAAATTAGTGGTGGAGGTGGGGTTGTCGTGGAGCGCCCTAATAACCTGACCGATGAAAAGAAGATGTGTTTCGGCTTAGAAAAATCTGGTGACGTCAATTGAGCTGGCGTTGTGTAAACACATGGTGCCGGCTCCTTGGCTTGGACCGTTTTGAAATTGGCTTCATTTGATTCATCAGCCATTCTTTTTGGTTTTAAAAAAATAAAGAAGTTTTGATAGAATATGATTTCTCATTTTAAGGTTAGGGTTACAATAAATTTTACCATAGTTTTTTAAGTTAACAAGAGATTGTTGACAATAGATCTCGAGTTCACATTTTACTCCAATTTTTCTGTGGTAAGCTGTTATCGTCAACTGAGCAAACTGTTATCTTATATGTTTCTAAAATCATTCATTCTGTTTGGATGGTTATTTTTTGAGATATTATTTTAGAATATATTATTGTACCAATTATAAAGATTCTCTTTGGTAAATGTGTATGTGAGGTAAAAAGGTAATTGAAAAAGTGTTTAAAATTTTCTAAAATTATGTTTTTTAAAAACAATTACAAACAAAATAAGTATGTTGATTAGGATATGTGTTACCAGGGGCTTATCGGGAGAAATTTGAATTCCCTTCCCCTTGGCTGATTCCATTTCCCGAAAAATGACAGTGCTTGAATCCCACATTGGGTCACTAATTCTAGATTAAGGGAAAAAAATTGATTTGATTTTGTATATGACCACGACAAAGCATGTTATACTCTATAAATTTCTTTAGGGCCATTGATACTTTTGGATAAAATAAAGGAGGGTTGAAAATTTTTCCTATGTACTTATCGATAATGAAAATTTAGCTAAAAGGAGTTGCTTGTTAGAAGGTTTTAAGGGAGTGAATATTTACCCTTAAGATCCTACTTAAAATTATTGTGTGGCTTTTTTTCAAAGCCGTTCCTATGTCATAGTAACGATAATTTTTATTTATACTCTTTATTATTAAGGACTTGGTTATGACTGTTTCAAATTTGAAGAAATAAAATGATAAATGTGGTGACCAAATTCGGGTGAGGTTGGATTGATTGACCGAGCTTAATTATTAATGTCTCCTACAACAAAAATAACATGAGAAACGCGTGGCCTCTATGTGTCTCCAATGCTTAAATTAGTGAAAATTTAAAGTGGCTAAAAGAGTAGAAGAACTCGAGAGACTAGTAGTAACAGTAGAGTGCACATGCTTGAGAATAAGTAAGAAGTATTTATACCTAATGGAGGAATGCCCAAAATTGAATCCAAATCTAAAAACTTTTGTTGAAATAAGTCAGCGATGTTTGGAGTAAGTCTAGCTAGGAGTAGATCTAGCACTAACAATATTTGGATAGCACCTATCACATTAATTAAATCTAGTAAACTTCGAGATTAGAGTTCAATCGTTGTCTCAAAAGCTCAGCAGCTATTAGCCTGATTCTGAATCATCTACCATTTCTCAATATGACAATGTCTAACTGAGGTGTGTTTAAGGCTAAGTTGATTTTGGCCTCCATAATAAAAATATATTTTTTCAACACCTTTACTTACTAGAGGCTCTGCTGACTTTATCTTTTGAGGTGTGCTTAAGGCAAAATTGATTTTGGCCTCCATAATAAAAATATATTTTTTCAACACCTTTACTTACTAGAGGATCTGCTGACTCTATCTTTTGAGCATCATGGCGATATTTATTTATAGATTGAGAGCATCATGGAACCTTAACTTAGTTGCATTATTTTTGTTCACATGAAATTGTCATATGACGTGACAAAGAGGCTAATAAATTGATGTTGGTGCCCTTTCGCTCTTGCTTTAGGACTCACAAGTCGGAACAAAAAGACAAAAGAAATAAACACAATGATGAATTGATTGAAACATGGGATACCATTGACTTTATGTTAAAAAAACAAAGAAAGTTTCAGCTCAAGCTAAATAAACTCTTGAAGCCCCCCAAAGGGCTCGGCTAACATTAATAATTAAACGTGGAAAAAAGGATGACATCCTCCCACAAAATTCCATAGCCAACCCATTGGAAAGAAGTTGCAAACTAAAAAAAAAAAGAAAGAAAAAAATTTGATGAAGTGCGGTTGATCTGTCATAACTCAATAATTGTCCTTGCACTCACACTATTCTCTCTCTACACGAGGCAGCTCCACTCCCCGTTCGCTGCATCCGTTGAAACATTATTAAAATTACGTTGGAATCAAGGCCGCATATGTCATCCTCTGATTGGAAGATTCCGCAATTATATAGATTCCAGAATCGACAAAGTACCGTGCTTATCATAATACACAGCAGAGATGGATGTATGGACGGCCTCGATTTTAAGTTTTAACTAACCCCAATCAGATCCGTGTTTGTGCGCGTTTCGAGTGCGTTCACTGCGTGCACTGCGTGAGAGAGAAAAGTGAGAGTGAAAGACTGCTTGGTTGGTTGTTTGTTTCTTTCTTTCTTTGCACAAATGCACGATTTGTTTTACCAATAGTAGAACGGAACCAGTGTAGCCGCCATTTGGCATGGACCATGGTATTTTAATTTTACCTACCTTTGCAATGAGGTGGTTGTTAATAATTGGTTTGGTTTAATGGTCAAATAGCTCATTGGTTTGGGATTAGTCAATTTCGGTTTGCTAAACGGCCTTACAAACTTAACCAAAGTAAACGATTTAACTGTTTCGTCACTCGGCTAGTCGGTTGGAACTTTCAACTTATGTTTCTCTTCTCTTAGGAAAACCAATTATTTGCTTTTAGACCACTACAATTCAGATGTGCCCGCTCATCGATTAATTGATATTTCCACTAATCAACCAAAAAAAAAAAAAAAGTCAAACTGATGACAGCAAACCCAAGAACTATGTAACCAGATTTAATTGGGTAGGTAAGTGAGTTACTTAATTATTCTAATTAGAGGTGTTAACTGAGGTGTGTTAGAGGTGTTAATGAACAGTCTATAGTTTGGCTCGAGCTTCCGTTAATTGTGCTAGAATAGCTCGTGTAATAAACGAGCTTGAATTCAAGCAGTAAAAGGTGAGTTCAAGTAGCTCAAAATATATGTATTAAATGTTTTATATAATTATTAATCTATCCATACCAATTAGATATGAATTTTGAGTTCAAGCTTGATTGTATTTTCACAAGTACCTCGAGTCAAACTCAAGCTCCCTCTAAAATTAACGAGTTAAGCTGGAGCTTCAAATTAAAAACTTGAGCTCGATCTCAAACAGCAGTAATGTTAACAAACTTGAACTCGAGTTCGGTAGTATTCGTACTTGGCTTGTTTCGTTTACACCCTAATTCCAATGCGCATATTCTTACCGTAGACAAAAAAACTAAAACTGGTACTCTGTAATACATATTCTAAGTCCTTAACAACTAGACTACATGATGGATGAAGCATACAAGTAGTCCTACCATTGACTATTATATTAGTTACTCCAATCAATTTTTTCTTAAAATTCAGCGGTTATCCCTCTATAGAGGTGCTCAAAAAACGTAGCATGAATCATAAAGATTATTTTTTGTCCATTTTTCAAAAAAAAAAAAAATCCAACTATAAGGGAGTAAACTATAAGTTTCTAAAATATAGGAGGTAATTTCTAAGTTAGCCAAATTACAAAAAAAAAATTGAGTAGTTTATCCAGAACTGTACGAGGTCGAGAAAAAGCTCTATGAACAAATAGATTGGATCAACTTAGAAGACAAAAAATAAAAAATTTAAGTTTATAGTTCACAATTTTTAAGCATGAAAATTTACATTACATTAGGACCAAGTAAATGTGTAAAAGATGTTCAATTTAATATGGAATAAGTAACACACAAAGGTATGTAAACTGCACCGTATTTTGGACAAAATGCACTGTGGTTAAGGCATGTTCACCTACATTACTAGTTTCACAAATTAGATAATAATAGCACTTAATTAAGCATTCCAAATGCTAAAAATTCACACCTAGTAAAAAAAATGGTCATATCTAACTTCTGTCAAACTTAACAGTTTAGAAAACATTTGTGATCAAATTAGGTAAGACCTATAAAACGTGGCTCTCAGTAGGTTTAAAGTGTCATAGATATCGGTATTGCATACAGCAAGATCATCCCTGTTCATAAGTTTTGATTCATTTTGTTAGGTGGATACCAAGTTACAGAATATTCAATAGATTCACACATTACGAGTTTGAGATTGATTTCCAGTATCAATAATAATTTAAATCGGCCCCAATAGGTAGGAATCTTTGCTAGTGAAGTAAATACAAAGGAATCAATTTGAAAATTCAACCATCTAACTCATTTGATTAGTTATATCATTGGAAATTTATAATACTTGGCAATGGCTTGAAAGAGACCTCTTATCTATTCTAACATTAGTTTTAGAACCGAAGCAACTATAAATAAAGAAAGTCAAGCGTTTTCATGTTTTGCTTTTAGTTTTACTAAGCTAATCAAGTGACATATTTATTTTTTAATTAGTATGATGACGAATAACAAATTACTATGTTGATGGTATCTAAGTGACAGAACACGGTTAGTTGGTGGTGGTGGCGGCCAATACTAAGTAGACCTTGTGCAAGGAAATTATAATATGTCAATTATTAGTTTTAAATTCATTGAAGTAATAAAAGCATTGGGATCCAAGAATAAGAAGTTCAAGGACGAGTACTCCTCCCCATCTATTACAAATTAAGTATTATATAATCTCATGGAGTCATCTGTAAAAATTTTTGGTGTCACGCTCTTGTTAAGTTACTTTTGATAAGACAAAGACACGTGTTACCCTATTAGGTGATATAACATGAATATAATACCACAAAATTTAACAGAGAACCAATGCTGTCTAGAATGGTTGACAACATAAAATGTCAAGGGTGGTTGTTTCTTCTATTTGCTTGGCACCAAAATTCGAACTTGGTTTCCAGTTTTATGTTCATTTTGCTTTGAAATTTCACAAGCGTTATGAAGAAATTCAGACCAATAGGGAATCAAAGTCCAAATTCTCCACTGATGGTGCGTGATAAAGTAATTCCAAATCTCAGGATCTTGGTTCGTTTAGCTTTCGGTTACTTGGCATTTCTTTACAAGAAACCAGACAAACAAAAAACAGTATAATTTTGAATTTATCCATAGATGCCAGAACTCAAAACTCATTTGCCCCATGTCTAGTCACCTTTTTCAGGCCGGAAACATCCACTCATGACAGAATTCAAAACCCGGCCCAAAAGAATCAGTCAAGTTGTTCTTCCACATGATATGAATACAAGTAAATACATTGATTTTAGGCGTGTGATAAAAGATCGTCTTTAATTTTGCTTTCTTATCTGGTTTTGAAGATATCAGCAAAGGGAGAATTTGGATTAGTGGATTCTGTATATTTGGATTGTAAATCTCTACCCAATTCACTTGGTTGTTTGGATAACTCTTGAGAGTTTGAGATTTGAAATTTTATAGCCCATGAATTTGAAGGTCTGAAATTGCTGTTTTCTAGAGATACTCAAATTAAATTATTATTTCAAATCTTTCTTGTTCCAAATCCATTCGTTTAAAATCTTTCCGTGAATCCAAATCCCATCGATCCAAACGCACCGAAAGAGAACTTGAAAAGAGTACATCTCCAATTTCCATTTTTAAATTTCAATTTCACACGGGTTGGCCATTGAAATGAAAAATAATTGAGATTTCTTACAATTGTCACCATTTATTTATGGCTTTGATTATAATCTTGTAACAATTTCCTTTTTCTTTCTTTTCAAAAAGGAAAAAGAAACAATCATCATGTGGAATTCTTTATATCCTCACAGTCAAGGAATGCTTCAAATCTCCAACATGAAGTACGTGCTTGCCTACAGCAACTTTCCTGTTTCCTAGCTCATCAACGATGCTCAAATGCTTGCAAACATCGACATTGAATTTAACTAGCCCTTCTGTTTGTGGCGTCAAATGGAGCTTTTGGAAGTCCAACAAATGCTTTTTAGGTGCATTATGCACTGAGGGAGGACTGGAAAACAAGAACACTGTATGGCTACCACTCATGTTCCCCATATTTTTCACTCTCAGATGAATATTGAAGCCTAAATTCTTGCAGCTCTGCTCAACTGCATCAATGGACTTGCACTTCGATGAACGACAAACATGTCCCTCTTCCAGGGGAACTGAGACAACCTTGGGTGCTTGAACTAGGCTGTGCTTAAATGTAGAGTAGCTCAATCCATCCCCAAATTTAAAAACAGTTTCACCCTTGTAGAATCGATATGTTCTCCCCGGGTAACCTGTGGCAGGGTTTGGTCTCATGTTCATGTCTGTCATGTTGACCTTTTCAACATATGACTGCGGATACCATGTCATTGGTAGCCTTCCACCTAGCACAAAAACTACATTAGTAGTACCACTGCACCATTTATATTAGTTTAAAAGGATGTTGCACACTAGAATTTTAGGCTTAAAGTGATTTCTTGAACCAAAATTTCTCATTTTTAGCTTGAAGATGCTTTAGAAATAGAGGAAAGTAGTGAAATTCAGTTAAATACTGGGAAGACTTACCGGGATTATGCAAACCAAAAATCACATCTGCTAGTGCAGCTCCACCTGCTTCACCAGGGAAACCAACCCAGAGAATGCTTGTAATTTTAGGATTATCTTTTGCAAATTGCACGTCCCAGCCTCCACCTGACATTATAACGAGAATCACAGGTCCCTTGGAGACATTTGCAACCTCCGATATTAGAAGTGACTGCTGTCCTGGAAGAGTAATGTCTACTCTGTCTCTGGACTCTGTCTCGATTGTTTGATCAGAGCCCATTACCAGAACTACGGCATCAGCTGCTGCTGCAGTTTTCTTGGCATCATCTACTTGAGCAGTAGCACAGGCCACATCCTTACACCCTGCCTGGTATACTGTCGAAACTGAGGCTGAGAGACCTTGCAATGGACTCGTATATTTACATGGCGAACCTGCAAATTTCCTAAATGCTTCATACACATACTAAAGAATGACAATATCTGTACAACCTTATAGACTGGCATGAACATTGTTAGGAATCAAGGATTTTAACTAGTTTAGCAGCATATTGAAGGGAACTCAATGCATTTGCAACTAATTTTAATATTTGATCATGTTACGCCCTTGAAAGAAATAGAATACCTTCGTAATTGGCAAGCATGGTGTACGTTGCCTGAGCATTTGGTCCAATAACTGCTAAGGATTTAATGGCTGTAGGAGATAGAGGCAGTGATCCTGCAGAGTTCTTGAGCAAGACAATCCCCTGCCTTGCGGCCTCACGGGCAAGCTCCTGGTGTTCTGGGGTGCACACATCTTTTGGACCTAAATTTCCGTAGAGTTGCTTTCTTGGGTCACCATCAAAGAACCCAAGTCTCATTAACGTTGCAAAATTGTTTGAGACAGCTCTGTCAATTACGGATTCATTTACTAGTCCCTTGTTAACAGCAGATTCGGTGTTTTTGATCAGGAAAGTTCCACAGTTAAGATCCAGCCCTGATAATTTAGGCACAAATTGTATATATTTGTGATGTCAGCACGTAAAATACTTTTGTTAATAATATTTAAAACAAAGAGCATAAAATCCCTACAAATTCAGTTGAAGTTGCGCAAATCAATTCCATTCCAACTGTAATTTTGAGGGGGAAAAACCACCAAATCAGATGAATTTCAAAAGAGAGAAAAAGCTACTACATTTTGATCCTTCTAGACAAAAAGAGCATGACAGTTGGATAAAATTTCAATAATCATTATTTGAAGTTCAATTATTAAAAATTAAGTATGCTGACAATGAGAGGTTCACTTTTTATTCTGTGTGAAAAAGTGCTAAAGTGCTTGCTCCAGTTTAGCCCGTCCTAACCACCTGCTCATGATTATGATTACATGGTGATTCACAAGATTGCATAATTGACATGCAGAAATATTAAAATTACCTGCATTTAAGGTTAAAGCTGCTGTCTCTTCTGCTGTTTTGGTATAGTGTTGGTTGTAGAAAATTACATCTAAAGAGTCACAGTCAGTAACTATGTACCTATAGCAACAACAGATCATTATATTTGTGCTACCATTAACAACCCATATTTTCTAAGACATGATAGAAATTATAAGCAATAAACCATACCCATTCAAGTTCCATTTGCCGCGAATTTCACCTGCCAAGAGGTCTGGATCACCACAGGTTGGCTTGCCATTTACTTGGTTGTAGGAACACATGATACTAGCAACATTTCCATCAAGTACACAGCTCTTGAATGGGGGCTGAAATGTATCATCCAAGTCTTGTTGTGTAACCTAAATTCACCCAAACAAAATCAAAATTTTGTGTATAAGAATTTTCTAGCGCTGGTTTTTTATATAAACTCGGATAGTTCCAAAGTACCAAGGCGTTAAAGGTGTATCTCTGAATTCCTTTCCAATTATCCACATCATAAGCTGTATAATGTTTACAACAAGCAGCAACCTTGAGCCTGTTTTTATCACCGTCATCTGTTTGTTGTAAACCTCTAACATAGGCTGCGCCATACTTACTAGCAAGCGATGGATCTTCACCAGGAGTTTCATGGCCTCTTCCCCATCTGGGGTCGCGAAATATGTTTATATTTGGGGACCAATATGTCAATCCTGCCAAACCTACATTGTACATTGCTCTGGCTTCCGTGGAGACCACCTGTACACATTTTAAACTTCATACAATTACTTCACTGTGATTTAGTTCTTTTGTTTTGTCTTATTTGCCATCAGATAATGCAGCACTAGATCAGACAAAAGACAAATTTCTTTTACTAATGTAGCTTCGTAAATCATACTCTCTTCATTCAAGAGTGAACCCTAACACAATAATTATTAGTTAAGTTCGTATTGCCAAAGAAAGAAAATTAAGACAGATTGGCCGATGTAGACAATCCAACTAGAATAGCTACCTTGATAAAAAGTGCAGGCTGGAAAGCTTTAGTCCTCATGCCATGATGAGCAGATTGATAAAGCCATATTTACCCAGCGGTATTCATCAGTCCTATTCAGATTAACTAAGGAGTGTTTCACAAAACAACTCTTATCAATCGATCAAATCTTCCTGTGAAAAGCTGAAACTCAGAAGTGTACCGATCGTAACCTTAATGGGTTGAATAGACTTCCCAATTTGTAGTATGTAGGGTCCGTATGATGACAAATTACTATGCTTTTTTCCACAAAAGTGGATTTCATTTTCTGGCCATCTGTATTCAGCATAACCGATGCTTTTAATAAAGGTGCTACGATAATAAAATGATGGTGACGTGCGTATAAATTTTAAACCCACTATCCTGCTGTTTTATCATGTTTTTGCAACGAAGTGTGTCTTTTTCACACACATGTTGCTTTTTTCACATTTTCTCCGTCATTGTCTTTGAAAACACATATTTCAGTTGAATCACAAAAATGCTTCTAGACGAATGCTTGTATTAGTCATTTCACAAAAATTCTCACAAGCAAATCATTTCAATCAGTATATTACATCCGGAAAAGATGCTACATCATGGATTAAATCCAATGAACAGTACTCTAGGACATTAGAAAAAGGTGATCTTGAGTGAAGCCTAAAAAAATGGACATTCTTGAGCATTATTAAGTATGAAGATGGATAATGGAAATTGTAAATCCAATGCTATAAAGCAATGACAACAGGCCAGCGAAAGCTGTTGGAAAAAGTACCTTTCCAATCGTTTCAAAAAGGGATTCATTGAAAGAAGCTGCAGTTAGTATAACTTGAGGGAAACTGGTAGCAGCAGGGACCAAGTTAGTAAAATGTACTCCTGGACCAACATATGAAACTCCATGTAAAGCCTCAGACCACCATTGATATTTTGGAACTCCAAGCCTGGGTGCCCCTGCAGCACCATTCCCCAAGTTTGCAATTTTCTCCTGCAACGTCATCCTCTTCACCAGATCATCTACCCTGGATTTCACGTCCAGCGACTTATCGCAGAACGTAAAATTCGCTGATCCGGGATTGTTTGCAACATCACAGGCATAAACAGGAGCCTGAGCAAGAATTAATTTTGTATTCAAGAAACAATGAAACAATAAGCAAAGGCTGAAAACAATGGGAAAACAGTGCAAAACAGAGTGTTTTGCATACTGAGAGGCCATTGTTTTAGTGTGACTTCCACAGCAAAGATTGGGAATGCGTGTTTGTGTACAATCTGAAGTTGGTTTTATAGTGAAAACAAAACCATTGAGAGTGTAAAACACAAGTTGTTTTCTAGCAGCCCGTGATAGATAAGAAGAGTTTTTGGGTCCATTAATTGTGGATTGTTTACTTCTCTTGCTTGCTTAAAAAAATATTTGCAATTTCTCCATATCCCCCATTCTCTGTCCCATGAATTTGTGTGGACAAGGCGTATCAATACGCGAAAAAAATTTCCTTTACCTTTTATAAGTTCTTTGTTTGGAAGTTTTTTTGGTCAATGCGTGCTATGAATACAAAGAGAATTGTGCTTTAAGCAACATATAGTTGGATTAAAGTGGGAAATGCTGTGGTAAGTTGTGTTAAATGAGTGGTAAATTTTGTTATGGAAATGACAGTAAATTATATAGTAACATACTACAAAACACAAGACTGTTTAATGATACTGTATGTTTGTATACACTATTTTATACCACCATAAAACTGAGGTAAGATTTGTTTAAACACTGAGAGAGTAGTACACGTTGGATTCGTTCTTTTATTCTCTGTAACTCTCGTGAAAGATAATGTGGCTGCAATTTCGGCTCCATGATTGATATTAGCGAAGCCATGATGGAGAGAAAAAACTGTAACCGTATGTCCCTCTTTTTTTTTTTTTTTTTCCTTTTTAGATATATTCCAAAGCCGATCAAATTCCATCATGGAATAATGAATAATGATGATAGTAGCAATAAGTTTGATAGTAATAACGTCATAGTAAAATATGGTGCGAGTTGTTCCAATTGAGTTTTGTATTCTTTCATCAAACTTGATGTAAATCCACATAAAGTTATTGTAATATTTCAGTAATTTGTTTTCACCAACAAAACAATCAATAACTCACACTTATACCAAAGTTACAATAATTTGCACCACTTTTGTCTTGATTTACCTCAACTAGAGGTTCAGTAACTGGAGCTGTCCATTTGCGGAAAAATATACCAGAGCAAAATGCCAGGGAATAACTAGTTTTGGGGAGCTTTGAAGGCCTTGCTCATTTACAACAAATGAAGCATGATTTATTCTTCAAAATCATATGGTTCTAAGGGCATTTAGTTATTAGAGGACAAATTTGTTAAAATGCTAACAACTTGTTAGTATGAGAAATTAGGTGAAAGAATTAATAAAAGCATTTAAGTTTCTTTGTACTAATGATTTTGTTTAGTAGTGAAAGGAAAAAGCAGGAGGTACCTCCAAGTTCTAAGCCAAGCCAGTTCTTTTTTTCTGAAAATTCTAAGCCAAGCTTGATAGTAATATCCCTTATTATTATAATTTCGGTGGCAAATGCAATTATCTTAGTCAGCAATCAGGCACGAATGTCTGTCGCAGTCAGTACGTAAAAACGCCCACTTGCTCTGAGTCAGCGACGGATCGATTAAGAGTGCCCGTGATTGGCCGGCCACCTACGTATCTGTGACTTTTGGCCTTCCAAAAATCACGACGAAACCTTTCCTCATTAGTCGCAATTCTTTCGTACTGCGGCGCCCACGAGCCTCTTTTACCAGCTGTCAAAATTTTGTCCTCGAGGACTGAGGATATGAATATAATCCCTGCCCCTTCCCACAGTGTATTTGAATTTTATACAACGATTGGATAAACTTCATTTTAAGCCAATTAAGTCACCGGCCAAGCAACTAAATAAAAATTGCTCAAAGAGTTTCTTGTCACTTGTAATCATTCAAATTTTTGTATATGGATGTGTTGCTTGTGCAAAGATTTAAACAACTTTAGGAAAAAATGACATATTACATTAAGTATAGTATGAATTTTAGATATTTACGGCGATAGAGATCCTGTTTGTTTCTATCTCTTACTCTAACACTTTAATTAGATTACAAGTTATTTTATTATTAAAATACTTATCTTCTTCCTTTTGCTTTGCTTTTTTTTTGTAAATATCCATCACCAATTGTCTTCCTTTGATACAATATAGTAAATTTAAAAGTTAACAGCATACCATTTCTTAAATTTTTTTGCCTGTAACTGAATAAAAGGAAGGACCATTTTACCTTACTCTAATCACGGATCTAGAGTATGAATGATTGCAAATACAATTGATTGATGATTTTAACGAGAGGCAAATTGCCGATTTGTGGTCTCGAGGCCGAGTTGGTGTATTTAGATATGGGCGGCATGAAAATGAAGTCCTTTGAATTCGAATTTAGTGAATTTAGCAGTTCAAATCAAGTCATTTTGACGTGAGTCACTTAGATCTAGATCATAAATGATGTGGGTTGCTCGAATCCAAATCATATCACCAGGCATTAGACGTTGTCAATATGGGGGTGAATAAGATCCAATGAGATCATATATTTTGGTTTTTTTCATTAATAGGTGAATGATGTCACTTCTAATTATTCTCATTTCATTTCTTAATACGTTTTAACGACAATGCATGTGTAATACAATACAAATTCTGGTCTAAATAAATAATGCGACATGCAGTTTTTCAGGAACTGTACAAAAGACATTCCGTGGGTCAACAATCATCATCGTGGAGTCTGTTGGATTCCATACATTCTCTTTTGTTCATCTGGATAACAACGCAGCATTGAGCCAATGCCTAAAAAGGAAGGCAATTTCTCATCCTCGTACCCATTCATCTTTTTTTCCTTTAATATATTTCTCCTGGAAAATATGTCCTAATTCTCTAATCAAGTGATTTTACACTGTTGGTCCAAAAAATAATGTAACCAATGAACAATAAACAATATTAAAGATAATCAAATGTAAAGCTCAAAATAATAACAAGAATAAAAGTAAAGTAAAGAAAAGAGCACATCGAAATTTTTATAGTGGTTCAGCACCAAACTCGGTACTTACATCTACTCCCAAACTCTTCCACTTGGACTTTGAATCCACTAAATATTTATTCAATTTGGTGAAGCAAAACCAAAAGTACAATTGAAGGATCACCCCTTGCACTAACTTTCCTAGTTATAGTTAAGCCAAATACACCCTCTTTGCTCACACTAAACATTCACAAGTTGTGTCAAAGAGTTTAACAATTACTCAATAAACCCTCACAAAGTTACAATTGAATTGCTTTCACACTACAATTGAAAAGCACTCAAAACCCCAACTTTTCAACCTCACCAAGAACTACAAGTACACTATAAGAAGAGTATTTTCACTCAAAATCACTCTAAATCACTTGTAAACTTAGTAGGCAAAAGTTTTTTTATTAATTCTATACATAATGGTATATATGGGGGTAAGAAAAAGGGTTGAAATGACTCCAACGGTCAAATTGGTAAATCTACAAAAGCTAACCGTTAGACAATAAATTTGAGATTCAGACGTCCGCTATTGTTCATCCGGACGACCGGATGATTGTCTGCATACATTCTGTCCAAAAGTTACTGTTCATCCGGACAAAGGTCCAGACATGAGTACTGTTCATCGGGACGCAGTGCCACGAGGTGACCAGACGCTATGCCTTGTGACCAGACGCTATGCCTTGTGACTTGTTAAAGTTCCCTAAGTACGTTGCCCAAGAGAGGAAGCCGTTGCCGATCGTGCCCGTGCGCTTGCCTAGTCCGCACCCAAAGTCGTGCGATCGTTGCTTGGCGCGTCCGTGTCGCAGCCCTCGTGCCCTATCACACCTGTGCGTTTCTTCTTATCGCACTCGTGCAGTAGCCGGTACGACCTGTTGCACTCTTGTCGCAGCCGCATGCCTAGCACAGAGCTTGCCGATGTCTATCATGACTCACGGGAGGACGAAACCACACGCCCGGCACTACCCGCACTCGGGACGCATGGAACCACCGGTCACAAATCGGTGCGATACTTGACGAGCACGAAGAACCAAGCACCAGAAGTATAGGGATGTAATTTTAGGTGTTAATTCTTCTTGTACATGTAAATAGCTTAGTTATTGTATTTTTTCTTTTGTAGAGAAAAACAATGTCTACTCCTTACTCCTATCACTTAGAGTTTTTTTGCCAGGACTACTATAGGGGGTGATAAGGAGTTGGATGCGAAGTCGAGTGTAAATGATACTTGTAAAGGTTGCGATTATTTAATGAAATCTCATTTCCTATTTTACCACTGTGTCTCTAAAGCTTATATATGTATGTATTTACTATATTTGGGAGTGCAACACACAGTCGATTGGTAAGCGGAAGTGACGTGCGGGACGTTACTTGCCACATGACTCGTTACGTTGAGGGAAACGAACGACCCGTGATACGTAGGCACTGTTCATCCAGACGTGTACTGTTCACTTGATACTGTTCACTGTTACTATTTATGGTACTGTTCATCCGGACGTGGTTACTGTTCATTATGACGTCCGCATGATCATTCGGATGAGTACTTTTTTTCATTTTTTATCTTTTTTTGAATCCTAATTGATTTACTGCAAAGATAACTTGATAAAACATTAGTTTGTTAATCATCAAAACAAAGATGATGTAAGACCCTAAGTTCCTCATACACAAAATAATAATATTACATGAATATCAACGTTCCTGGTTAAATAGCCTATAATTTGATACAATGCTTCACTTAATTCTTTTTGGTAAGGTATCAACGGTCTATAAAGTTCGTGTTAATCTCTCCTTATCTTCTTTTTGTTTTGTAGGTAATGAACCAGTACTCTTAACATCACTTGAAGCATTCAGTCAGAATTTTATTAGGTTTCCAGCAAATTCTGAAACTAAATCACTGGGCCAGGTTATATGTTAGCTTAGCTCAAAAGCTTCTATTATAGTTATATGTTAGTTTATGTTTCTTTGTGATTAAATTTTTTATGGCAACTAATAGAAGACATTGCTTAGCTCGAAAGTAGTTATATTGTATTTACGTTTCTTTGTGATTAAATTTTTTTTATCATTGACCTAAAGAAATTAAATTTGAATCTATTTAGTAGAGAAACTTATTTGGCTCAGAGTCCATAATCATCGTATGTGACAAATCAAGAGATCTCAATTTGACTTTGCTATGACAAGTATATTGTTACAAAATTGTATATGGAGGTATCTTTGAATACAAGTACGCGCGAACATTAGTAGGTATCAAAAGTAGTCAAAAGGTACATCAAAAAGTTTGAACTCAAGAATAAATTCAGTTCAGATGATCTGAAGTACAAGAAAATATGTGCTCATTACATCTTGTTGAAGCCTGAAAACTGCTCAAAGTATTATTAAATGTCCCGAATTACTGTTATAAACATGATATTTTGCCGCTGCTCTTTTGTCTCTTTTTAAAATTATTTTTTTCCTTTAATTGGAAAAGGAATTCTTCCAACCTACGAAGAAGGATTAAAATAATACGCAATGGAGACCAGTCGAGAGTGCCTGAATGTTTTACTTAAATCCTTCAATTATTTTACCCCGGATATATAGGCCATGATGATGTTAAGTTGTATAGCTTCTCAATCTTTGTTGGATATCAGGTTCATTGATTGGAAACTAGGCAAAAATATCAGGTTACGAGTTTGACATTTTGGGCTTGAGTCATGGCAAAACCTTAAATCACAAGTACCCTTTCTTTATCAGAAAAGAGAAAAATAGACCATGCAAACAAAGTCTTTTAATGTTTACTTTTCTTTTGCGCAGTTGGTAATTGCAAGCTGGAATTCTTGTCTAGCTAGAATGTCCCGGCAGGCATGGTTAGGGACTGGCGCATAAGAATCCAAAAACATCTATAAACTGTTTGCAGATCCGACAGGGACCGTTGCTTTTCACTGTTGTATGGATATGCAACTTTTAGGCCTGGAAATTCATGGTGTGAATTTCTTGTCCGAAATATCTTTATCTTAAGCAAATTCTACGGTAGGAAATTTCCAATAAGCTGATTGATTCCCATGTACATAAAGAATTGTACCTGCTCATTTTACGTTAAACATCTCAAATCTACATTTTTGCCGTTTTCCTACTCTGAGAGTCAAAAAATATTTAGATTCCTATCTAGCTAGAATCTCTAAAACTATATCCACATGCATGTAAAAGTAGAAGCGCAATGGTCCCCAGGTAACAAAAAAATTTATTTCTTCTGTTTTGAGAATTTCTAAAAAAATTCGGTGAAAATTAGTTTTAAGATTGTGATAAATGAAACCCCACAAAAGCAAAATAATTTTAACAACTCAAAAGTACATAAAACTGATCAATTTATGTCATAGCATTTTATTTAGACAGTAGAAGAATGAAGAAAAATGATCAACTTATTTAAGGAGGTACAATTGTCAACAGTGAAGTTCCCCTGATGCTAAATAAGTCTTGGCATATGTGTTGGTGTCCAGAAAGATTAGCTTATCCGAGAGCAGAGGGTAAGGCTTCGAGAAGTATTAATAGATGACCACGGTTCTTTGTGATCATTCTTCTGTGATTAATTTGCTTCATCCTGCATAAGTTAATTTGCAGTGTAAATTTGCATTTATAACAATTCAGGATCTGTACTTCAAAAGCCCACACTATTCCAACGATATGAACCATAAAAGGGACCCAAACACAATTAAAAACATTCTATAAGTTCATTATTATTTATGTCTTGAAAAGGTAGGATCAAGTCAAACGCTGGCAAGCACAGGATGTTCATGTGACATAAAGGCATGTAAATTCTGAACAACTCACTGCATTGCCTCACCTTTTATTCTACCCATTAATCAATCATCTTGGAAATTTGTGACAAGTGGATGCATGTGTTTAGGGGTGGTTAGCTTGTCCATTTCATCCTTCTACCTCTGTGCCATTATTTATTTTATCCTTAAAACTGCAAAAGGATGCACTGAACTGAAGGCCCAAGGGCGCTGAACACATCAACCAAAAAGCTAAGAGCATCGAACTATACAGCTAATTTCTACCAGCAAGCCGATCACGTTTTCAAGAAAACTGACAAGGACTGACCATTCTGTATCAAGTTTGCCATTTTGGTGGGAGGCCCTAAATTTCATCCAAAGCTTTACAGAAAAAAAAAATTTTTAAGAGCTGAAAGGGCTATTGGTTTTGGATGCAGAAGCAATTATTGTAATGAAATTTGCCTAATCCGAAGTGAATGGGAGTGGCCTTTTCCAACTTTGTTGATTAGTACTATAATTTTAATTTGGGAGGGTTGTGCCTAGTTGAGATTCTCAGTGTCAATTTTCTCAATACCAATTGAATGACATTCACAAAGAATTGTCATCTCGCGTTCACACTTAGATAAGTCAAATAATTATTAGACTGTGAACGTAAGGCGTGAATTCTTTGTGAATGTCACTCAATTGATTTTAGAAAAATAGCGCAGAGGATCTAATGTGGGTTATGCTAGCCCAATTGCTGTTTGTCCTTGCTCGTGACCAGAAACCGCCTATACATTTACATTTTTGTCTTTTTGGGCACAATAGGCAAGCCCCATTTCACGTATTTTAAAAAAGAGTAAAAATTTTATTCAAGAACTAACAGTATGATTCCGCATACATATGCAGGTTAACTCGATTCTCACTTTGCACGACATCACTTGTTGAGAAACGGATAACACAGAGAATCCATAGTTTTGCTACTTATCGTTGCACTACTGTTGGAACTTTATTAATTAATTAATTCTTGAAGAGTTTGGTTGCTCAAAAGTGAATTACGGTCACTTGAAACCGGAAAAGCGGCAGAGCCCAACCCATTTAACGATTTGCGACCCAAATTGAGCTGCGTTAATTGCAAAAAATCAATAATGAGGTCCAAAATTGTTAGATGCTTTGCTAAAAAAAAAAAAAAACGAATTCCAGTCACTTGAAACATAAAGGGCAGACCCCTAAATCGATGAATAAAAGTCGGTTGGTGCCTGACATTCAGGCCCAGGTCCCTTGAAATCCGTGGTGCCAATCAAAGTAAGTGGATTGATGAACTTGGATCTATATCTAGTATCTGCTCGGGAAACTCCAACAAAAAGCCTCGCCCAAGGCCAACTTGATCTGTCAGAGCTCTCTGTACTCATGGTTTTCGGGGAGACAGACACCTCATGACGTGGCTGTTGTGGGCAATGGCCCTCATTCTGATGGGCTCAGACTTAATGCTTTTTTATGTCCCTGTCCAAAGGGCTGTGACAAACAGTTATCACCAAGAGGTCCAAACTCGTTCCCTTACAGCCTTTGTTGCTTTTCTTTCAAATTCTTTTTTTTTTTAATCAAATCCATATTATTTTATTACATTGAGAGAAGGAAATAGTGTTGATGGGATTCGAATCTCGACTTATCACAGAATTTTAGCAGCTCGGCCCTCTATTCATTCCCTTCTTTCAAATGCGAAAATATAGCAATTAAGTTGGAATATAAATTGTCTCGACAACATGATTAGTAAATAAATCTTAGCCAAAATGGATGAACTTGAGTAATATAAAATGTACACACACCTATAAATATCCAAAGTCACAATCTCTTCCTTTATTCAGCCAATTTATCCCAAATATATAAGCATCAATGTGCTTTCCTACCACCGCAAAAACAAAACTAAAAATTGAAGGCACAATTGAGGGGGGGGGGGGGGGGGGGGAACTTGCCCTAATACTGTCACAGAAAATCTTGCCCTAATACTGTCACAGAAAATGGTAACAAATATACCAAATTCAGATCACTTGAGAATCGAACATAATATTTGACTACACAAAATTATCTAAATGACACGAAACATTAATAATTCAACTACTCTAATTGGACCACATTCACAAGTATTGTAACCTTGAAATGATCTAACTACTACAATCCAAACACAAGACGACTGGCATTACTTGAAACTCTTTGGGTCAAGTCGTAAACGTGCATGATACTGTTAGCCAAGTCTTGTTATTGGTAGACAAGTAGACATCAAAACATAATTAGTCGATATCTAAATCGACCACACCATCATTTTGGTCCAAATATCACTCTGCATCTCATTCCATATTCTAATCATGATGTTTACCTCTTTTCTCTGTGCATGTACAGGTAATTACAAAATGAAGATGAAGCCCCTTTATATAATAATAGATAAGAAGAATGGGCAATGAATTTTGTTACTCGTTTATAAACTAGTCATTTAACGAACCAATTCTCGAGTTGACTATGTCAAAGTCAACCAAGTCATATCTCTATCTTTTTACAAATTAAAAGTGTGACTAAATCACTAGAAGTTGAATAAAAGATGCATAGTGAATCTTATGTTTTTTTTTTCTTTAAATTTCAACTAAAAACATCTTCTATAGATTCGCATAACAAGGTTTATTTGATGTTGATTAATTCATCGAATTTTACCTCTTTTTGCATGCACCAGCAAATGGAATTTGGCCGGTAAATTTGCACTTGTACAAATTTTTTCTGTTTTTAATTGAAAAAGATTCTGGTCCAATTTTCAACACCGAAGAAAAAGTATACAATGTTGATTTTCTTAATAACTCAAATCTAGGCTGATTGTGCTTTATAAAAAATGCCACTATAGTATAAATGCCACTATAGTTAATAATCCAACCAAAAAAAAAAAAAAAATCCCACCTAAACCTCATGTAGTCAATAGTCAACACTCACAAAACAAAACCAAATAAAGAAAAGAAAAGAAAAGCCCTTTTTGATGGCTGCATCAATTGTCTTTTTGATGGGTCCACCTCTCCGGTGTGCAACTTGGACTTTGACCCTCTCACCTGCCCTTTCGGTCCCTCCCTTTGCATCTTTGCTTCCCTCCTCCTGCTCATGTCCAGTTTCTTCTATGTTTGTCTTCCTTCACTTAATCCCCCGATTTCAAGGCAAAGAAAATGAAAATCAAATTCGATCTATTAAATCCAAAAATATTTTCTTTCACTCTCAAATTAGCTATTCCTAAAGAGAAATATAGAGTAAAATAAGTTATATTTGAAGTGAATTTATTAAGCTTTAAAAAAGAAAAAACAAATCACACATCTCAATAAATTAATTTTGGTCTTCCAAATTCAAAACTCTGAAACTTCTCAATAATGATAGATAACTAAAAACTCTTGAAGGTTCACATTTAACAGGTAAGAAAAAATTAAAACAATTTTAAAGATAGGGAAGAGACTAAGGAGGTAGGAGGGTCTAAAACATATATCATTTATCTTTTTTTTGTATTTGTATTGGAGGAGGGGGACGATGTTAGTAAGATTTAAATCCTCGATCACTAGTGTAAAATTATATAATTCTAACTGCTTGACCTTATATTAATTTTTTTCGTTAATATTGAAGTATTATTTTGATCATTCAAATGAAACAAATTTAGAAATATATTATTTTGCATGTATTTTTCTCTTATTACTGTAATTAAAGTGTTATTTTATTTTGATCGATCAAGTGAAACAATTCACTTAAAAGTGACAATTTTTTGTTGTGACAAAATTATTGGTTAACTAAAGAGAAGACAGAAAGCAGACAGATGGGGAGCGGAGGAAATAGGTAGAATAATATGTTTCCGGGAGCCCATAATTAACAAAATGCAAAGCATGAAGCAAAGAAAGAAACAACGTAGTAGTATCGAACAAGAAAGATAAGAAAGTCTTAACTTAAACAGAACCTTCGACTGAGCTCAACCCCAGCTCCAGTCATTTTCATTTTATTTATTACCCTTTTTTCCATTCATATATTTAACTCTGTATAGTTAATTACTTATCGTTAATTCATTATCATTATTATAGTTTTGGGTTGAATTATCAGTTTCCTATTGCCCACAACTGCTGACTTTTTTCTTCCGCCTTTTTTTTTTTTTTTTTGCTTATTTTTTGGTGTATATTGTTGGAAGAGTGGGGTTGAATTTTCTTCCTCTGAGTTAATAAACAGTTGTAATTCATAATTAGTAAAGAAAATTAGGGTTTCTGACTCTTCTTTTTTTTGGGTTTTGTTTGGTCAAATCTTCTTCCTCTGGACCTCAATATTGAAGGGAAGAGACTTCAATTTTTTCTGTTTAGATGAGGATTCTGAATCTAAGTTTTTAGCGGCTGTAGCTCTGAAAACTTCAATGGATCGCTCTGTAGCCTCGGCGATCTCAGCTTCGGCTTTTATCTCCCTAGTTTTGCTCTTTTTCCGGTTTTCTCGAGTCTCCGCTAACGCCGAAGGTCCATTCTCTGTTTTTTTTTTTTTTTTTTTTGGTTTTCGTCGTTAATTTTTTATTTTTTTTAGTTCCATTTTGTTTGCCCATTTGCTCATTTTGGTTAATTATGGAGCTAATGACTATGACAATCAAAATTTGTTCAGTATTTAATGTGTTTAAGTCCTGGGAGAATTCATAATTAGTAGCGGTAATTTGCTGTTGATTGATTTAAAGACTTGTTTGGTTTCTAGTCTTCAATTTACTTAGTGTTTCCAGTGGGGGAAAAAAGAGAGATAATCAAATTGTAATAGCACTTCATATGTGCATTTTTTAGAGTTTGGTATTCACTTGTCAATCTTGAATGAGTTGGTAAGGACGTTAACCTGGACATAGAGGTGCGATGATCGAATCCTGCCACCCTTAATTGTATTGACCAAAAAAAAAAAAAGGGAAGAAGAAGACAAAGAGCAGTGTGGTAGGAATGTAAGATCTATGTATTTTGTGGAAAACTCCATTTTATTGGGTAATTGTGGCGTTTATGATCCTGTTTGTTTCTTGTATAAACTTTTTGGGCAGTTTTGTAATGATGTAGTTTCATAGATAAGTCATTCTGTTGTAAGGATATTATATTGATCTAAGGTTCCATGTGATAGTGTCTGCTTATCCGGAAATGGAGACTTTTAAGAGGTTGCATTTGCAATTGATGTGTCTTAATAATAGTTTGTATCTGACTCATTTATGCAAAGACAGGTGATGCATTGAATGCGCTGAAAACCAATTTAGATGATCCAGCTAATGTCCTACAGAGCTGGGATCCAACACTTGTCAATCCCTGCACTTGGTTTCATGTTACATGCAACAGTGATAACAGTGTTACTAGAGTGTAAGTTCCACGAGTCTTTTGAGAGATTGGCTTTAGAAATATACTTGTATAAAACTATTGTTTTGCATTTGACTCTGAAGAACTGATGGAAAATATATCTGCATTATTTCTTCCACTCAGTGATCTGGGAAATGCAAATTTGTCCGGCCAACTAGTTTCACAGCTTGGTCAGCTCCCAAATTTGCAATACCTGTAAGTCAATTCTTCTGGATCAGAATTATTTTCAGAGAATACCTTCGAGGTATTCTTTGTGAATTTCACTGCGTGCAGCAATTATAGCCTATGGATAATTGAAAAGTCACATCTACATCTTGAGCCATTGTATACATATTTCTTGTTAATGATGTTTTGACTATGAACTACATGATTTTATGCAATCTTGGTTAGAAAGACTTTGAAGTCAGTGCACCTATTGAAGTCTTTCACTTCATTGGTTGTTAATAGATGATTTCGTCTTCGTTAGATTTCTGGAATTCAGTGACACATTTCGATATGCTTAATCTGAAGGTTATGTTTTCTGATTCGCCAACCCAAACTTAGGCTTCATGAAATGCAAAGAGGCAGATTGTGTTTTTCTGCTGCCCATCTTTCTGCAATTCTCTTTGCATTGAGAAGTATGCTTGTTCATTGAGAAATGTAACAATCTCTTTAACATTAGGTTTCTGTCTTATTAATAAGTAATTCTGGCTACCTGCCAAAATTGTATGGGCTTTTTGGAGTTAGCCCTGCTTTAGATGTGCTACCTTTGTTCTTGTTATTTCTTTCTAGTTGCTTATCCTTCTTGTCAGTTGTTCAGTAACATCAACATTTGTTCATCTCTGTACTTTTCTGTTTCTTTCTTGACAGGGAACTTTACAGTAACAACATTAGTGGAAATATTCCTAATGAACTGGGGAACTTGACAAACTTAGTGAGCTTGGATCTTTACTTGAACAACTTGACTGGTCCCATACCAGACACATTGGGCAAGCTTCAGAAATTGCGTTTCCTGTATGATTTGCACATTACCTCCTTTTTTTTTTTTTTTCCTTTTTGAATTTTTCAACTGTTTTTCCCTGAGTTCCTTTTGCAAGTTTGGTAGAGATTTTATCTCAAACTGTTTGCAAGTCTTGTGCTGTGGCATGATAATTAGATTCAGTTAATTCATAATAGTTCTAATATGCCCTCATTTGTTTTTAATTTGTAATATGGTAAATAAAGTAATGTTAATTCTGAGAAACCTGGTAATGGGTGAGAGAGAGAATAGGAAAGAGGACTTCTTCCTATGATCCCACATCCTTCACTGAGACTTTATATAAAGTATTTCAAATACATAGAAACAATAATATGCTTGATACGCTTAAACAATACCATCATAACTGCGACCAAAAGTCTACTAGGATTGTGTCTTCTTGAATTTCTCCACTTACTATTAGGACCTTTGTGACACAAAATTTTCGTGGATGCAAAAAGTTAATACACTTTATGCAACTGTTATTCTACATGGCTCAATTCAACCTTTAGTTGAGAACTTAAAGTGACTCTATCGTTGGGTTTTTTCTGCTGTATCTTTTTGTTTTAGTTTTTTACTTAATTGTTTCTGATTATCAATACACAAATGACAATTCTTTTTAACAATACTACTTTCAAAGGGAGTTGAATGTACTTGCAAATCCTTGGAGAAAGGCCTGGTTTAGTGATCTGCAACTTGGAGAGGGTCATAATAAGATTATCTGGAGTTTTGCATAAGATTTTGTTACAGTTCATTGATTGAAAGTAATATTAGCACCGAGGGAACACATGGAGGTCTATATCCTATGTTGTATTTGGTATTGCTAAAACATTTTTATAAATCCTCTACATCGTGAATAAGTTATTCCATGTATCAATTGTGTATTTGGAACATATGTTCTACCGTACTGTTATCGCCTTGTCTAGACTATTTAAATTTTGAATCGATAATGTCTTTCTTAACCTATTTTTTGTTTTCTGCCATGACTGAATTGAAGCTGATGTTATTTGTTTTATGAAATGAATAGGCGTCTCAACAATAACACCTTGACTGGACATATTCCTATGTCACTAACCACTGTTCAAACACTTCAAGTCCTGTAAGTTGGAAATTGATGCCTTATATCCCTTTTTTTTTTCAGTCTTGATTTTAATTCTTATTTTTCCTTGCTAATATTAATACTTCTTATTTGAATAGATAGCACTAATAGCAGCTTTTCTTTTCTCCTCTAACATAGATTGCCTTTTGAATTGCAGTGATCTGTCTAGAAACCAGTTGGTAGGCCAAATTCCCATCAATGGATCCTTTTCACTTTTTACTCCTATCAGGTTCCCCCCCCCCCCACTCTTCGAGTTTATATGATTGGAGTTTGGTGACTTGTCGAGGTATTATGCCGACCAACGTTTGTGTCTTACAGTTTTGCAGAAAATCATTTGGATCCACTTCCTGTCTCTCCGCCACCTCCAATTCCACAGAACCCGTCATCTGCTCCAGGTTTGTTCAAGCTCCATTTGTTTCTTATTATCAGATCTCTACAACTTTTTTAGTTTTCTCCTGATTTTTGCAACTATTTTGTTCAGTAATAGCCCTTTATACTATTTGCTACTATATTGTTCAGTAATAGCCCTTTATACCATTCGCTATTATTTTGTTCAGTAATAGCCCTTTATACTATTCGCTACTATTTTGTTCAATAATACCCTTTGTATTAATTTTCTCCTGTCACACGGATTAAAACTGCAATTATGTTTGACTATTATTTACAAACTTCCAGTCAGTGCACCCTCAATGCTCACATGTTTTGTTGGGTCATCTTCTAACTTAGATGGGACTATGTATTGGAATTTACCTGCCATAGAAAGCAGCTTATTTGACGAGTAATTTTGCAAATGGCTTTTCAATTAGCTTATGTAGTGAATGACTTTTCAGTGGGCAACAGTGCTACGGGCGCGATTGCTGGAGGAGTTGCTGCAGGTGCTGCTCTTCTTTTTGCTGCTCCTGCAATTTTACTTGCTTGGTGGCGAAGAAAGAAACCGCAGGATCATTTCTTCGATGTTCCTGGTTAGCATATCTGGATTCTGGCTTGGACCAATGACCATAATGTCGCTATAATGTATACTCATTGATATTGCCATTTCTGCGATGGTCTCTCACTTGATTAACTTCTTTTGCAGCTGAGGAGGATCCAGAAGTTCATCTAGGACAGCTCAAACGGTTTTCTCTGCGTGAACTGCAAGTTGCAACTGATCATTTCAGCAACAAAAATGTTCTTGGTAGAGGTGGTTTTGGTAAGGTTTACAAAGGCCGGTTAGCTGATGGATCTCTGGTGGCAGTTAAACGACTGAAAGAGGAGCGTTCTCAAGGTGGGGAGTTGCAATTTCAAACAGAAGTGGAGATGATCAGTTTGGCTGTCCATAGAAATCTACTTCGTCTACGTGGCTTTTGTATGACACCAACAGAAAGGTTGCTTGTTTACCCTTACATGGCCAATGGCAGTGTGGCATCATGTTTAAGAGGTACTGTCTGATACATTCTTCATAGTTCATTTGCTTTTATAGGAGTAACGGCCATGCCACTCTCAAGGTTTCATGGGTTGTTACATTTGCTTAATCTCATCTTTATGTGATATTGCTGAATTTTTTTTGTTGGGTTAACTTAGGATTGTTGAGAAAAATATTTGATTGTCTGATAGCATCTTGAATTTTGTCATTCTGAATTGTTTTGCAGACCAAAAACCAGAGTAAAATGTTTTCAAAATGTTCGGTTTCCTACAGTAGTCAGTAAATGACATAAATCAGTACGTATAGGGATAATAGAAGTTTGTCATCCAAGTAATTGATTTTAGCTGTGTCTTAGGTTGCAACATGAAAGATAATAGACGATGTGTCCACTACAACAAGATAGCAGACACATTGACTGACATCTCAGTAAGGCATTTTTTGAGTTGAGTGCTTAAAGTTAAGAAAATATAATAATTATTTAACGTTTTATTAGTAGTTAACGCAGTCGATTTATTTGTAACATGTGTTAAAAGTCAGAATTATATGAGAAATGCATTTAGAAAAAGTTAAATTGAAATATTTCTTTATTTGTTAAGGAACCTTTTTTTTTAAATATAAATGAAGCACTTATCCACTCTTGCTTCAAACCCTGATAGACAAGGCTTTCCCTTGGTCTTGTCTCTTTTATGAAGCATGGTATTTGAGTACCAGTTTGTAAGGGTGATACCTCAACCCCGTACAGTTTTGATAGGAGATGTGATTAGAGTAGGTATATCTTCTTGCATCTCCCTTCTTTTCACCTTCTGCAGATTTTAGCTGGAAGGGTTTTTCAATCTTTCAACTGGCAACTTTTAGTATTTGGATTTACTCCATATTGCGGAGCCACTAATAGTAGTCAGAGGCTCATAGTTTTTTTTTTTTTTTAATTTTTTTTATTCTTCCTTCTTCTTCTTCTTCTCTTCCCGCATTAAGTTCATAGGTGTTATATTTACCATGGTAGGCTTTCATATCCTTTATTTGAAACGTGTAATACAATCATCATTCATTATCATATTTTGTAGATTTAAAGTTTTAGATAAAAGCAGAATACCTTTTCTCATTAAGAGAGATTTTAGTGACATCCATTTAAGAAATGGAATTTGTCAGAGGGACATCATGCTTAAGAAGTAGAGCTTTCTCTTAATCGACAATAAAGTTGCAGATTATTGAAGAACAGTTTTAAAAGTTTAAAATACCAACTCTCCATATCTTGTGGAATTTTTGTTAGAGCTTTAGTTATTCTTGGAACTTGTTCTCAGCTAACTTAAACTATAATAATGATTTTAACCAAAGCTGGTTATCTATTCTTGCAGATCGACCTGAAACACAACGACCTTTGGATTGGCCAATAAGGAAACGTATTGCATTGGGAGCTGCTAGGGGGCTCGCTTATTTGCATGATCATTGCGATCCGAAAATTATTCACCGGGATGTAAAAGCTGCAAATATATTGTTAGATGAGGAGTATGAAGCAGTTGTTGGAGACTTTGGGTTGGCCAAACTCATGGATTACAAGGATACTCATGTTACCACTGCTGTACGTGGTACAATTGGTCATATAGCCCCAGAGTACCTCTCCACTGGCAAATCTTCGGAGAAAACTGATGTTTTTGGGTATGGAGTCATGCTTCTTGAGCTCATCACGGGGCAGAGGGCTTTTGATCTTGCTCGGCTTGCCAATGATGATGACGTCATGTTGCTTGATTGGGTAAGCATATAGTGCCCCTCTTTTGTTTGATTAGAACTAATTAGTTTACTTTCCATTTGAGAATTGATCTTGAGAACATTTCTAAATTCTTTCATGTTTTAATGTCGGTAAATTGAGAAAATGATGCTTATGCATTTCAGTGTCAATCAGAATGAGATGGGTTTTTAGGTGTTTATGTTTCTCTGGTATCATAGCTAATATGAATTGGTTTACCAAACTAGTGGTGGCAGAATATTTGAGAGTTGGGGTTATTGTTGAATCCTATGATGACAACATTTTAAAGCTAAAGCTCTACTTGGACTTGTAACTCTTTTTTTTTTTATACTGCAATTCATTAAGAAAGATCTGCAACAGCAGAAGATACAATATCCTTGGGGGAAGTTTACAAACCACACATGCGAGTAAATGCACAGTTTCATTGCTTTGTCGCTTAACATGACTAACTCGTATAAAATCAAACTCCTCCATCATTGCTCTACATCCATTGATTAGGTTCCCCACAACAGAGAGGTCCTCCTTATCACTGTTGATCCTCTGAATAATTCCTAAAGCATCTCCCTCAAGCACAAAATGTGAAATCCCAACTTCCTTTGCAAACAGCATTGCCTTAAAAAAGGCCAGACTTTCAACATGTTTAGTACAGAGGGCCTCTGAAATATTCTCTGCCATTAGAGCTTCAATCTGCCCCTTGTGATCCCTTACCACAACACCACTGCCAGCTCCATCTTCTGCAAGAGCTCCATCAACATTAATTTTCAGCAAGCCTTCCTCAGGGACTGACCATTTTGAAATGCTATTATTTCTGCAAGTTTTGTCTTTACAATGAACTTCTTTAAACTCCTGTAAGAACACCATTGCATATTCCTTGATTTTATCTGCATTTGGACTTATACTTTATTGCATAGTATGGTGAATTTAGGTTTTTAACGAGGAACAAGCTTTCAGATGCATAGTTGCTCTCTTATTTTCAGGTGCATTTACATGTGACTTTAGAGTTCATCTTCTTTCATGGTTGTCAAATCTAATTGGGCTCTCCCTGCTTCCTGAGGCATCTGACTGTTATTTATTTTCATGTGCAAATCTTGAGGTTTTCTTGAATGTTAAAAAAAAAAGAAGATAGACTTCGTTTTCTTAATCCTTGAAATGAATTAATTTAATTTTGGAAACTTCTTTTCTCCATCCTCTCTCTCTCATACAAACGCACACATGAATAAGAGGAATGCTATACGGTTGAGAAGTAACCCTTTATGCCCCCATCTGAAAGCCAAAGGAAAAAAAAAAAAGCCAATAGATCATACTTCCAAAGAACACCTTACATAATTGAATACTAGTTGTCATTAAAATTAGTTGTCTGGAAGGTCTGGTCCTATGTGATGAAGTCTACCTGATCATTGCAGTGTTTGTGAAAGTCCTCCTAGCTAACCACTGCTTGAAGATCCCTCTAATTTATTTTAACATTCGTGTTCATGTGCACCTATTTTTCTGAATTATTCTTCAATTCAGGTTAAAGGACTTCTGAGGGAGAAGAAGTTGGAGACACTAGTGGATGGAGATCTCGACGGTAATTATGTTGAAGATGAGGTGGAGCAACTAATTCAGGTAGCTCTTCTCTGCACACAGAGTTCCCCTACAGAGCGTCCCAAAATGTCAGAAGTTGTCAGAATGCTTGAAGGGGATGGTTTGGCTGAGAGATGGGAGGAGTGGCAGAAGGAGGAGATGTTTCGACAGGACTTCAACCCTGTACACCATCCAAACACTGATTGGATTATTATTGACTCCACACCAAATCTCCGACCTGATGAACTGTCCGGGCCTAGATGATCTTATGACGTTTATAAGCTTCTTACGAGTCCAGGGGAGCCCATTTGGTATTTGGAAATGATAGTCTGTTATCTTGTGCATATCATTTTCTTTTTCTTTTTTTCCCCTTGTCATATTTAACATTTTCCAGTGTCCAAATTATATCATGCGACAGGAATTTTTTACGACAGTAAAATTGTCTATAGGTTGCCAGCTGACGTTAACGTATTTTGGTGCAACTGAATACATGGCAGATATCTCTGTGAAAGCACCAATTTGTATTTTATTTTCTTTGTTGGATAGTGGAGCTTCTTAAATGAATAATCAACTTTTGTTACAAGAAATGTAAATTTAATTTTGTTATCTTACAGTTTCTTGTGTCCTATGTTTTAGAGATGTAGTTGCTATAAATAGTTCTTGCATTTTCGGGGATGAAAAATTGCCACTTGCGCCTAAAAAGAACCAGCTGAAGGTTTGTGAAAGAAAACAACCGTAGCATCTGGAACAAAGACATCGTTGGCAAATCTGACCCATTTCTGAGGCTGGAGCTGGGAAGGCAAGAAAGATCATCTCTAAACCAAAGTCAGTGTGCGCTTTTTTATAATCAACCCCGATGCTAACGCTGCTGTTGCCATGCTCTTGTATTTTCTGTTTCGTTGTATAGTTTTATCACGACCTTATGATGTGTTGATTTAAGACCATGATCGGCAACAAGGATGCCGTAACTTTAGCTGCTGTATGTGCGGACGCCTCAACAAAGATCCTATTTTGATCGATCTTATATGCTCCATCTTTTGACGAGCTGGACTCGAAAAATCTGTGTCCTCTTCTATTATAACTTCGCATTTGTACAATTTCACTCATAAACGTGGAAAGGCCTCCATACAAATCGAAACATGGTTACAGGTACAACTGCACTCATAAACATGAAAGGGCCTCCATACAAATCAAAAGATGGTTAACACTTAAAAGGTATTGAGGCGATATAGGGATGCACGATCACTGAAAATAACAAAAATGACGGCAGATGTCAATTCTACAAAAGAGGCGACACTTTTAAAAAACACCATATTATAGGGATGTAAAATTTAAGTAAAACTGACCAAAAACACAAGTGCTTGATAGGAAAAAAGTCCTATTTCAATAAACAATCATGTACAAGGTATTCCCAATTGTCATCAAACGGAGGAGGGGTTGGAAACGATATATAGTCTTTATCTATGATGGTGACTACCAGCTTCACTTTCTACCAGTGGAGAGTCTTGGCTTGCCTTTAATCTCACTTTCCTGCACACAGCAACAGCACAAATGGCCCTCAGTTGAGCAAAAAGGATTTCTCACGCATCTTACCGGAAGAACTACATTATGGATTTACTTCAGGGGAAAAAAAAAGTAAATTTACCTGTACAGCATGGAGGAGTATGTAGCTCTTTGCAGTTGCAGGATTATGATTTTCAGCACCCTTGCTCCAGTCATAACATACCTGTTGACGAAGACCAAAATCAATAGGTTCACAACATAGGGCAGAGTGGGAATGGGATTTGGGGTGGGGGTGGGGGTAACGGCAAGGATGAGGGTCGGTAGATCAAACGTCTATCACAAGTTGATAACACCAAATTACTGGAACATGATTTAACAATTCAATTAAATCATTACCGAATATGCAAATATTGAACCATCATTGCTGAATGTGCTGCAGGGAATGGGCTGACTGCACCTTGTCATAGCCTAACCAATAAACAAACAGCATGTACAAAAACACAGTAATGTAGGATGGGGTGAACAAAAGAAAATAAGAAAGGAATAGAAGACTGCTATTCCAAGAAACGGGATAAAGAAGATAGCAATTGTTGACTTTCAAATTAAAGAAAATGAGATGTAACCAAAACCATGAAATACTTGAGTCAAGCAAATATATGTAAACTAAGATTAAAACTAGTATTTGTTTATCTTTCGGAATAAACCAGAGAGAGAGAGAGAGAGAGAAAGGGAACAGGAAAAAATGTGCTGTTTTTGCTGACTAGAAGGATTTTCATTTACCTTGGCATGCGTGGACAGTTAAATCTAATACTTGGTTGCCAAACTAGGTAAAAACTTCCAAGGGAGTATGAAAATACTTTTTACCATGTGAAGAAAATCGCTTAATTCACCCCAGTGAAATTCATATCGTGCAAACAATTTAAGTGATAAAAAAGAGAAATTACCTTAAGTCTCTGTTTGCTATCCTTGTCCCAGAAGTTAAAGGCGCCATCAGATCCAGCAGTTGCAAATGTATGATGTACCTGCGATAGAAAACAGGTTCACTTGTGAAGGTAACAACTACCAATTGACAGGCTTCAACTGACAAAAAAATAATTGCCTAATGGACCATACCCTCGAAAATTTAGAGATGAATAAAAAGGAAGTTTAAAAGCATTTTCTGGTGGCAAACATGAACTGCAACTACAAAGCATGATATTAAGCAGTGTCATATCAAATTAGCCCAAATCAGGCTTATCACAGCTTGATCAACCAACCAGCTTTTAGGTTCATCACCAATACATCGTCAGCAGTATATCAATCCACTGATTTAAAAAATATAGCAAGGTGTCGATTAGATTTTCCTTTTAATTGTTGTTTTAAATTGATAGCTACTACTGTGCATATATTTGCCACAAAAGATGTCATCCTTAGATTGTCAAGCATGGAACCACGAGTTCGGTAAAAGCTAAAAGTTGGGGACCCGGCTACTAATGCATTCATCAATAATTTCATATAGTTAGTCAACATCCAAGAGCAAAAAGGAAGAGTTTGCTAATATTTTAGTTTGAAGGATGGTGAAATGCAGAACTATTAATAAAATATCAGCCACCACAGTACCAATAAGTCCCAGCGGATATCCACAAGATATCAATATCACAATTTGTAGTCAAACATGTCATGTAACTTTCAGTAGATTACAAGGCAGAGGCTCTTATTTTGTAATTAACAGATTCAAATCATACGAGTAAATCAAGAATTATTTGTCTTGTTGTGGAGCTTAGAAGACCCAATAAAAGATTTCTCAACTGATTAATGATTTCATTTGAACGATTGACGAGATACACTTCCAACTAACAAAGGTTCAATATGCTTATGGTGTGCAGTAGCGACAATCTCAAATTGTTACATTGCAGGGAATGATATGCTAGGAGTGAGACTGTCTGAAACATCTTTGTCGAAAAGAGACGACAAGAGCATTCAATGCTCTCTCTTTCCCCCAACCAAAAAAAAAAAAAAAAAAAAAAACCAAAACACCACAAAAAAAAAAAAAAAAAGCTGTAAGATCAGATCTAAATTCTCACCGGGTGGAAATTCAATGAATTGACAGAGTAAATCTCGGAGCCCTCTCTGTGGCACTTGAAAGTGAAATTTTTACTTTGGTGTGCATCATCAAGATGATGAACACCGACCCTGCCCTCTATTGAGCCAACCTGGAGGGAAACATTGACAGGGGTAAGCAAAACTTTATGAATCCATAGTAATCATTGTGAGTAATAATGTTAAATATATATTAGAAAATAATTAAAGTCCAGTATTGTAAAAAACATAATAAGTGAAAAGCACCATGTAGCATTTTCTCAGACAATTAGGTATGAAAATTTTGTTTCTATCGTGTAAAAAACATCATCTTGAACTTAAAAAGATTGCCATTACAAATGAAAAAGTTCAGTAAATCAATCCTACAAAATAAAGGACTACTAGAATCAAAAGGTGCAGATTTACCAGAAAGCCTTGCTGATCAGGAAAGGCAGCTAGACACCTTGTCTGGTACTTCAGAGGTGAAGTGATTCTCTTGAACTCTGTCTGCAGTTACTAGTTATATTGTAACTTAACTATAATAACCAATAAATAAGCTTCACATTTTGATTCAACAAAAACACACTGGAGATAGATCTTCAGAAAATCAAAAAATCCTTGACCAAATGAGGACACAAGATATTGGACATTGTCCTATGAAACAACTCTGGAATGTAACGTCTAAGCAGATATCTACATTCAGTAAATAAGTATAAGGTAGCATCCCATTTCATGTGACTAAAAGCAATTTTGTTGTAAACACCTGAGGGCTCTGCAAATTGTAGACAATAAGATTTCTATCACCAGTCGCAACAACCATCAGAGGATGCCTCACAGTAAGGGCATAGCAGCGCTCAGGAAGTTGTTGAACATGAGCTGGATTTGACTGTCTCAAATCCCAATACCTGCAAAATAGTAGGACTCCTTAAAACTGTGAATATGACAAAGGACACATTCTCCAGTCCACATTTACTTCAAAAAAAGAACAAAAGAGTTACACGTCAAAGTAGACTAACAGAGGGATCAATTAAAAAACAAATGCAATTTTTCAAATGTTAACAAAGAACAGTAAACCCATAAAGCCATCACCAGTGGCCAGTCTAAATGTTTTAAAAGAGATGACAACCATAAGCAGGAATATAGCACTTCAATGGCATTGCACGCTATACTTGATATTTGGCTAAAATTTAAATTATCTGAGCAATGATTAGATTATCTGTCTTCACTCAAAAGAAAGACATATCACGCCATTATGCAGAACAACAAAGCAATAATAAAATATGGTAGAAATAGAAAGATTCAAAGACAGCAGGGAGCAAATATATATTCCAGAAATTTCTGTTAAATATACAGAAGATATAAAGTTCGAACAGCATGGTGCATGAATCCTAAGAAAAATATAGTACAAGGTCCCACCAGAATTACAGAAAGAGTTAAGATCACGGGTTACCTTAAAGTCTTATCCCAGCTTCCTGTGACCAAAAGGTTCATTTCAGGAATCCAAGCAATCTCCTTGATGGGGGCATCATGCATGGCGACTTGCACAGGTTGGCCACCAGATAACAAAGGCCACATCTTTGCTTGCTTGTCACAGCCTCCAGAAAAAACAGTTGTTCCATCATCCTTCCAAGTTGAGCATAGAACCTATCAAACACGTTAAAACCAAACAGCCTAGTGACAAACCAAACTTAATATTGTTAGAGAATCATCTACACCACAGAAGCTTGATACATTACCGGTTGATCGTGTGCCATTGCTGCCTTAGGCACAGTACTGATATTAGTTCCAGACCGCATTACCTCCCAACATCTTACCTACAAGATGAAGCATTATTCACGTTTTGAGTTCCAAAGCAAACTGAAAATATTTTCCAATCCTTCATACAAGTAAAGAAAGTGTATTTTTTTTTGTTGGGGGGGGGGGGGGGGGGGTGTTGCTGGGGAATGCACCAATAGTCAATTATATTAAATATATGTTCTACCTTTTACAATCTATAGAACATAATTTAGTGGCACCCCATTATTGTATCGTAATTGAATACTTGGATTACTTCGACCCTTCCATCCACATTGTTCTAAATTTTAAAAACCTACTAATATGACTACAATTGAATAGAAAACTAGTACCACACGGAAAAAAAAAATTCAAAATCAGATTTGCAAATTGCAGAAAAACAGCTCACCTGGTTATCCCATGAACTAGCAACAAGGAAATTAGCCTTGGGACTAAAACAAAGGCTGGATACAGAGTCACTGGGCGGTTGCACCACCTTCAAAAATTCACACACAAGCCAACCACCATAGAAATTCCATTATAATACATACGAAATTAAAAAAAAAAAAAAAAAAAGTAGAGACCAATCCTAGATTTTTCATTTAAAATTACCTCGGCGGATCGGTTGGGATTGTAATTAGGAGTAGCTGTAGTACCAAATGTAGACATCGAAGCAGCTGCATTATTACAATACAATAAAATCCCAAAAAAAAAAGAAAAATTAACAGAAAATGGAAAAATTGATAAAGATGAAATTGCAACAAAATATAAACAAATCTCAATCAATAAGAGTGGAAATTTAAAAGTAATTGCAGAAAAGAAGCGTACCAGATAGATAATAGAGCTGAGTAATCGACTGATAAAACCCTAGAAATCTTTCAAGGGTTTTCGTGGGAATATTCTAGAAGATTTCCACCGATTTGAATAGGAGGAGAGGGAAGCAACAGGCAACGATAGGTAGACACTATTTATATATACTCACTTCTGTTGGCGGAAAGCGTTCTCAAAACGCTACGCTTAGCGTTGAGAAAAGCCAAGCCGTTTATTTATTATTAATTACTACTCGTTAGGGTTATTAGTCCAGACTTTGTTAAAAGGGATTGGGAAGATATTGATCACTCTAATTTGTTCAAAATGTTTGTTTAATTTAGGTTTAGGTAACCAAAAACAATTATGAAGATACAAAAATAATTTGTTCAGCTTTCTTTTTTAGAAGGTCATTGAAAACATAATAATGTAACATTATTGTGAACATGAAATAAAAAGTAATTATAATTATTGAAAGAAAGAAATAGTTAAAAAAAGTATGTAAATAATATTACAAGTATTTTTCAGAATAATGGCTCAAGCATTGCTTTTATTCCACGGAAAAGCTAGCTAGTGCTGCCTTGTGCTTAGAAGAATTACTTGGGAATGAGACATAGAGTAGAGTAAGTAGACACAAAACTTTAAATGTTTGTACATTGTCAATCTAGAATTATAATGAACAAATAAATGGTCGAGCGATTAAAGTTTTACGATTTCACCTCAAGAGGTTGAGAGTTTGAATCTCAGTAAGGCCAATTTCCCATCCCCATATAGGTTGATAAAAAAAATCTAGAATTGTAAGTAGATTAAGTCTATTCAAGACATTTTTTTTCCTCAAGGATAAATTCTTTTTTCTCTAATAACTATTGAAATTGGAATTTTTTTTCCTCAAAAAGAAAAACATTTTACAATGGTTAACTTTCTTCTTTAAACTTGTTAATTCTTGACCGACACAAATTGATGTGATAGAAATAGTTGAACGGCTACTTAGTTACATTCTATGTGTTTAATTAGGATTAAGCATTTACAATCAGTAGTACTATAATTAAGGCAAAATATCAAAATTACATTCTAAAACATCATTACTGATTGCATTAATGGCACTTTGCACCCATAAGGACAAAAATGTCTAAACGTTTAATGGTACTTTTTTTTTTTTTTGAAAACACAACATAATATTTTATATATAAAAGATCATTACAACGCAGTTAAAGAAACAGCAAGCTTATGAGCATGTTGAACCTTAGATCTGTCAATTGTAACAATATTACAATAAGAGAAATAGGAAACAGACACAAGGATATCATAGACTAATGCCTGAAGATAAACAGGAAAGGAAGTAGGGTTGCTCAGCCCTTCAACAAGCCTAAGAAAATCAGTCTGCATAACAATACAATGCAACCCCCTTTTTAAAGCCGATAAAATTGTATTCAGATAGGCTAGAGCTTCACAGTGTAATGATGACTGTGCATAGACTTGAGAAAAGAGATATAATACCGACAAATGCCTTCAAAGTTTGTGCATATTATGCCAATAGTTGACTTGTTTGTTTTATCATTATAAGAGCCATCAAATTGGAAAAAGAACAATCCTGGGTCTTTTGTATGTATAAGAAAAGAGATTGGACATCTCCGGATAAGATCAAATGATTTCTTTTTATGCCGGATAGTCAATTGTTGAAGATGGCCTGAGGAAGTTGTATTCCTTCTCATAGCTGTCTTGATCTCTGCACATGTGGATTTGGCTTGAGATATCACAAGAAGTGGATTAAAATCCAAATGATTCCAAATGACTTTGTTTTTTTCGATCCAAATGTGCCATAAGATAATTATAGATTGGATAATAACTTCTGAGTCCAAAACATCATGGAACCATTTCTCAACCCATTTAAAAAAAGATTCTTTGTTTCCTTGGTTGAAGTCCAGGCCTAGGTTAAATATTCTCCAGGTAATTTTTGACAAATCACATTCTAAAAATAAGTATTCTACTGTCTCATTTTTGACACCACAACAGGGGCAAATTGGAAGATCAACAATTCCTCTTTTGAATAAAGTAGGCATAGTAGGGAAAATATTATGTAAAAGCCTCCAAAAGAAGAATTGGTATTTGGAAGGGATGTTTAAGAGCCACAATTTTTTGAACATGGGACTAGAAGGGTGTGAAATAGAGGACTTACTAGTAGTTGGCTTGTTTAAACTCTAAAAAGTCTAAGAAAGAATATAAGCCGATTTAATAGTATAATATCTATTTGGTTCTAGAGACCATATTCTTTTGTCAACCTGGTGATTTATAGGAATATGCATTTTGGAAATAGTTGTAACTACTTGTGACGGAAAAATCACCAACAATAAAGGCAGTCTCCAATTTCTTGAAGAGTCATAGAGGTCACTGACCTGCAGGGATAAGAAGGAATCCAAAGTAAGATTAAAATTGAGTGGATTATTAACATCTGAAATCCATTCTTCTGTGATATCTATGCTTGTCCTATTCCCCATTCTCCACTTCAATCCTGTATTCATTAGATCCATTCCCCAAAGAATACTCTTCCAACCCCAATATGCATTTGTTTTAGGTTTAATGTCAAGGAAATCCTCCCAATAGCAATACTTTCAAATAAAGAATCTGCTCAGCAATGAATCTGGTTCTGATAGAATTCTCCAAGCAATTTTACCTAAGAAAGCTTGATTTAGAGCAGATGTAGATCTTAATACTAAAGCTCCAAAAATTTTTGAGACATATATAGAATCCCAAGATTTCCAATGAATTCCATGACCATCTCTGTCTTCAAGCCAAATAAATTTAGCAATACATCTATCTATGTCTTTTGCGACCATCAAAGGCAATTTAAAGACTCCAAGTGTATACTGGGACATCATAGATAAGACATATTTTGCAAGAGAGACACGTCCCATGATAGTTAAAGAGGAATCTTTGTACCTCGATATTTTTTTGAGAATCCTTGATTTAATGGTTTTGAATAGAAACTTCTTTGGCAAGGAGAAATCCAAATCTAATCCCAAGTAATTTCCTATTTTATCTACTATAAGCAGACTCATAATAGATGCTATATCTTTTTGAAGATCAATGGGAACATTTGAACTAAAGAAAATGGATGATTTCAGATAATTGACCTGCTGACTTGTAGTTATGGTTTGTAATAAAATTTGAGCAGATTTTGTAGTAGCATCCATGAATAGGAGACAATCATCAGCAAACATGAGACGAGAAATTTCCAAGCTTCCTCTAGATACAGAGATTCCTCGATATAATTTGAGTGATGCTTGCTTATGAAGAACTGAGGACAACGCTTGTTGGTAGATAATAAAAAGATATGGTGATACTGGACAACCTTGTCTAAGCCCTCTTTTGATAGAAAAATATGTTGTTATATCACCATTCACTGAAATAGACAAAGAACCTGAAGCAATACAATCATAAATTAGAGAGATCCATTCATCTGGAAAATTCATCTTCTTTAACACCTTCATGAGGAAAAACCAAGAAATCCTATCAAAGGCTTAATACTTAGAAAAAGTTAGTATCTTAAGTTGTAGAGTATTGAATTTTTTTTTTTTTTTTTTTTGATAAAAGTAGAGTATTAAAAATTAAAAGTTCCACTTTCAGCATCGGTTGTGGCGTTGATATCCGGTTTGTGTAGTTTAAGGCTTTTCGTCTGGGCTTTCAAGGTCTGGGCTTAAATTATGAGCCCGGAATGGTTAAGGGCTTGGGCTTTATTAACAGGCTTATGATACTGGACTAAAAAGTACAATAAATCTCGCGAGTTTTGTGTGTATTAATAAAAGAGCTTAATGGAGCATAATTAATGGGGCATGAAAAAAAAAAAAAAAATGTTGTCTGCGGTTCGGAGTTCTACGAATTTTCTAATGAATTTCTGTGAAGATTCTCAAACGACCAAAATTCCACACCTATTGTATCTGTTAATTAATTGCTCAAAAAGAAGTTTTGTGGAAGCTGGCCTTCCGCAGAAGATTACAAAGTACCCATAAGAAAAAAAAAAATTTTTGAAGGAAAAGTACACATTTAAGTTTGCCATTTGAGGGTTAGTTTAGAGAGAAATATTTGCAAATCATTAATGGAATGTTTTATTGCGAGAAAAAAAAATATTTTGAGTTCTTCACTTTTTTTTTTTTTAATAAATTGAGTTATATCTAGTTATTCTGTAAAATATTCATTCCAGACTTGACTTGGTCACGTGCTCATCCAAGCCAATGGTTATGAAGCTAGTCTTAGCTAAGAAATAAATAAATAAATGCGACTATGAAGTTAATGCTTTATGCCTGTTATCAATGTACATTTGTACTCTTTTGCTCTGCTAAATTCCTTTTCTTCAGCATCTTATTTGACTATTTCTTCTGTTAGATCTTATTTTATAACTATTCACGCGTGTATGATGTAGGACAAGGAAGTGGTGTTTAGATAAAGAAGTAAAGGGGCGTAGATGATACAGAGGCTCAGGAAAATTGCACAATATCATAATATTCCGTTTTTTCCGAAATAAGAAAGGCTAATGCTAACAACTTTCAAGATAATATCTGTATGGAAATGTTTCACGAGTAATTAACATACCATAATTAAACGTATCTAAAGTTGATTGAGTTCATTGTATGACTCTTTTCCGGTCAAACGTTACGTCACATTAATTGTTCTATTATGGATGTCTTTCAATTTCAGCAGGGATGAGTTATTAATTTGCTTGCTGTTCAGACAATATTCCAGCCTTTGAACTTGCAAGCCAGCATTTCCAAGAAGATTACCAAATTAAGCGTGCCTTTAAGTTGTCTACTTGGACCTATATAGTACAAAACCTATACAACCTAGCTAAGAGAACATATCTGCGTAGGATCATACGTTGTTTGAAATTGAACAAATCTCATCTGAAAGTTGACATTTTATGCATGCACTGGTGTTGTTTCCAAAAGGGCTTTGTCTATATTGCAAACAGCTGGCCTCTTTCGGTGTCTTGACTTTAACATTTCTTCCAGTTTTACTTGGCCCTTATCCCGCATTCATCTTCCACTGATGACCGAAACGGAAGTTTCTTTCTGCAGGTCATGGTTCAAATCTTCAAATGTGTCTGTGGTAAAAACTTTGACTGTTTAAGTCAATAATTATTCTTTTGTCATGTCAACATTGCAAAAATAAATGGACTCAGATTTTTACAATGGAATAATCCTTTGGTAATTTGTTCCGCAGTTTCTTGGACTTATTTGTTCTAATGACTCTAATTTGATGCCCAACACAGCTTTTTAGTTGCGCAAAGTGGTGGTTTGTAGATGGTATTTTACGCAGTAGTATTATTTAGTACTTAATTTCAATTCCGGACCCTGGACTGGTGTAGCCTTATCTGAGAATGAAGACTCTTTCTCAAGTGTTAACTTAGTTTTGTTTTAAAAAATTAATGCATTCAAAGTATATGATTTTTGCAGCTTTTTCACACCAAGAAAAGTCAATATATTTTATTTGTCGTTATATCCAAGGTTTTGGGTGGGAAGAATCAGTTTTTCTACCAAATTTTTCTATTTCCAAAGGTCAAGTCCACTTTTAGTTAATCTCTCGCTAGACTACGAGCTGGTTCGGTAGACATTTCATTTTCTTCTGCCTTTCCTCCATTTATTTCTGAAAGATTATCTTCATTATCTACATGATTGATTGGTACTACTCGAGGGACTTCTTAAGACGCCATATTTTGCGATGTTTTAGTCAATATTAGAGTACAGTATTAGTTGGCGGTTTTGGGGAAGTGGGTTGACGGATTTTGAGTTACTTTTTTGGAGAACAATGCTTGGTATTTTCCCAGTTGCGTGAACAACAGCAATGCTATATACAAACAAGTATCAAGTTCGTAGCTTTTGCCCATTTAGTTATGTATGCATTAATCAATTTTAGTTATTTGACCGATTTGTAATACACAATGAGAATCTTGCAATGTTTATGTGCAATTGGATGGGAGTTCTTATTTTCCAGCACTGAAAAAGGAAATTTTGTGGAAGCTTGGTGTTTATTAGTACAAGAAATGTGGAATTCATGAAAGGGTTAGGATTAGGAACGAAAGCACCCTCTTTATTTTGCTTACCCATCGTGAGTGATCTGGTATATTTGTCTTTTTCCTCCTTGCCAAGGTCCCCATTGGATCTCTTGAGGTTGGACTGTCATCATCATACTTTTTGATCTTTACTTTATGCAGAAGCTTATGAAACAACTCTAGATTCCCCGACATTTCACAGAAAAATTTCAATGTTTTTAGTACGCCTTGGAAAATAATGCAGGTTATTTATATGACCGAACTAATTTTCTGCGACATATCTGCATTCCTAATCGCAGTCCAGGAAGCACGTATGTCATAACCAGACACGGTCAAAACAGCAGATATGTATGTTGTGTTGGATAACTTGTTATCTCGTACAAGCATATACTATAAAAAAAAAAAAAAAGGGACCAATAACTACAGTTTGAGCCATCTGTACCGCTAGAAATGTTCCAGCCATCTGTTGGTGGCATGCGCAGATTGGAAAGAAGGGAACTACAAATTGGCCTCATAGAATGATCCAGGAAGTTGTATTGATATTTCCATGCTCAATTTTATCAGGAATCCAAGTTGAAAAAATGTAGAATTTACCTAACTTCTCTACCTTGAAATCAAATATTTTTTTCTTCTTGTTAAACTTTTCCTAAAGGAAACACACACATACATACATACTATATAAAATATCAAGAATGCACCTCGATACTCAAAAAGATTGCTAGGGCTTTTCTTACAATAAAATATCATAATAAATACTGGATTGATCTTCTCTCCCTCCCCATTATCCTATATATCGAAAGAAAATGGTAATTTTTGTGTAACGTGGAGGTGAAAATGATTTGCAAAGAGAAATTAGGTATAAACATTTTGAAATGAATTTCCCTGCTCGAGAGTAACATGAGCACCTTGTACCTGTAGATACCTAGTCCAACTAGTACCTAGAATTCGAAGAATTCAGACCAGAGATTATAATTGTAGTGTGAACTATGTACTACTATTACTCGATTTCACACGTGGATGCTTCAAAGTGGGGGCCGAGCGTAAAGAAATTAGTGCACTAATGTCTGCTTAGAGCCTTTGACATACAACAAGGATACAATCAACTTGAGTGCGACACATTCAATTCAAACACCTCGTTCATGCACGCTAGAGAGTCCATTGTCCATTATAAATTCCTCAACCTCTGTTAAACATATGATTATCAGCACTCACCTCACGTCAAAACTGATCTTCCCTTGAAGCAAAGCCATTCATCAGAATTAATCTGATCATGTTCAAGATTTCAACTACCAGTTCTATCATGCACTCAACAGCTTTGTTTGATGCTAGGTCTAGGTAATACATCAATTCCTACGTTAATCATTTCTTTCACGCATCAAGATTAAGTGCATCATTAATTAACTACCTATGTATTCTATTTTCATGGACTGATCGTTCGGCAGGTTCAAAGCAAAAATGGGAGAATCGATATTATCTGGTATGTGACCATTAACTGCATCCAAAATTTCTAGTTCATTTTACAAACATGTGCATGCACAACACATAGCCTAACGGTGCAAATGATGAACGCAGTCACAGATTATTGCACAGGGGTAGCCCGCAATATCAACCTGGAAAAGTTGCAATATAACTATCTGTTTCCTGAGGTACGGGTTTCTTATTATTTCACCATATGCTTCAGATCTTATTCTCTCTCTTTTTATTTCCAAAGATAAACTTCATGCACCATTTTCTATTAGTCAAAATGGGATTGTTCAGCATTTTCTTTCTCAAAATCCTATCTGATCATTTTTCTTGGCTTGATCCTGCAGTGGTCTTGGCTCGATCTTTTGGTAGCTTTTGATAATAATCAGAATTCTATGTTTTGATGCTTACTGCTTGCTGTTTTACAGATCTCAATCCGACAACTTCAGCATATGAAGAAATATCCTAACGCAAAGGTAATAAGCCTTGGCATTGGTGACACCACGGAGCCATTACCAGACAACGTAGCATTAAGCATGGCTAATGTAAGTTTTGTCTGACTGTTTGATATTTTATTTGATGAAAAAGTACCAGATAATCAACCCCCAAAGTTATAACTTTTATGAGGTTTAATCTGCTGAAAAAGTTATAATTTGTATGAATTTTCGAAGAATTATTTGCTAATTAAAGTCGTTGGTCAGAATTCTTTAAGTTTTTATTTGTTCTTGAACGTCGAAAAAGGTGGAATTCAAATGAATGATCTGGAAATTGTGGAGTAATTGAACGATTTGTTTTCACTTTTCAGATTATTCAAGGAGAGCCTTTGACGTTAAATTTAGTCTTCATGCTACATTCCACCGGTCTAAGTTTGACAGTTGATATGAATATATGGGATTCTGATCAACTGTACCTTTGGCTAATATTTAATCTGGAATCAAAATTTTAGAAGAGGAAGATAAATTGATTTCTAAGTGATTCAATCTCCGTAATACAAACCTTAAAATAAAGATTAAACTAAGTTAATTTGTTTTACGATTTTAGCTTATATCAAATATCCATGTGTATACTGACATCCAGAGCATTACGTAATACTTGTTGAATTTAATAAGGAACTCAATAATTGTGAGAATTTTGAGTTAGAGATATAAAACTTCGAGATGTAGTAAAAAAAAAAAAAAATCACTATTTCAACTATTTTTCTTTCTTTTTTCTTTTCTCTATTTCAATTTAATTGTAAGTATACTGGTTCGGTTGCATTTTTAAGATACTGATGAATGTAAATTATCAGGAAACGTTCAAAAGTTAATAAAATGGACAGTCCAATTTTGACATAATTAACTTGTCCTAGACGCAATTAACGTAAAGAGAGATCTCTTGGAAGCCTACAGATTCTGTTCTCTAAAAAGATGTCAATTAAGTTTGCGGTAGGTTAGAAAAAGTTTCAAACTTTACAATATGTTAATTCTAATTTTATTTGATCATTAATTATCTTAAACCAGCTTTAATCAATTTACTGGTTAAGTTAGAGCCACTTTTTTTTTTTTTTTGGGTTGCCTTTTGGAAACTAGTTCATGTTGCATGGACTAAAAGTGACAAGATTATTTAAGGGCTCCTTGATTGTCACCATTGAATAGTAAGCCTCAAAAAGGAAAAAAAAAAAAAATCTTGAAAAGCAAGTGGGCCTCAAGGCTTCGTTGCCTACAACAAAGAAAAGAGTAGCCACCACCCACCAAAATTTAAACAGAGAAATTTCACTTATTTTTTTGACAGTAGAAATTTCACTTGTTAAGTACACAAAATTGTCTCTGCCAACGACAGTGTGGTTTATGCTTATATATATTGTAAATCTTGCATCCCCCTCGAATTTCAGAGGTCAAGATGATGAGACTGGAATTTTCTAAATTGGTTCGTTACTTGGTCGAAGGAGAAAAAAATGAAGCTTCAATATTGGACGAAGAATACATATACACACACATATATGTATGTATGTATGTATGTATGTATAAAAGAAATGATTATGCTCTAGATCATCACAAACATCATTATATTGGTAATAAAATTCATGGGAATTTTCTTTTCTATTTTGATCTATGCTTATCAAAATTCCTCGTAGTATTACTACAAACAAACAAATTTCAATTCTTTCAACTTCATGGTTTCGTTCTCCAGTTTTTGATTTCTCTGACAATTCTATCTCATTATTTTGTGAATTGAAATTTCTTTTAGAACGAAATTTTCTATTGTTTCCTGGAGAAAAGAAGATGGCTTTTTCACATATGCCTAAAAAGTGCTCCATCTGCATCAGGAATTCCAGTTGAAGTTTCGGATCGGCTTTCTAAGTATTGTGACACCAAAGAAAAGTATAAAGGACATGGAAAATATGTCTGCAATGAAACACAATTTCAGTTAAATTTCATCGTTGAAGTCAGCTTTCTTACTATTAGTCCTTTCTCCAAAATTCTTTTGATTTTACCGACAATTCTCTTAATTTGTAGGGAAGGGAAGACAAATTGTTTTTGTAACAAAATAAATTCTCTTTTTTTTTTATTACACTTGCATATTAGCATGTAGATAAAATGCTATATGCTGACGCACCTATTCAATCAACGAGTAATGTGTTCAATTTTTCCTATTAACTATGATTAAGAAAAAAAGAAAACAACATAATTACAAGGATGAGACATAAATTTTGCATTCCTTAAAGGCAATTATCACCAATTAAGTCCTGATTAAAAGATATCATCGGACTTTGACAAGGGTATTATGCATGAATTTTCTTGATTTGCTTATTTATATGACTTCATCTAGTTATTTTCTTTAGCCTAGTACGATATTATCAAACGTACGTTATGCAATGCAGTATGCTCGTGGCTTATCAACCCCTGATGGTTACAAAGGCTATGGATTCGAACAAGGGAACACGGTAACTCATTCGACCAATACACACACACACACACACACACTATAGTATTGTTAGTATATTATTATGTCGCACGTAAGTAGTACTTGGCATTATTACGTATATAATCAACCTTTTTTTTTTTTTTTTTTGGGGTTATGAATAACCAACATTGTGTGAATATCATAGGATTTAAGAAAAGCAATAGCAAGAACATTTTACAAGGATTTAGCGGTAAAAGACACAGAAGTATTCATATCGGATGGTTCACAGAGCGAAATTTCACGCCTTCAGGTCATTAATTGAAGTGTTGGCAACAATATTTTCAATTTTCGTGATATATTTACGCAGGTGACCTTATATTTTGTAATTAATTACAGCTGCTTCTGGGCTCCGACGTAACAATTGCGGTGCAGGATCCGTCATTTCCGGTAACAATCTGTAACAATGATATCTTGTATCGAGACTTTTTGGTTTTTTCCATAGATTAAAGAATTAATCTTTACTTTCGCCCTCTTGGTTTACTGATGATAAGCATTTTTAAGACAGGCTTACATTGATTCAAGTGTGATAATGGGCCAGACTGGAAAATTTGATCACCAATTAGGGACATATCGAAAGATTGATTACATGAGATGTGGGCCTCAGAATAAATTCTTTCCGGACCTTTCCAAGGCTTCAAGAACCGATATCATTTTCTTTTGTTCGCCGAATAATCCAACTGGCCACGCTGCATCAAGGGAACAACTAGAACAACTAGTGAAATTTGCTCAAGAAAATGGATCTATTATTGTTTTTGACTCTGCCTATGCAGCTTTTATCTCTGATGGAAGTCCTCGATCGATCTATGAAATTCCTGGTGCACGCAAGGTATCTCATTTTGAGTTTGATCCATTAGTTTACTTGAGACAACATTTAAGGTCAGAATTAATCATAACTTAAGTCGAGTTCCAACAAGTTTTATGTCCAATTCATCGAACGAATGATGAAGAACATTCAAACTTTATTTGATTTATTTGACAAATAATTCGGGAACAAATCGAGTTTTTCAGTGGTTCATGTTCATATAACTTGGTTTCATTCTCCTTTAAGGTTGCCATCGAGGTATCATCCTTCTCAAAGATTGCTGGTTTCACGGGAGTACGTCTTGGTTGGACAGTGGTTCCTGAGGAATTGCTATATTCTAATGGGTTTCCAGTTCTTCACGACTTTAATCGCATCATATGCACTTGCTTCAATGGAGCTTCAAATGTAGCTCAGGCTGGTGGCCTGGCTTGTCTATCACCAGAGGGACTCAAGGTTAGAATCTTGAAGCCCAAAAGCCTTTGACCAATAAGTATTTTGATCAATAATTATTCATCCATGAGCAAACAGAAGAGAGTTCTTTAAAGAAAATTTTCACTTTAGAAATTTTTTAGTGGTCAGTGACTAAATAGTGAGTAACTGTTGCATGAAATTTCTTGCAGGCTATACTTTCTGTGGTTGATTACTACAAGGAGAATGCAAAAATATTGGTGGAATCTTTCACTTCACTGGGATTAAGAGTTCATGGCGGTGTAAACGCCCCCTATGTTTGGGTACATTTCCCTGGCTCAAAATCGTGGGACGTATTTGGTGAAATTTTAGAGAGGACTCACATACTCACTGTCCCAGGAAGTGGCTTTGGTCCAGGTGGTGAAGAATTCATAAGGGTTACAGCATTTGGACACAGGGATAATATCCTAGAAGCCTCAAAAAGGATGAAAAGCCTCCTCACTTGATCATTGGTAGCAAATAATCAGGTTTACTAGCTCCTCCTGCATATCAAATAATGTCGAGCAATTCTCTAAGCTATTAAACCTAAATTCTAAAGGTTTTGTTGTCCTGCTTTTCCTTTTATGTTAGTGAAGTACCTGTATGCAGCAATAAAAATTATAGCTCATGCATGGAAAGGCCTTTTATGTTAGTGAAGTACCTGTATGCGGCAATAAAAATTATAGCTCATGCATGGAAAGGCATATGATAATAGGATTATGGTGATTACATGAACTTTGTCAAAAATTATTTACACGCATCAAACGAAAAAAAGGGGTAAACTTTTCTACTATCAGCTGTCGTGCAATCTCCGTTGTATTTTGGTGTCAGTTAAGAAGTGTGTAATGGTGCAGTATAGGCTAAGAAATTGAATGTAGCTTTTCAGGACCGAGCTGAACAGGATTTTGATTCATTAATCTGATAAAATAACAAGAAAATTAAGCAATGAAAAATATCTCAATCAAGGGAGAACAATTTTCTTCAAGGGCATGACAAGTCATATGCAAACTTATGACATCATATCCAGGAAAATTAACAAAGTAAAAGAATGAACATCAAGATTTCAACCATTGGGCATTGATGACCTTTCAAGCAGCATTAACAAGTTAACTTTTGATGATATATGGGCTGTAGGGTTAAAACTACAGAAGAAGGATCACAAAGGATATTAAACACAAGGAATGTAAAAACAGTAAAGAGATACTAATAGTTGGTTGTTTTCCATAGCATAATTTATGTAAGGTATAACCAACTACATTGAACATAAATTACTTATATGATAGGTCATTTTATCATTTTCAAATTACACAAACAAATCATCTCATGCCACAGATGTTGCCCCAAATCATAGATCATATTTGCCGAATCTCAATTGCATATAGATATAAGACATAACAGCTTCATCAGTGTGCATGATTTTTTTCACTGACAAGTGTCATGGTATCAATTGATCAATATATCAATTCACCTAAAAAAGAAAGCAACAGTAAAAGCAAGAAAATCCATAACCTTAGTCTCATTAGATATCAAGGATCTGACAGCTGATCAACTCAGCAGATCCAGCACTCCTACTTGCAATAACATTCCAATGATTAGCTTCTGATTCTGAAATTGATCCAGAGGGCTCCTTGGAGGATTCGTCTAGACTAACAGACGACACTGACTGGAAGGGAACTAATTGATTTTGCCAATCAGCCTGCATGACTGAGATGTTTTGATTTGCATCTTTAGTGATTACATGCAGCTTCCCAAGAAAACCAGCCAGTAGATAAGGTGATTCAGAATCAGTTAGGTCACGTATGGGTACATCTCCTTCAACCACTTTCCATGAGTCATCTCGGTGATCATAAAATTTGATCCTTGCACTATCCAGAGAACTAGAAGGATCCAGCGCATACAAGTCTCCATCCACAATAACACTCAATTTGGCTCCTGCCTGCCTTGCAGGCCAGCCCTCTCCCATGCCCATTGGCATTTCAACCCATGAATTTGTTTCTGGATCATACACCTCACCTCCCACATCAACAATAAAGGGCAAGCAATACAAACTTTGAGGAACGTATAATTTCCCCCTATAGGAAGTCATCCCAGTTGCAATAGGCTTGAGTAGATCAGCTAGAAAAGCAGTCGGCAGCACCTGAGCTTTTGAAAATGGCATGCTTGGGACTTCAGACCAAACACCAGTACGAGGGTCAAAAACTTCAGCAGATTGTAGAGGACTCAAATTGCCACGACCTCGAGTAACACCTCCAACAACATACAGCTTGTTGTTTAAAACACCTGTCTTGCAATAAGCTCTACCAATAGACATGGGACTCACTTCATTCCACATGTTCAGAATTGGATCATACCGCCAGACACTTCTCATGGCTGCAACTCTACAAAATCCTCCCAGGACATAGAGACTGCCATCAACAGCTCCACTTGCACACCCACAGAATGGAATTTGATCCAGGGCATCCTTTCTCCCCAGCCAACCTCTTATGGCATCTGCAATTCTAATGCTTGAACCTACCATGTTCCACACCTTAAATCCAGGGAAGCCCCTTCTTGATCCATCATCAATACTAACATTCGGCATTGGCGGTAACCTTTGCCATTTCTTGGACACTGGGTCCAAAGCATTCCACACAAGCTTATCGCCATCAACCTTAGTCAGAATATAGAGGTACTCCTCTGTTGTTCCAAGTTCTTTTCTTAACCTGTAAAGTTCTGGACTCAATATAGCAGCTTTCCAGCTACGTGACACTATCTTTAAATTCAAATAATAAATTCTTGGGAGACGAGCAAGTATCTGGAGTGATATTTCATCAGGAAGGCTTGGAATCAATCGTGGATTATCCTCCCAAAAGCTCGATGATATCCTCTGCCTCTTGCACGTTTCAATCTGTGAAATGTCACAGAATTGACTCGAACTAGCCTTGTTATTATTAAGACTCAATATAGACCCCATTAAAGCACTTTTTCTTTTTCTCTCTCTAACGAAACTGCATCCACCCAATCTTGAACCTTTATATCATCTGTTCCAAACTTGCAGCTGTTCTACCACAAATTAAACATCAAAAAGATGATGTCAGACCAACACAGCTGCTATACTACGAATTAAACATAAAAAAGATGACGCCAGACCAGAGTAAAGACTGTCACTGAAACGACAGCAAAGTCGCTGATTGCACATCCAGTGAACATCCATCTATTTAACATATTATGCCATAAAGAGTTCAAAAGTTAAATATCACTACATAATAGAAGCAGAGAACGATAGCAATTTGACCTAATCAACTAACCCATACAGAATCGAGAAAGATTGACTGTTATTACTTATCTTATAAATCTGGAATTCTGGAAGAAATCGACAGGAAACACATGGATCAAAACCTTTTGACACTCGTTTTTATGTCAACAAAACTTGCCACAAGAAAATGATCAAGCATCCAATATGACAATTTACCAAAAAAAAAAAGAAATACTTTTTTGGCAAAAAGGCTATCTCGGACTAGAATTATTCCTGAAATGAGGAAAAATATGAGGCATGGAGCCAACCAGAAAAGTCTACAGATCAGAACCAGAAAAAATTTCTCCTATCTCATAATGAAAGGGGGTCAAATAATAGCAGATTAAACAGTAAATCAAACTCCAATCCATCAGACCACAAAAATTCAGTTGAAATATCTAAAACCCACAAACATAAAGTAAAAAAACCAACCAGACAACAATCAATTCTTGCTAACAACCTAAGTCAATCACATCAAATTCCACCTGATATTTCCTTGGCTCAAAATTCCCTTTAACAAAATTCAATCTTTTGAGAGAATTAACACAATCCCGGATAAAAAAAAAAATCACAAAATTCATACCTTTCCTACAGTCACCACTGAATTAATATCCCAAAAAATCCCAAGAAAATACACGTATATTGGCACATAATTTTATTTAACCAAACAGAAGAAAATACTACTATTTTACCTGCTTGGAAGATGATGAAATAAAAAGGCAGTAATATGAATAAATAGGGAGAAAAATAGACCAAATAGTACAGAGAGAGAGAGAGAGAGAGAGAGAGAGAGGAATTGGTGATGGGGCCCCCTTTGGTTTAGGCATTGATTTTTGTGGGATTTATTGACATTCCCACTTCACAGCCTTTGGTGACTTCTTAGCCCTGTTTCTTGTAAGGAGTTCTACTTAAGACTCCTAAGCAGCATACTAATCTTACTATAATTCTTGGTAAGTACTTGTTTTGTTTCCTATTTCCACGTCACTAATACACTCACAACATTTCTATATTATAAACAATTGGAAAAAAAAAATAATTGTGGTACGCTCATATTTCCTAAGACGAACATTATATTAACGTTACGTTTATTCCGCATAAAATATATGTATAGTGTGTCAGTTTAGAATTCTTGAAAAATAATCTAGATCTACGCATTATTTATATGGAAAAATCCGAAAATTTTATGAAGAACCTAGATATTACAAGATTCTTGGATAATGATTTAATATTGTATTTCGAGAATAGAAGCTGTGAGAAGGGTTGTTATATTATATTACTAGTTGGGCTCAGGCTGTGCAAGGCACAGCCCAGTTGAAGGCCGAAAAACTATGTTAATTGTATGATAATGAGCAGTCAGCTTACTGTGAATTGAGGGCAGTAAGGTAGACTGAGGAAGAATTATGCGCAGCATGCTAGAGTCTTGAGCTTTTGACGGTTTATTTTGGTGGAATTTGAATTGTAGAAATAATCTTAGATGGTTGCTTGAACCCATAAGCCTATTTATATGTTTATTTATCTTCGTCAAAGTCACTATGCTTGCTTGTTCTTTCAAGAAGTTCGACTTTAGAGGTTTTGGTTATTTTTAACAGTTAGCTGGGTTCAACTTTTTATACAAGATTTTTGTTGTAGGTTTCTGCAAGTTTTCTGGTTATTTACTTGTAAGGGTTGATCGTGTGGTCCTTTCTAACCGGTTGAATAAAAAGCTCTTCCTGGCCTCCATTTGAAGATTCATAACATATGGTGTTCAAGTGTAAAGCGTGTATCAGCTACGATCAGTTGCTTCAAGCAAGAGGAAACCAGGATAGCTGAGGTTCTGACCAATTTACTGGCACCACAGTCCTGGTTTTCTTTTGGGTTGCCTTAGAAAGGGTATGTTTAAGCCGTTTTAGCCGAATGCTAATCTTAGTTAGGAACACCTATCCAAGAAAGGGTTAATCTCCACGCGACGTCGAAATGGCTTGTCCGTTTTAGCCGAATGCTAATCTTAGTCGGTGAGTCTTGCCCAAAGAGTCATAAATGCCTAAAAAGTACCAAAACCGACTACAGAATGCGGGTATGGAAGTTTGATAGCTAAACCATTCTCAAATCTGTTTTTCATAACATGCTTAGGATACAAGTAAAAAAATTAATTTGGAATATATAATTAATAAGTAGTTGTCCTTGAATTATAAATGCAAATGAGCAAATATTCAATCAAATACCTGCAAATCTTGTTTTGTCCAATCTCATAATATGTAATAAAATACTCATAGGATAATCACAATAAGTCCAGCAGAAAAGGATTCATGACATTATTTATTATGAAAATAAAGCTTCGAAGTGAAGAATTAGTTTGATGCGTTATGGCGACGTCTTTTAGATGGGCTTGGTTCCGCAGCAAATTGTGCTTTTGTCTGAGTTGCTGATGATGATGGCTGTTGTGTGACAATTGGCTTAGAAGATACGGTAACTTGTGGAAGAAGCTCAACTGGATCTTTGTTTGTTGTTGCAGGCAATATGTCCATGAATTCTTCAGCTACATAAGCTTTGACAACAGTGTATCTAGTATCCCTTAAGCCTGCTTGGGTCTCTATGTCATAATGGCGCACAAAACAAAGAATTGTGTGGTTCTCAATAGAAGTTGCGAGCTCAGTTGCAAGTGAAATCTCCTGTATTTTGAAAGGCAAAATTTAATATGTAAAGACAATAAGCAAATTTATTTTATGATTTGGAGTAAACTTAAATCGTAAATAATCATAATTGAATGACCCAAGACAGAAGGCTTAAATAGGCATCAATTACTGCAAATTTGCAAGGAGAATATAATCCATTACTGCAACTTCCATGATTAACGGAGAAATTCACATGCCAAATTCAACATTAGAAAAGAAAGAAAAAATTTGTAATAAGGTTACGAAAAGGGGAGATCAACAATGCTTTTTAACAGACTGATGAAACTTTAAGAAAGTTTGGCTCACAAAGTTTACAAATATTCAGCTTATTTACGGAAGAGAAACAGTAGGTCCACAATATTAATCATTGATTGTTCAATCACAAAAAAAAAAGCTGCATGGACATAGACAATATAGTAAAATTGGGAGGTCACAAGCAACCAGGACAGGGAGAAACATACAATATTAAAACATATTTAATAAAATTGATCCTAATATCCAGATGCAGCTAATCATTTTAAGTATTTCACTCACCATGAATCCCCTATAAGAATTAAAGAATGAAAGAACCTCAAAGACTGGATAGTGTCACAAAAATTAATTCAAAAAATTGTAACACCAGCTATTTCAAAAATCAGCATTTATATTGAAGGAGCTACGCCTAAAATTGCAAGATAATAAGCTACAAGTTAAACTAAATCCATTTTTGCAGCAAAATCAAGAAAGTTATGAAGCATGCTCCTTTTATTGCTACTTGAATAAAAAATCACATCAACCAAAAACATTCTTATACAACTATATACAATATGCTTAAACTAAGCACAAGTTTTTAGCAAGCTTGCAGGCACTAACATTTCTAAATTAAAAAAAAAAAAATCCTGTGCTTGGGCAGTTGAAAACACGAGACCTACTATACTATATAGTAACCATGGTGATGATGATGCACTTGACATACAAAGATGCTAAATATAAGTAACTATCAGTGAAGTTACTGTCCAAAGTAGCTATCAGCGTAGGAAGACTTCATGAAAAGCCTATGTCAATTGTGGTGCTGGAGGTATAAAAGTGTAACTACAAATTTGCCATTTCTGAAAGTTCACAAAATGAAAATCGTCTATTTACTATTTAGATTATTGCAGTAAAAAACACAGCGATTTAGTATTTAAAGCATTCTTCATTTGATGTCTCCATAAAACCCATTTGCTACCTCAAAGGAAAAAAGAATATTTAAGTCGATCACCTTAAATTTGATTTCAAATTTAGAAATTCTTTAATGAATCTCATGCTCTATTTCAAACACTTTTGTTCCACTAAATCCTTAACCCAAACCCCCCCCTCTCCCCCAATTTTTCTTAGTGCCAAGTGTCATCTTTTGTAGAGTTATTCTTCCTAAGTGCATGCCTAGACTTAATACTAAACGGAGCTGAAAAGTTACAGGTCAAAGCTGATACCGACAAATATATTATTATCGAAAGGAACACGTCTTCGAAATTTGGGAGACATCATAAAGGCATCAATGCAGGAATTACATACAGCATAAGCTAAAGGGAAAAAAAGATTAATACAGGAAAAACATAAGCATAAATTTTTCTGAACTTCAACAGACATCATAACAGGCAAAACAAGAAGGAGATTAATTTTTTTATAGAAGAAGAAGATGCCAAGCAGCACATAAGCAATTGAAGGCCAAAAATGTTGAGATTCGAACAAACAAAAAAACATTATAACATGACCAACTGCTGTTTCCTGAGAATATTGTAAGAAATGCAAACTTGTTTAACAGAAAGTACCATTGTCAAACCACAGTTCATGTTCTATTCAAAGTAGGCAACAAGAACATACCACATATAGTATATTTAAGTCAACCCCATATCCTATAACATAACAGCACTTCCAAAGATTCATTAAGTTGTACAACGTCGAACAGCCTAATATTTTTCACTTACTTGGTCATCAGCTTCCTTTAGTTCACGACCAGTGTATGGTATGAGCTTTTCTGCGTCCATCCCTAAAATTACAGCATTCATGGATCCAGTTCCATCATCTATCACAATTGCAATGCGGCCCCTGTTTCATAAATTTGTTATAGTAAGACCATGTAGCTGTCCCACAATCATCATAAATCTTGTATACCATCATCAACAAACTTATATTTCCCTTCCTATTGCAGTTGTATCCACTTAAGATGTAATTGCGCTTCGTGCAAATATAAATTGCAATTGTAAAAGCCTATTTTTGACAGTTGTGATCTCAATGAGATTTCAACCTTTATTATTATACTAATACTTCAGAACAAACACACATAATAAAATATATGTTCAAAATTGCAATCATTCCAACTTTATCACTAAAATGCAACAGTAAGAATATGCAATTTCATTGATAGTAGCACACAATCTAAGATAGGTTATTAACAATTTAACGTGCAATATGTATGAGTTGAGCATTTTTTTTTTTCTGATAAAAGGAGAAAAATTTAAGATAGCCAAAAATTGCAACCAAATATTTAAGAATTTGCAAGGGGAAAAGATATTTTAAAACTAAAGAAGACATCTTCGAACTTGACAAATCCAAAGGAGAAAAAAACCAAAACTAAGAAACGAAAATTCCTCATTAGGCATCCACAATGTTGAAAAAAATTGACCTGCCATGGTGTCGTAATTATATGTTTCAATTACCTAGCTTCCACTTGTGTTTCTTCTTTACACGCTGGACATGTAATAGTCCACTCAATATCAGCATGGATAGATTTTTGGCACTTCATACATGCTGTATACCAGAATCTTTGCTGGCCTGCAGTTAATTTTGGTTTGCCTCTTATCCATGCTGTTTTGACCTATAACAATTTTGGCATTAGATTTTACGTTGTTTACATGTATATTTTAATAGGCTGTAAAAATGTTTTAATTAATAGTTAGATGAAAAATCATACATTTCTTAGTGTTGCCAGTGCTTGTTCAATGCTAATTATGTCTTCTTCTTCTGGAACTGGTAGCAATCTGTTGGAGTCTTTGTATGCTATTTGATCAATCAGTTGCTTAACCTCTTCTTGATTAGTATTGTACCTACAAATGTAAGCAATATATAAAATTAAAATATCTATTGAATTTGGGAGAGAAAAAGTTAATATTGGTAGAATTATCTGACCAGTCCTTCAAATGGTTAGCTTCTGGGGTTGGTGGATTTATTAACATGGAAGTCGCAATCTTTGTTGTTAGGGATAGATCTGCGAATAAATAGTAAAGTTATAATAGCTGAAATTTATTTACTTTTCATGTGCAAATGATTTTTCATGGAATATACAGCTGGATGTTACTTACAGTTAAAAGTTGAGACCTTTACCCTCATGGCAATAAGAATATCAGCATTACCTAAATTGTTGGCTAACATATTTCCCTCATTTTCCACGAAATCATTCCACAAAGTAAGAAGCATCGGTTTTTTCCTTTGAAATAAAAGTGTTAGTATTAATATATTGTATATTTGTAAGAGGATTAATAATTTACTTTTATTTGACTTACTCTTCATTGATAATCACAATGTCTCTAGTTGTGGAATTCGGAGCTTGTTCTTTTGGAGGAAAAACATGGATGACAACTCCCTGCACATCTTTATTTTGTAGCATATTGAAAGTGTGGTTAGTGGCTAATTAGTTATCTTCAAATGAATAATAGATGAGGTTTAATTTTTTAAGTAAACTTACTTAAAAGTTTTTCAGTATCAGCTAGTTTGTATAGCTCACTGAATTTTGCAAATTGGAAAGCACATGGGAGTGCTGGTGGGTTGGGTTCTTCATGTTCTTCAACCAAAGTGGAGTTGTTGATGGTCCATGAATATTCATATTCACTAACCCTGTACTTTGGGTCTTGCTGGCGCACGATTGCATTAGAGATGTAGTACCTCTTGAATGGTTGCAGTAGTGTAGCAAAATACCGGATGTCATTTCCATAAATGACTGCTGACACTTTGATTCCCTGTTCATGAACAATTTGTTAATGTATCAGACAACAATCATCAGCCCACATTTCTAAAATAGAGCAGAACTTCTTTCTAATATTACAAAGATGTAATAAGTCATCCATAAGTATAAATTCAAAGTCTCATATCAAATTATTCACCATGGAAAAACAGATTTTTCATAACTAACATAAACCTCAAATAGGGACTACCTTTTAAAATTTTGCTAAGATACATTTAATGGGTAATTAAATAACGACAAAATCAAAGTATATCTAAGATTGAGCCAAAATAGAATGTGGCTGGAAATTACTCATGAAAACTGAACAAATGTAAGTGGCATCCACATTCACGTTGGATATGGGTATGCATATTGGATGATAAAAGTTTTTTTGGCATAATTAACAGGTAGTAAGAATTTTTGCTTGCCTGGGAATCTGTGAACATGATGCGCTTATATTTTGTAGGAGAGGTACCACGGCTATATAGGGCATTTCCAGTCTCTACTACCTGCAATAGAACTGTCCATCCCCTCATATTTGGACGAACCTCAAGCAATGGAAGGTATCGCCTTGGCATTTTTACCTGTATGTTTTACAAAGTTGATATAAGTCATGTTTTTCAATTATAAGAACTTTTATCACTTTATCTGAGTTGGATAAACTCACTGTTGAAAAACCAAGAGTAGCTACATATGCAGAAATTTTCCTGCTGTTGTCATTAATTTAGGCACTAACCAAGAGTCATTCAAGTTAATTGTACAGCCTGAAGGACAGATGACAAAGAAAGAAAAGAGTGCATCTACAGTCACTACCTTACTACTTGTGAGGAGCCAGTATGGTAAACATCTAATATGCACTTAAGTTGTGATCCAAAGTTTGGATCACAAGTTCCAAGAATGGTAATTAAAATAAACAAGTAAATGGAATTCATTTGTAGTCAATTTAGTGGCCACTAAAGTAGATTTTGAAGATAAGCAAAAGTTTTGGGCTATTACACTTAGCAAACTATTTTGGATATAATTTTAATATTTAGACAAAAAGTTGAATGTTAGTTGATTTTTTAAAACCAATCATTCCAAATGTATACAAAACTCATTAATCTACAACTACAGCAACTGAAAGAATTACTCCAAACTCTGAAGATTCAAGGTATCTAGTATTTGACTTGTCAACTAATCAAACAAATAAGAAGCCTTACCGACATGTGGATGTCAATTTCAGATTACAAAGGCTTTCAGAATTCTTTTTCCCAATCATTAGTTATGGACATACAGAAGTCGGCAACTTCCAATTCAAGACATTGGGTTCAAATTATACATTTTGAGGATCCTTGAGATATCCAGTGCATAATTGTTAGAAAAGCCCTCAAACTTACATTATTATTATGCAATCTAAACCGTGTGACCTATCAAGAAAATCAAGAAAACACGTAATGGCAAAAGTATGAAGTTGACAGTGCTACAGAATCTCACAAGCTATTATGAAATTGCTAACATTTTAACAAATGGAAACAGATGTAATTGATGGTGTACAAATTTTCAACTGTATCACCGATTGAAATGCAAATTAGACATAGAATCCTGGATGTAGAAGCAAATTTCAGTAAGATACAGTGTAACATCTAAGCTACTCTCTATTAGAATTTGAAGGTGTTTTCCATAATGTACTACCAGAGAGTTCCGATAATAATGTAGAACCATTTAATTATTTCAACCGGGTTAAGGCAAGTTCAACAAACACAGAAGGTCAATAACCTTCAACCCTGTAACTCAATCACAAATACAAGAAGAAGCTGACAACAAATAATAAATGTCTTCAACTCATTCATGTATTCCTAAACAGTTTGAGAAGTTTATACACAACTATTATTTTATCACAGGATTTGGCAGTAAGCTGAGCTTTCATAACTCCAATTTCATAGCGCCGAACTTGTTAAAGTTTTCATTGGGATCAACAGGTTAGGTGCTCGTTATAACAACAGCATCGACAATTAAAACCAGAAAAAGGTAATTTAAACACGAGTATAGCAAAAATTGCATTCTTGAGAAGATGAAAAGTAAAGTTGATGATTCATCACCCCAAGCTTGACAATTTAAAATGTTAACATACTGAATAGAAACATTTGACATCCTTGGTATGAAATTTGAAATAGTAAACTTTTTTTTCCCACTAAAAAACCTCATATTTCATTTATTGCTTCCATATTTTTACTTTTTCTCTATCCTTCAAGAGCATGGGCAATGTTCAGCCTGTTTCTTTGTTCACAGATACATCTTTGCATAACAGATTTTTCATAGAGCCATCCCGACGTAACACATATTAATCAAAATTTAAAGACTGCATAAAAAGATTTCAGGCAAGGGTTTAGAAACCCAACTGCAAGCATCTAAATTCTAAGATTTAAATTTGGCCACAATAAAATATAATTTCATATTTCAGCCTATATAACTTGTATATAAACAAATCTCTCAGACAGTGACAAAAAGAATTCATAAATTTTTGGACCAAAATCACAACCATTTGGGGCATAAAACAAACCAAACACAAAAAAAGCACATGAACAAAATAGCAACGCAGTTAAATGCTCATGAAGCTCCCAACCCATAAGTCAATTGCATTTAGCTTATTCCAGAAAATAATCAAAATATCGCATGATCAAACATAAAAACATAGAAAATTTTCTAGAAAAATGTATTCTCATAGAAATATATATATTTATCGAGATTGCTAGGACAAAAAAGGAAGTTTGCAACAGCATGGAGGCGTAGTTTACCTGCAATGTGTAGAGAGCAGCCTAGAAAATATTGGTACTCTTCCTGGGAAAATAAAGAATGCAACCTAACATATATATACAAAAAATATGAATGAAAGAATTTAATGTAAGAAGCAGAAAAGTCTTTTACCCTAAAAAAAAAATGAAAAATAATGATTAATATTTGCATAATGGGTGTAGCAATCAATTCCCATAAACAACCCCACTATCCTATTAACTGCCAATGAACATAATTTATGGAGAGCTTGTGTAACTGTTAAATTTTGTGGAAAGCCAATAGTCTTCCTGTGGATAAACCAAAGCAGTAAAATCTCATCTTTAACTAACAAACACATAAGGCAGTTAAAACCAGTGGGTTTGAGTACCAAAAAAAAAATTAGAAAAATAAAAAATTGATTTAAATTTTTTATTCACTCAATAACAACAAGAAGAAGAACAACAATAGTAATAAAATGAAATTCAAAATAATCAGATTAAACCAAACCATTCTTTTTTCTATTATATGTTTTGCTAAATAGTTAAAGGACTGAAATAAATCTACCTATATTAAAAAAAGGGCCGTACCGAGTTTCAAGTAGAGCCACGGGGATTTGTGGGGTGATCAATTGGTACAGACATGAAGATTTGTAGCAGTGTTGTTGGATTTGCTTTGAGTGAACGGGTCAGGCTATGGGAATTTGAGGGGTGGACAGTAGGTGGCCATCGAGTTTTGCGCCGGTGGTAATTTCAAGTACAACAATGGGGATTTAAGAGGTGGACAGTAGATAGGGCCATGGAGGTTTGTGGTGGTGGTGGTTTGGAAAAGAAACAGAGAGGAGGGAAGATAAGGATTTGAGCGCTGGTTGTATTGGAGTTTCAGGAGAAAATTTGAAAGGTGCAGCGATGCATAGAATTTTGGTGAGCAAACGTGCTTGATGACTGGGAAACGACGTCGGTTTTTTGGCCTGTGCAACCTCACCCAAAATGATGTCGTTGTTTTGATTTTTAAATTTTCAAAAATCAATTATTTTTAAAATAAATTAAGAAGTCATAATTAGATACATGACTTAAAGAGTAACAAAAGAAGAGAAGCATAGTAAAACAAAATATAGAACTTGTAAGTTGGAGATAATAGCAGTGAATAGAGCTCAATAGGAAATATCACACAACAATCAGCATCATAACAATTAAATTAACCACAATAAATATAGCTATCTAGAATAATAAAAGAATAGAGTTTGCAATAAATGAATGTTTGAGACGGTCCACAATTCAATCATAAATGAATATATGGACTGTAGCGCGTCCAAAAAGTATTGGATATACTTTAACTACTCTTATTTGGCACAATAAAAGGACACAAAAATCTACCTCAAAACAGTTGAAGGAGAGATTTTAGGTAAGGCTAGGTCAGATACATGGTTAAGAGTCTTTAAACATGTCCTTTTTGATAACATAGCTAGCAAAATTTTTTTACCATGTACTAAAGCAATATAAGTTGACTCTTTAGAAAAGAAAAACAAAAAAAATAATGCTGCCACAAGTGGATCAAATTCCCAGAAAAAAAAAATGTTTCTAACAATTTATTATTTCCTGGGTTTATTTGGAAGAATGATTAAACATCATTTTAGTCCAATGAAGCAAGCATATGTGATTTAAACCACCACTTACAGGGTACTTGTTGGAACCAAATTGCCTCTCAAATACATGAAAGTAGCAGAGTAGATATATTCCAAAGAAGAGTTCTGGTGTAGATGCAAAGGCAAAAACAGACAGTATGAGCTTCCAAATTTGAAATTTCTTGAAAATATCCTACAAAAAGGATAAAGCAAAATGTTAACAAAGGTACTGTAATTTCAAGATTTCAAATTAGTGATTAAAAACCTCTTGTTACAATAGCATTAGCAAAGAAAAGTATAAAAGTAACAGTGGATTATAGGATTTACCTCTCCTTCTGCATTAAAAATAAGGATTTGTACTTTACTGAAACCATCAAAACATATCATTTTTTGTAACATATACATGGCACAACTCCATTCATATTTCACAACCCTAGATTATCAATTCCTCTTTATGTCTCTGATTGTGTACAAGTGAAAGCAAAAATGAGTGTATTTGTGTATGTGTGAGCGACAGAGTGAAAGAGCAAGAAAGTCACAAACTCACAAGCACATAAAGAATCCGCCGGGGGGGGGGGGTTTCTAAAGCATGTGTTAACAACTATAACCATATACAAGCATGTCTGCCATATGAACGAAAGTAAATATAATTTAAAGAGTCTCCACTCACAAACAAAAAGTATTTACGCCCAACAATTAAAGATAAAAAGAAGCATTTCAAGTTTTCCAAGAAGTTTTATATGTTCACAATTCAAGGGTGACCCAGGGAGTGAATCAAAATTTTGCCATTTTAAGGGAATTTACTAACTGCAAGTTACCGTTTACTTAGAATATAAACACAGCTGCTAAGCTCACACATCCCCAAAATTTCGAAAAGGAAAAGATAGGATGAAATGGATTTTCTTTAGTATAACCTACGATAAATCTGGTCAATTGGTGCGTTTCAAATCATCCGTCATTCTATTTGCTAAGCCTTTTTTTGATGCCTTATGGTTTAGCAATTATGAAATTCATCTTTAGCAGTATTTAACCAAAAACAAATGGCCTTAACAAGTGAGGGACTATCTAACTCATTGTAGCATGTCCAAAGGTTTAGTTTATGTTAAATTTCAATGATGGATGTGGATGATCTCTATTACTAAATCTTAAATGAATCACGCTTATATAATTCTTATGTTTGCAGTGGCTTGAGAAATTATACTAAAGGAAATAAAGGAACTTTTATATGTTGGCCTATCAATGCGATTTTCATCATTGACTAATCAGGATTGCTTTTTTGTTCTCGTGTAATTGCAAGATTATTAGGATGACATGCATACCATTTTGCAACATCCATTAGACCAACTTTTATATCTATTACCAAGACAAGTGAAGGTGCTACATTTCAAATTTTGAATTTAGGGGGCACATGTTAGGTTGTCTGAATGTAACGCTAGTTGATTAAATATTTAGGGCAAATTTAGGTGACCCAAGAAATGTACATTTTCCTACCAAGAAACAAAAAAAAAAAAAAAGTATCATACTTAGTTGGATAAGTTACTACTTTAACAATATGCAACCAATTATTCTTTCAAGTTTTGACAATATTTGACCTTGAAGAACTAATCAACTGAACGTACCATGCCATTTGCTGACAATCGATGATGCAGAGATATTGAAGAACGTTGTTTTGCACTTTGTTGCAACAGGTTTTGCAAGCATAGTCTGCAACGGCATGAAACTATTCTTAAACATAAAAATTTACACCAAAAGTAAAAAATTCATAAAACCTCATAACTCATGTATGATTGAAAAACATTTATTTTCAGCAGAGTTTTGAAACAGGATATTCAATGCTGAAAGAAACATAATAAATGGTGCAAGACAGAGAGTTGAAAATGAAAACAACAAATAATAGAAAGGAAGAAAGCAAGATAAAAATTAAAAAGCCTCAAAATAAAATAATGTAGTTTCTTGGATAATCTCATAAACTTGAAGAAGAAACTCCTTCCATCATTGTTGGCCATCCTCCTGCCCCAAAAGGAAAAAAGTTTCTGATCAAACTATATAGTGTAATATTAGTCATAGAGCCAAAATGCGTTCTCACTATTATTAATATATGGGCTCATTAACAACATTTTTACATCACACTCCAAATATAATTGTGTCATAGCAGTATTCTATCTTCTAAGTTCATTCAAATTTTGATGTCATGTACAACATCCTTACAGGAGAGATTCAGTAATTATTCAAAAATATGGCAAACAAAATAAAGGCAATGAGGATCACAGGAAAACCCATATGGAACTTCATAACAGTATTACAATCAGAAGGATAAACAAAACCACCTTTCTGGTACCTGGAGGGCCAAAGAGAAGAATTCCTTTCCAAGGTGACAGGAGACCAGTGAAGTACCTAGAGAGAGACAAAAGGGAAAGAGAAGCTCAAAGTTAAACAAACTATCAAATTCTTTTCTTTTAAACCTGATGGCCAACAAAAAGTGGAAAAACAAATGGCCGTTTAAATCCAAACACTATCTAAATATTCTGAAAAATATGAAACATGCCTGCTAGTAACAGTATAATGACAACCAAGTATAAAATTACATTCAATTAGGAAAACAACATAAAGTGAAGCGGTTATATTTTGTAGGAGAGGTACCTCGGGCATATAGTGTTTTTCTAGTCTCTACTATTTGCAATAGAACTGTCCATTCCCTCATATTTGGACAAACCTTAAGCAGTGGAAGGTATCGCCTTGGCATTTTTACCTGTATGTTTTATGAAGAAAAATACGGTTAATATTCAACATAGAATATGCATATAAAAACTTTTATGAAAAAGTATAATGTGAATAAAAAAGCAATAGGTTATATACTTGTTTGTAAGTTCAGAAGTTCTTAGAACTTCTCTATAAACAATATTTTTGGTATGTTCTACTTTAGGAGTGTTAAAGAACGGAGGCTTGATTAGCACTTTCACTTGTGAAGCCATTCGTGCACGTGAGAGAGCAACATATAATTGGCCATGTGAAAAAACCGGCTCTTTCAAGTACACACCAACAAAATCAAGTGTCTGGCCTTGTGCTTTGTTAATTGTCATTGCAAAACATAGTCGAATAGGGAATTGAGTTCTTTTATATGGCACAGGATATTGTTCATCACTTGGCGGTTGCAAAGGGATCCTATGGATGAACACATCTTTGCCTGCAAAATCGCCTACTGCAATCTGTGCATGAATGACATTTCGGTCTAAAGTTTTACAAATTAGCCTTGTACCATTGCAGAGGCCTTCAGTTGGATCTAGATTCCTCAATAAGATTACTGGGCAATTAGCTTTGAGTACCAATTTATGTGGTGGTAAGCCACTTGGAGCTAGAGAATTAAGAAAATCCTCGTATTCAGCCTGTTGATTTGGATTTATAGCTTCGTCAAAGCTAAGGTATTCCATTGGTAATCCTGGAAATTTGCCAATCAAAATCTCATTGACTTCATCTACAAACTGATTTTTTGTTGTTAGAATGGCCCGATTTAGAGAAGACACTGTGCTTTTTGATGTGGTTTCAATATCTGGGTAAACAGTACTCATTAAATCATCAAGAGCTGAATCTGTATGACTGTTTTTGACTATGTATGAAGATGGAATTTTAATAAGCCCATCATCATCAGATTTTTCAGTTCCATCACCAATCTTTAACAAGAACTTAGTAAACGCGCTGTCAGATCGAGCCCTCATATTTTCTGTCAATTTTATTTTTTCAAGAGCTGGCCATAATGGAGACTTTATTAAAGAGGCATTTATGGTGTCACTTTCAGTTCCTTTGCGTACTACAGGGAGAGTTTGCCTGAAATCTCCTCCAAAAACAACCACTTTTCCCCCAAATATTTCGGTTGAATTCATCAAGTCTTGTAGCAAATCATTCAGTGCTTCGATTGCTGCTCTTTTTGCCATTGGAGCCTCATCCCAAATGATCAATTTACACTCTTGGATCATTTTTGCAAGGCCACTTTGCTTGCTTATTCGACATGTGCGACCTTCTGAAATATCGATTGGGATTTTAAACCGAGAGTGGGCAGTTCTGCCACCAGGTAATATCGATGCAGCAATGCCAGATGTTGCCGTTGCCAAAGCCAAATATCCTTTTGCTCTAACATCAGCTAATAAAGCTCTATATAAAAAGGATTTTCCAGTTCCTCCAGGACCATCAATAAAGAATGCACCACTTCTGTTTTCATATATTCTTTGAGAAATGACTTCAAATGTTTTTTTTTGTCCTTGATTCAAAAAGGAAATAGCATTTAAATCCTCTTCGGACACTTGAATATTTCTTTCTGCTGTTACCTCTCTCGTTTCATTTTCAATATCCAATTGGGATAAATCATGTGGTACTAAGTCATAGGAAGTAATGTTTTTCCCCATTGACTCAAGGAAACCATTAATTTGTTGAAGGAGTTTCTTCTTAACCTCTCTAGCTGTGACATTGGAGCAGTTCATAAAATCCTCTGACATTACAGTCTCAAACTTTTGCAACAATTGTTTGGGATTATTGGGAGGGGAATAAACCAAAAGGGTAGCAAAGAGGCGTCTCAATTCATAAGGCATGTGGAATAGAGAAGCTTCTTGAAGGCAATATTCCTGGTTGTTATCATCTTTAAGTAAGCCACGCAATAGTGCTGACTCACGGAAAGTATTCACCTCAACTCCATCATATGTCCTCAAATGAACAAAAGACTTTGGACAACGTACTTTTGACAGCAACAACCTAAGGTAATACCTTTCTCCTTCAGATGGATGGGCTGCATTAATCCTTCCTATAGAATGCCCTCTTTCTCGAAGTTTCCACCTTTTTTCGTCGGGCAACCAGACAAAATGGTCAGGAAATTCAACATAAGTCAAATTCAAATCTTTTGCATGTGAATCTGCTCTATTCATCAAGAAAAATTCAGTGAGCATGGTTTTCTTATTTCTCGGATTGTTCACAACATTCTTCAAATTCTCATGCTTTTTAAAACTAACTGGTTGATAATTTTCCAAATGCAATTGCAGATGAATCACAGCAGGTTTGATTTCACTCAATGTGAAACGAAAAATTCTCCACACAGCTTCTGGTGGTGAAACCCACCGGGCAGATCTGTATTGTTGGATTTCATCTATTTGTTGACTTGGATTGTCTGAATTTATATGGAAGCTGATTCTGTCATTTCCCTTGCAAATGTATTTATAAATATACTTCACAGCTCGAATTGTTGAGCAAATTTCAACATTTATGTGACAATCAAATTTTGCCAATAAGTACGGGTTGTAGGGAACAACCCATCTATTATCTATCAAATGTTTTCTTATCCTTACTTTGACACCATTATTCCTGCGACGATAAACTGGATAAGAATCATTCGTCTGAA